>FJUW01000002.1:1060824-1413017 GCA_900074885.1 Rhynchosporium graminicola | reverse complement strand
TAACCCTAACCCTAACCCTAACCCTAACCCTAACCCTAACCCTAACCCTAACCCTAACCCTAACCCTAACCCTAACCCTAACCCTAACCCTAACCCCTAACCCTAACCCTAACCCTAACCCTAACCCCTACCCTAACCCTAACCCTAGGGTACTAGGGGTCGGATTACAGAAGAACGACATCGCTAAAACACTAAAAGCCTACCCTATGACGCTCCCTGAACTCCCTGAAACGTCTACTGACCCTCCGGTAGTATTAAACGACTCAGCGGCAAAGCGCGCTATTAAGCTTCTGGAAAAAGGCTTTATAAGGCGTGCGTTAAGGGCTCTGATAGACCCTATACCCCTAGCGCCCGATACGCCAGAGACCCTGAAAACCCTTCTCTCTAAACACCCTATAGGGCACGAGAACCCCTTTAGCAACGCAAATCCCGCCCTAGGGCAGAATATTAGCCCTGAAGCGATATAGAAGGCGATTCGATCGATCGATAGAGAGAAGGCCTGTGGACTCAGTGGATAGACCTGCCCGCTACTAGATATAGCAGTAAATATAAGCTCTACGTCCCCTGTAGTAAAAGCGCTAGCACACTTAGCGAATATGATCCGACAGGGTACCGCTCCAGGCGTAGACCTTCTGTGCGCCTCTCGACTTATAGGCCTATAGAAGCCGGATAGCGGCGTACGACTAATCGCCATAGGGGACCTAATCTATAAGGTAGCTCTGAAAGTAATTCTAGCGACCTCCTTCAGGCCTTCGATGCTACTACCGAACCAATTAGAGGTAGGCTCCATAGGGGGAGTAGAGCCTATAATCTTTCTGCTCGACGACGCGATTACAGGCCTAAATCGCCTGAAAACATAGTAAATAGCGTCGCTAGATCTTGTTAACGCCTATAATCGTATAGGGCGCTGCGCGATAGCGTCCGCGGTCGCTAAATACGCTCTGACGCTTTATCGTACTACTAAATGGGCCTATAATCAGCCTTCGATCCTAGTGATAAATAAGGGTTAAACGCTAGCTAGCGCTGAAGGGGTACGCTAAGGAGACCCGATCGCTCTATTACTCTTCTCTCTAGCGATATGCCCTATGCTAGAGCACCTTCAAAAAACCCTACTGAGAGCGACTATTATAGCGTACCTGGACGATATCTATATCTGTAGTCCGGATTCGACAGCGCTACTCCCTGTAGTTACAGAGGCCTTTTAGCACTCTCTAGTAGCTCTAAATCGCCGAAAGAGTGCCGACTACCCTATCGCACAGCTACAGGCGAAGGGTCTTCAGGCTCTAGGGACCTATATAGGCCCTGTAGAAACGCGCCGGACCTTTCTACGAGGCAAGATAACTACACTCGCTATAGCACTCGACACCCTAAAGCAGCTCCCGAAACAACACGCTCTACTACTACTCAGAGGGAGTATTCACTTACTGCTACAGCATCTACAGCGCCAGCTATACCCTGAAGGCCTAGAGGTCCTATGGAAACAGGCTGACAGCCAAATTCACCACGCTATTCAGGCTCTAATCGCTAGAGAGCCAGGGGATCAGAGTACTTTAGTTCGATCGGCACTTATAGCGCTTCTAGTACGCGAAGGGGGCTTAGGGATCCCGATACACGCGCTATTAGCGCTAGGGCTATATAGGGCCGCGAAAGAAGCGAGTAGGCCGATTCTAGAGGCTATATGCCCTAAAATCTACCCTATAAACCCGGAACCGCTTAATCGCTCTATTTCAACTGCGCGAGAGATCTTTCAAAGCGTAAATCAAGGCCTAGAGAGTTGTCTACTACTTACGCTACCGAAATCAGCCCTAAAGATAAAGCTAGAGAACGCTAGCTACCTCGGCTGCTACTGGCTTAGAACCCTGCCTACGCAAAAGCACTACCTTTTAGCGGATTCTACAGTTATAAAGGCCCTTCGAACTAGGCTCCTACTCCCTGTAAAACCTCCAATTGCTCCTTATACGGCCTGTAGCGCCTACCTTGAAATAGGCTATGAAGACACCTGTAGAGGAGCTCAAAGACGCTGGATTATACGCCACGACCAGGTTACCTATGCATTTATAACTACCCTTTCTAGCCGGGAAGATCTAAAAGTCGAATCAGAGCTTATACTAGCGACTATAGGCAGTCGACAGCCTGAAAATAGTAAACGCCCTGATTTTTCAGTACTTATAGGCACCTCTAGGTATTACTATGACGTTCAGATAGTAGCGATTAATAAGGATTCAGCACGCGAGGAAGCCTACGCTACGCTTACAGAGGCCGCAAACGCGAAACAACTGAAATATAAGGATCTAGGCCCTGTATTTCACTCTCTAATTATTTCCGCCGGTAGTCTAATAGAAAAGGATACAGCGAAGACTTATAGGGCTCTTCAGGGCCTACTAGGCCCTAGTAGAGCGAGGTGGCTCGATAGCTTTATTGCTACCTCTTTGACTCAGGCGCGAGGTATCGCTGCAATGTTAATTATAGCATATAAGTAACTCTAAATCACCTCGAAAAATCACTCCTCGCTTACCCTAGAGCGAATTCACCCCCGCGCCACAGGGAACCCTCTCTCTCGCCACAGAGCACCCCCCCCTCTGTAAAGAACATCTTATCTGCCCTAATAGCCTCTACGTACCTCGAATAATAACCCTTAGCCTATCGAAGGCTTCGACTATCTATCTACTACTCGTAGTACATATCG
Source organism: Rhynchosporium graminicola (assembly GCA_900074885.1). NCBI lineage: Eukaryota > Fungi > Ascomycota > Leotiomycetes > Helotiales > Ploettnerulaceae > Rhynchosporium > Rhynchosporium graminicola. Next base: position 1,410,331 of record FJUW01000002.1, on the reverse strand, counting down.
CTTATCTTAGGCTCCTGTATCTCTCTTTTATTTAGTACTCTTCTTACCTGTATTTATAGCGCGTATCACCTGTACTTATAGCTAAAAAAATTTCCTTATAGTTAGAAAAACACCTGTAGCAAGATAGCGTAGTTAGATTCAATATCACCTAACCCTTAAACCCTAAGCCCTCGATCGTTATCATATTCGACCATTCATCAGCTGACAGGCTCAAAATGCTCCCGCTCTCACTTTTCGTCCCACCGTCCCGGCCCATCTACTCTCCACAACAAGCGCACTCTTTTCATCATTGAATAATAGGCTTCTGAAAAGTCCTCGGTGGTAGGCAGATATGATATAACATGTTGGAGCTGAAGATAGATCTGCTTATAAGAATCTAACCTCATATTCTGATCGTCCTGCAGCCACTAAGCAGAGCTACTGTGATTCAAGCGTGGGCTATTCAAACATGATCGAAGGAAAGAGCTCAATGTTGGATTCGTAATCAATATCTTGTCGTATCTTATTAGAGTTCTCGATCGAGTTCAATTTGTACTTGGAGTTATAGCTATCTATTAGAGTTACTATCGAAGCTCTCGATGGAGTTCGCTTAATCTCGATAAACGTCCTCAAATGTTAAGCTAAAATACAAGGCCAGACTAGATCTATTATTAACCCTGTTTCGAACCTTACTATCACGGGATAAAATCTTGCTAAAACGCAAATATATCTATTCAGAGGTTTCTCTATTATAGAGTTTAGATAATTCTACAGAGCTCATATAGCTACATAAGTAGCTAGAAATCTCCCTTTTGAGCAGCTCTTTTTAAGGAATCCAAATCTTTGATCTGATTGCAGCATTTGATTCAATCTATATCAATTCCATCTTCGGATCTCACACTAGACGCAATAGACTACGGTATCAGTGCAGGTCGTTGCTTCGAGTGCATGCTAGGCGAGGTTGAAGTATCAAGATGAGCATGAAACCAGAAGAAATCGAACACGATATAGAATTACACCTGAGGGATTACTTATATATACAAGCTCGTAAGCGAGACCTATGTCTATTTGCTCGGAGTGCGCGTCGAGTGGATTGGAGTCCTGAGGCATGTGTGTCGACAAGACGTATATTTAGCCTCGACATCCTTTGTGACCGCGTATCAAGCTAGACTGAGAGATACCAGCAATTCTTGCAAAACATGAAATTTGGGTATATGGCAACGACCTATAAACATCTGACACCGTTACAAATTACAGTGTCTTGGGCTTTACCTTCTTTGTGCTCGAGGCAGCAAAGTACAACAATCCACATTCTGAAACCAGAGTGAAAAGACACCAAAGGTAACAGATCCCAAATCCTACAGCTCCAACACCAACATTGATGACAACCCATAGGTCTGGCTTGCCTTGAGGAGGTAATAAGAACGCCTCAGCAACATGCCAGACGCCCATAGCGATGTAAAAAATTGTTTGCAACGAAGCTGTAGCAAATCCAGTGAACGTGGCGCTTCCGTCCTGCTTGTAAACCGCAATCGATGTTGGAGGCAGACCAAGAAAGTATGCCCAAAGGAGCGAGAGAACGTAATATGGAATGCGCAGATCGACACGTTGCAGTAACGGGAACATCGTCCACACACCAAGCAGATTCGCAAATCCTACCCAGGCGCGGACGTTCTTACTGAGACCGTGTTTTCCCGCTAAGAGAACTGTCATGGGCATCAATGGCAGTAGAACACTTTTCTCGTGGACTTGGAAGCTGAAGAGAAAAAAAGCCCATGCTGTTGTTGCGAGGGCCAGTGGAAGCAGCTCTTTCTTAGGCTTGAGGAAGATTATGAAGCAGGGTGGCGTGATGGCTGCGAGTGTGAGGAGGAGTGAAGCTCGCTGGAGTTGTTCAGATGGATATTGCTTCAACTTGATAACGACGTTGAAAGCACACCAGAAATTGGCAACTTTGTCCTCGAAAAGTCCACGGGCAAATGGAAATACGCGGTGTATTATCTGTGCCAGTTGCTGGACGATTGGGTAGTACCAGGCCTTGTAGTTGATCAAGTACGAGTATTCGCTGAAGATGGGAAGAGGTGCGAAATGGCCTCTGAGGTCAGGTCGGGCATCGATGCCTCGGTGCGTATCGTAGAGTGCCCCCAGGACTAACGGTAGAACGAGAAGGGCAAATGTGACTAGTGTAACGACGGCAATGCCTAGAAATCGAGGAATGTTGATCCTTGGGAAGAGGCATACTCCTAGCAGATATGCGAAGATAGCTGGGGCGTAATACAGAGCCATCTGCTTAAATCCCAGAGCTAGCACGAAGAACACACAGCTCCACATGAATCGTCCTGCCAATATGCTTGACATGCTTGCCAGCACCAGCCCCAACATCACAGTATTGTATTGGAAGTGTACATGGTCGATCAGGATGGTACCGGGTTGCATGAGGATGGCAGTCAAAGCAATCGAAGCATTCCATGAATTAATTCCTTGGAGTTTCGTAAGTCTGCGAACGAAGATGACGGCCGCGGGTATATAGATGAGGTACTCAGATATCAAAACCGTGGCTCGCATGAAGACTTTCAACGTAGGATCTTCAAGTCCGCGAGACGTATGTAAGGCGAACCAGGACGGGTTGATCAATCCTCCAATCCTCCCCAGAAACCAGCTGTGGTATGCAGTCAACGGTGGATAGTCCAGTCCCCACCACTCGAGATCGTGAAAGTACCATTGCGAGATGGGTAAGCCGGTCGTGATCTCCATCCAATGTCTTTGTGCTTCGTAGTCGCCGTGCAGAGGGGGGTTCTGGAAGCCTATGTAGGAACAATCCTGTTAGTTTTGTGTCCTTTCTGCTCTGGGTGTTGCCCGTAGACTCACCTGAGTATCCCCAGAGACCTGCTGCCCATCTGAAGAGCCCAAGGGCCATCAATATCAACGGGAGTATCTCCCATTGTGACACGGAACTCCGCGCGGGCCAGAGGAAAGCTGCAAGAGGGTATGCTGGGCGAGTTGTGCTGGATCTTCCTGCTGGTGAGAATGAGGGCGTCGGCGTCACTGGAGAGGCTTCGCTGCCATTGCTTGTCTTCTTGACCTTCCGCCGTGGTTTGTGAGGCGAAGGTGTAGCCATGGTCACCTGAGAATCCGGATTGTGAAGCGTAGGAGACCGCGGCGCATTTCTTGCAGGTTGGTGATGCTGGTAGGAGGCACGGGCACGGGCACGGGGGAGACGCGAAGGCCCTTGACGCTGCAGGATAAGCGCGCCATGTCGCTGAACTACCCTGGTAGATCCAGCTTCACCTCCTTGGGTAGGTTACTGGCAAAATCCTAAATCAGTATATCATACATGTTACACGTATATCGCGATCGATTTCGAAGGTTATTTCATTGGCACATCTTTAATTCACTCACTGCTTAGAAACCATCTAGTGCCCTTTTCCCGGTTGGTTTGCGAGAGCCGTACTCACGTGACCTGATACTGTTCATTGACTGGTGTCTGGTTGATAAGTCGTATAGGTAATATTCCGAGTCCCTGGTGTACTTGGGTTCGTTCGGATGAGAAATATAAGCTCGATACTGGAGTCTTATCTAAGTTCAACGCTGCCTTTGATCGCGGAGGTAACCTTCCTGCCTTGCCTCAATACACAGTCTACAAGCAACACATCACCATTATGTGGGGACGATATACTCACAAATTCTTTCAAAAAAATTCACGTGCTTGATTAGTGCTGTTCTAAAAGCTTTTAAACCTTTACTAGGGTTTCTGTGTCTTCGGAAGGTATCCTCATCCGGCGACGTCAACAGAGGGGGGGGGGACTAAGCGAGCGTTGGTTTTTGGAGGTCGAGATCGTGGCTAGCTAGATAGATAGAGGAATTCTTTTTGGTAATTACTACACGTATACATCTTCGCAATCTCGATGATGAGAGAGTTGTGGGTTTCGATACAGATCAATTGGTATTCTACAGTTAGGCTTGCGCACACACGGAAGGAAGATGAGATTACAATGATTGGATTTCCTTGCTCGTATTCCATACTATGTTCCCTAGTAGGAGATCTACCAACGATGTCCAGAAGTAACTGTGTATGCTTCTGAATTCTCTGATACGCCCAGGAAGAACGGGAACGAAATAAGCAAATGGCTGAAAGTTTCACAAAGATGGCTTGTGACTTAGCCAAGATTACAATCGCGAGATCAGCGGTTCAAACTAGGCTGAGTGGCAAGAGACTATCCTTTGATACTTGCCAGAAAATATTATCACGAAAGGAATATGCAAAAGTCCGTGAGCTGGAATCGATGACGATGATTAATACCAAAAAATAATCTCTGCTTTTCGGCACATGGCCCGATGGTATCTCGTACAAGACAATTTTATGCTCTCAGTCACATCCCAAACGCTCAATCAAATGCTCCCATGCTCCCATGCTCCAAGTTGTCCAAATTTCAATACATGTTCCACCTAGATCAAGTACAAAGCAGCGCCAATAGCACCCATCCAGACAGGAGCAGCCGTCATAACCGCAGCACCGGCAGTCGACGAGCTAGACGGAACACCAGTAGCGCCTCCCAAGTTGGTATTCGTAGCAACGCTCGAGATTTTCGAAGAAGCCTCGCTGACCTTCGAAGCGATAGCAGCGCTGACACTACTAGCCTGGCTCTCTGCGGCGCTTTTCGCGGCTCCTGTAGCGGTACTGGCCACAGACTTCAAACTAGCTTCCACCTGCGAAGCTTCGGCTTTAGCAGTGCTCAAGGCGGCGCCCAAGGCAGAGGTTCCTGATGCAGCGGCTCCTCCTGCGGCAGATGTGGCGGATGAGAAAGCTCCTCCTGCGAGAGACTTTCCGCTCGAGACAGCTCCACCGACGGCTCCTGTGGCTGTTGCGAGACCTGAACCAATAACACCAGTTGCTGAGTCGAAACCGCTGCCGACAACGGCGGTCGCTGAGGAGAAGGCGCCGTTGATGTTGGTGCCGAGACTGCTGACAATATCGCCGGCTCTGGAGGTGAGAAGATCACCGAGATCTTGTGCGTTTGTAGAGACGGCCAGGACAGCGAATATTTGGACGGCGGAGAAACGCATGATGATGGTTGTTTGTTTATGTTCGAGGGAAAACCGAAATTGGAGTTGTGAATCTTGAGTATTGAGGTAGATATGGACGGTAGATCTGGTGTTGAAGTGAGGTGAAGCGAGGTGAAGTTGAATGAAGAGAAAGATGATTTGGTGTGGTGTGGTGTTTATGTAGAATCAGAATGCCTTGGAAGTGCTGTTGTGGATCTGTTTTGAACCCCTGGACTTACCGATCACCAAGCTGAGTGAGCCCCTGAGCTGCGCCCCCGACACTGAATGCCAATGTCCGCTGCCAAGTTTACTCCATTACACAAGAATTCAAAACAGTCACAATTAATCAATTGAACACGGTAGAGTATGCTAGAATAATTTGGAGAACTTGAAGATTTCATGTTCCAATTCCGTGGGCTCAAAGTAAGCGAAAGACAACACATGAAAAGTCTAAAAGTAAACAACACACGAGTCAAGACTGCTTTTTCAGTTTCCTATTTCAGCCGCACAGGGAACGCGTCCTCCGCATGGAGGTAGGAATCCTTGTCACTGCAGGAGACTTTGGCACATTCTCGGGATAAATCTTCCAGCTTTCCGAGCTGTGCCTCATCCTCTGTCCAGGCATGCGATGTCCAGTGGCGAGGCTACGTAGACGCATGGCTGAGAACAAAAAACAAGACAAAACTTGTATAAATACTAGCTTGCCAATCAGTACTTATACCACTGATACGAATTGACATAGACTCCATAATGACTTATGTATAGCTTTTATCTTCAGGCTACACGTGTCTGTGATCGCAAGGGAAGCCGAGATAGATGACGATAGAAGGCTGAGTAGGTAGGAGCCCCAAGGATGACAGCTTGTTTCATCCTCATGACAAAGTGCTTTTGTTTTGATCCTTGCCAGTGCATCCTGATCGTCTCATCAAACCACTGGATCCGTTTATGCTCAACACATGCCTCAGACATGTCACTGTTCTTCGCGCTTGTTTTCCTCTCGCGGAATGTTCATTGGATCGCTAGGATGAAGATCCAGCTATTGACTTCTAGGACGCGCCTCTTTCAACGCCACGACATAGCGACAGCTCACTAATGAAGAAGTCATTGAGACGTCTATAGGAAGGGGATTAGGAAATCTTGCTTGCTCAAAGGTGGGTGGGTGGCTCTCGTGTATAAGAAAATATGTTGACCTTCGAGTGGTGAGCATTAATGTAGTAAATATTGATAGTTGTCAAGCCCTATGACGGCAAGGCATACTGCTTGAAAGGCGTTTGGGAGATAAGGATTCACGATGATTGAGAAGACGACACCCAATATTTTCATTGTCGCAGCGGATATGGAGGAAGGCGTTCCACAAGATGCAAATCGTCCATTCGAGGCACGAGATGTTTCTTAACCTGCAGGAGGTCGGTTCCTCGAGAATCATCACAGAAATCACCTTGGCCTTGCCTGTTTCGAAGATATCTCTACCTTCTTACAGCGATCGTTGGCCTAGCCACGCTCACCGCAATGTGATTTTTCCTTCCTTCCTCTCCTCTCTATACGATCTCTAATCATTCCCAGAATCTATCACACGCTCCTACTCTCACTGCGTCAGCGCCTCTCTCCTCTACCATTCCAACCTACTGGCCTCGACAAATTAGTTTCATCTCGGGCAAGTCCTGGTTCAGTCCCGTCCTGGCTGCCGGATTTCAGTAAAGGCATCATACCCAAGCCGATCCACTCTCGCAACGATTACTGGCGTCCTATAGCACTGTTCAAGCACTGGCGCTGGGCGTCACGGGGTTAGAAGCAGATTGCCATCTTGTGGATAGTGAGCTGTATGTAGGTGATACGAACTCCTCTTTACGCGCTACAAGAACCAACCTTGCGATCGCTCTACTTTGATGCACTGCTAGCCATCCTGGAGAATCAGAATGCTGGAGAAAGAGTCATGTCATGCGCCGCAATTGATGGAGTATGGGATGTCGATCCTTCCCAAACACTGATTCTGATGACCGACCTGAAGACCGCAGGTCCCTCCACACTTCAAGCCGTACAACAGCAGCTTGCTCCTTTCCGCGAGAGAGGTTGGCTCACCCACTGGAATGGGTCGCATATTGTCCCAGGTCCAGTCACGCATGTCTCATCTGGCTACACCCTGCCCACCAGCGTCCTGAACTCCACCCTTTCCAATTGCACCTATCGCGACGTCTTCTTCGACGCACCACTTCACGATCTCTCTTCAATATATGACGCTTCAAACTCCTACTACGCCAGCATATGTCTCCGGCGGCAAAGACAAGATTCCCATCTCAGGATTGTCGAAAGCGCAGATGATGGTCGTCAAGCAACAGGATGATAAAGCTGCGCGTCTGGGACTGGTCAGTCGGTATTGGGATGTTCCGTCCTGGCCTGTGAATCGAAGGATGGCCGTTTTGGAGGCAGTTGGAGGAGGTCGGAGTAGGAATATTGAACGTGGATGAGATTGATGAGGCGGCGAGGTGGAATTAGAGATGGTGCTATGTGCTTGGTTTACAGTTATGTTGAGATGGTGACAGAGGAAAGCTTGCTTGTATTTGGATCTTTTTACGGGACGTCCGGGGTTCCAAGGAGTTGCTTCGAATCACGCATTGTTGATGAACTTTTGCAAATATTGTAGAGCTTAGTTCCATGCCGTCGAAGAAATATTTGGATTTGTACATAGCCATTACCACTATGGTGAACACCACTCACAAGTCACCAAACAGCCTCTCTTCTCGCTCCATCGTGTCGGAATCTGAAAGCTGAATATCGCTTGTCTCAACGGTCGCAGTGTGAGACTTCGCATTCTTTTTCCGTTGCAACAAGAGGTAGCCCTTCAAGATATACCTCACAATAGACTTGACCTCACTCAGAGGAGTATTTGCGAGGCCTCCATGCACATCTGAATGAACCAACAACTCTCCGTTGATCTTTTCCAGTACATCGAACAATCTGGTCTCGATAGAAGCGCTTATGCCAGGCCTTCCATTCTTCGCCAAGTGCCAGACTGTCCACTGAAATTCCCTCCAAAATTCCTCCGAAGTTTGTAGATCTCTAAGCCGGCGTAGACGGTCCACCTCGTTGAAGAGTACTTTCAAACTCTGTGAAAAAAATCCCTCGTCTCCACTGTCTGTCTCATTCCTCAACCTAGACAGTGCCCGCTCTATCTGTGGACTGACCGCGATGCGAGCCACGCCCTTCTCCAAATGGTCGACATGATCATACGCGCCTAGATGCCCAGGCTTGGCAAATTTGTATTTCGTATGTTCCGAATCCAGCTCGATCTCCCGCGCACCCTCTTTCAGCTGCCACGCAAACGGGTGAATGGTCCATTCCGTCTTCAGCAAGTCATCTTTGACACGGTACGGCCTTCCTTTTCTCAAGAAAGTGAGGTCCGAATCTGTGAGCTTTGTCTCCTCGAATATCTCGCGTCTGGCTGCTGCCAGAGGACTAGCATCTGTAGCCTCAATGGAACCTGTGCAGACTCCCCATTTGCCACTATCACGTGATCTTCAGTTACTGAGCTTCGGCAAGCACGAGGGCAAGCAGTAATCTGTTGCCCCGGTATGTACCTGGGTATCGTGGAGGCACGACTTACGGGTAATTTGACTGATTCTCACTGCGCTTGAACAGTGCAAACATCAAGCCTGCGGAGGGTCGTGGACATTTGCAGATGAATGATGATACGACTGAACGTTGTCGTAGATCAGTTGATATCCTGCGGCGAAGTGTTGGTATTGGGCCGAACGATCGAGTCAGGGTCCTGAGTGATGGAAGTATCATCATCTTGCATAGTAGCAATCACCGTACCAAGTCGCTGTTGGGAATGTATCGTGTAGTGTTGTGTACTTAGGTAGGTAGTGTTGTATCGCTTGTGTTGTTGTGTTGCTGTTCTGCCAAGAGACAGACTTACTTGGCTTTGCTAGAGGATGAGCTTTGACGTTCAAGGGGGTGAGAACGATTTGCTCGCTTGAGCAAGTGGGGCTGGGGCCCGAATTTGCCTTCATCATCCTCGATTGTTCATCACCGAGACCCTCCATAACAACTTTTTATTTCTTCTCCACAGCAGAAGAAAACATTCGCAACGTTTCAGGTATCAGCGAAGTTAGTATGCAGAGAGCAAAACTGTTGTAATTTTGAGCTATTACCCGAAACCCGGCGGCCTTGTTGAAGGGAATCGATTATTTCGTCATGAGGCCACAAAGCTGTTGATCTCTTGACCAAGTTGATCGATAATCTGACCATCGATCACCCAAGGAAGTTTCTGAGCCACTTCTGCAATAACCAGCAGCTGTGAGCTTCAATAATAACAATCTAGGGATGGGGCTTGAGTACTTATATCGAGGTGGACGGAGGCACTTGAGTCGTCATGTATCGGATACGGTCCCTTTAATTTCAGACAGGATGTGCCACAGTTTTCCTTTTACGCTCTTTACTTTATACGTCATGTCAATCTTCTGGCATTACTCCGTACTTGTTGGTCGAACTGTGGCTGGATTTGAGGCGGTCTGGAGCTAGTAGTTCGTTGCTGCATTTTCTCTCGTTCCGTTCCAGGGCTCAGCTACCAACTGCAGTGTGTGAAGTCTCACAATCGTTCAACGTGGGTGTTCCTGTTTTTTCTTTGTTGTTGCTTTTGGTATGAATTGTCTTGATACATCTACGAGTAGCAATTGCTTCCGATCTCCCCGAGCCTTGTATACACACGTCCCAACAGGGAATTCCTGTAAGTGTTCTCAGCCGAGACCAAAAACTTTAGAATTAGGACTCCGGTCTTATATCTGAGACGGAGGAGGCTCTTTGAAGGTTCATCGTCCCGTTTTCCAAGGTTCTGGAAGAGAAATGGAGACTGCCGAGAAACTTCCTCCTCGAGAAATTATCAGCCGGTAGTCCCATGGCTGACACAAGCTTAATTTCAGCTGTGAGCTCTCCCAATTTTCGGTCTAATCCTCCTCTCATATATGCTATGCTTCGCAAATTTAAAATTGGGCATTTTCGGCCGACTTTTGTTTTCATAGAGCAGAGGCTACGAGTATGCGGAAGCGCACAGCGAAACGCCTAGCCAACGACGCTACACACATTGGTCCTAGTAACGCGAGGAGCGCAAGAAAATATTCTTTGTGACAGCATCCAGATTTATCGTCAATCACTTTCGAGGTGGTCATGAAATGCCTAAATTTTTAATTGTGTGCTGTAGAATGAATTGCCACGAACACATTCGCTGCTCAGACGCCAGACCTTGACCACAGGCACAGACTGGGCCACGTCCTACCGCAGCGACAATAGCGCAAGAACATCCACATCCACGACCCTTTGAAAGTTTTTCGAGACCCTAATCAGAATGCCGGGAGAGAAATTGCCGATGAAACTAAGGCCAGAAGATCTCTTTGGCAGCAAGTCTATGTAAAGCGTTACATCCGCGTTTGAAAGTATAAAGTGAGGCGTTGACTTTCAGCCCGATGAGAAGGAATGAACGTACGTATATACCTCAATCAACCCCAGGATCGCACATGCCAGGATGGAACTCTGGTGAGCAAGAATCACAAAATTGTGAGCATGTCAATTACGGATTATGGTGGGCAAGGCAGTGTCTTCCTCATATCATCGAATGGCGAGACGAATCGATTGCCAATCCCTTCGGGTTCTCCGAACGATCCTCTGGGATGGAGTCCTCTGAAGTTTTTCTGTGCCTACTTTCCATGTCGATATTCACAACGATTGGATTGATACTGGTGCAGGGCACAAGTCTGCTACTTGTGCCATTGGCAACCGAGTACTCGCCAGAGGTATGGCTGTTCATGACTTATGAGTAACAGGACCTGACTTACTGTAAAGGAAATTGCACCTTTTCGACTCGACGTGCTTTCATCTTTGCCTTCCCTGTTTTGGGGTATTGGTGCTTTGATATGGGTACCTCTTTCAATGGCTGTTGGTCGGCGACCAGTCTTCATAATTTGTACTCTGCTTCTCACAATCTCGACATTGATGGCTGCATTATCGCAAGATTTCCATACCCACCTCAAAGCCAGATGTCTCCAAGGAATTGCGGCAGCCATTTCTCCGAGCTCGGTAACTAGTTCCTAATTCCTATACGCGCCTCACTAACTGTTTGAAGATGATCCTCATGATACTTGATATCGTTTTCGTCCCGGACCATGCTTCCTCACCATACTTCTGGCCGTGCTTTGGTCCCCAGAAACATACTTCGCACGTCCTCAAATGGCATTCGACGAGCACATTCTTTCGCAGGCCGGCACTGGAAAAGGCACCGCTCACACATCATCTTGGGAAGAAGTACCGTGGATCAAGCCAATGCCAGACGCACCAGCGATGTGGAGATTTTCAACATTCTTCAAGAAAATACTGTTCTGGAACAGATCAACGACTGGTGGATGGCCCGCGATGAAGGGATCCCCTTGTCAGATTCTCCTTTGTGCAGTGAATCCTCTCATACTCTGGGTACTCATACTTAACTTGTACGTTTTCGGCGGGATGGTCGTGACTTCCACAACGTATATCTCGCTTCTGATGTCTCCACCCTACAATTTCACATTCACCCAGATCGGTCTTGTCAGAGCCAGTCCTTTCCTTGGAGCATTGCTCGCATATCCCGCATCTGGCATCCTTACAGAGTACCTTGCGATGAAGCTCGCGAGACACAACAAAGGAGTCCACGAACCAGAACATTACCTCCCTTCATTCATAGTCCCCGTCATCACCAGTTCCATCAGCTTGGCGCTTTTCGGATTCGGCGCAGAAAGAGAGTGGAACTGGACATGGATAGTTCTTTTGGTCGGCCTGAACTACTTCAGTGCGATTTCGATGGCCACTTCCAATGTGCTATGGATCACTGAAGCCTTTCCAAGGTGAGCGGGGGCGGCCATCACAATTGTCGCGGCAGGCGGGTATGGGATGAGCTTTGTCCTCGGGTCGACGATCGTGCCTTGGATTGAGTCGGAGGGAATTGGGAATACGTATCTTGAATTGGGAATTTTGACTTGGGTTATAGGCTTGATTGGGTTTCCGATTTTCTGCTATGGGAAGCGATTTAGGGAGCATATTTACTCGAGGTGGGATTGAGAGTTGTTGTGTGATACAGAAGACCAATGGCCTGGTGCCATGGTGCCATGGTGGAAGCTATATAATATTAATTGCTATGTAATAATAATTAGTCAGAGCTTTCGTTCCTCCTCGCAGATCTTAGTGTGATGTGTACTTCACGCGACCGCCGTGGAAATACTCATAGTTTATTTCTACATGTCAAACAGCATTCTCAAAGCACCCGCGGCGATGCAACATTCGGTCCCGGTTAACTCTCATGACTCGGGCCGCTCCTAGCGCTGAAGACTGCACCAGGGATGCTTAAATTAGGTTGATATCAAGATCTTGGTACATCATGGGGATCTCCCCATCCTCGGCTTCATCTAGAAGTCGCCCTTCTCGGATGCTTCAGCTCTCAATCGGAGATATCCGATTCTGTGAGCAATGGTTTCGGAGACTTTCTCGGATGCGATTGTTTGAGATCAGCTGAGTCTATCATGAATTTAGCCTGGCACACGAGCACAGCCACATCGTCAGCAGTGCAACACAGTGCTTCCAAATCCGACGGACAGCTTGCCAATCTAGGTTGAGATTGACTTCACGATGTACTCCCCTGCCAGTGCGGTCCAATCCGAATCTTGATCGTATCCTGGCTTGCAGGCCTTTGCAGAACCCTGCAGATGAGAGTGTGTGAGGTAATCCGAATCCTCGACGGCAACAAGACAAGACATTCATGATGTTCTCTTTCTCTTTCCTGCGACAGTGGAATCATGTTGGAGCTAAGAGATCGAATCGCAGCCATAGAGTCTGCCCTGCAGAACTCTCATGAGATAGAAATACCCGGGCCTATTCGCCAGAGTATGGATCATCGTTTCGACAAGACGGACCCTGAAGTTGATGCCGCACCAGCGCCAACTCCCGCACAAGAGAGATCGAATCCCCTGGAGGCGATAGACCAGAAAAGTCCATTTTATGACAGTATAGCTGCGAAATTCGGGCTTGGGATTCTCAATGAGGAGGAGTTCAACGAGTACATTGTGTATAATGCATTTGTGACGAACCTGCGAATCTGCCCGGTTCATCTCGGGCAAGGCAAACAGTACTATGTCGAACATCGCTCTTTCCTCCCGAATACCCCGGGTGCGATTTTGCGAGAGGGTATCGATAAATCTGGAAAGAGTCTGGGAGCTGCACACCTTCCTTTAACGGGTCAAAATAGCATTGGGGTTGGAGATTTCGATTCAAGGCCTCAAGATGTGGTGTGGGAGAGGATGGGCAATGCTGGATTCTGGACGCATATGGAATACGAGTTTGAGCATCAAGTGCGTGGAGTGCGCAAGACGTTTCATTGGATAAGAACGAGGAATAATGTGTTAGATGATCAAGGTGATCTTGTACTTGTGCAGGATGATGACGAAGGTTTGATTTTGTAAGTGCTGCTCATTCAAGTTTGATCTAGAACTGAGTATTTTAGGGCAGAGTATGTGGGGAAAGGACTGATGAAGTGGAAGAAAAGAGGTAGACTACGGATCAAGGTTTTGGACTTTGGAGAGAACTGGGAGTTGGTTGTGTTACTGAGTTGGGCCTCCGTGATCGAGGTATGTTCGTTCATATCTTGCATGAACATGCTGACCCCCCATGGTAGCTTTCTAGACGTCGTGCGCGGCTTCGTAGTTTTCACCAACTCATCTTATTGGCATCTGACAGCTATATATGTGTCATTCTTTTGAGAATTTTACGAAGCAATGTCGCAAAACTTGCTCAAAAAATTGCGCCGTGCATAAATGCAACTTCTTACTAAAAGCGCGCATAATCAAATAGCAGCAAGCTTCCTCAAAACAGCCGCAATCCATGATATGAAACGATCTAGACTCTTCGGGGCTACGGTGACTTTGTGCTTTAGGAGACCTTGGACATCTTGTAAAAGATGACAAAGGGCGACAAATGTATTCACGAGTACCAAGCTTCCGCCTTGTCATGACGAGATGGCTCTGTCAACAGCCAGCGAACTGAGGGCCGAAACCTTGTTGATTACTCTCCACGCTGCCTCCAGTCAACTGCAGGCGGATGTCAATCACTGCTAGATCGAATTTCGAGCAGACCAAACAACGGAAGGACATGGGTATTGCGATTCGCCCCAATGCTGGACAGACATGAAGCCAGGTACAGAGAGCTCCCTCGCGTCTACTGCTGAAACATCCTTGAATTCAACACTCCTCTACAATTTCCTATTGTACTATCTCTACTCAAGCTGGGCTATTCAAGCTAGGCAATTTACCGCTCAACAAAGCGATGAACATCCGCGCGATGACTTTTGGAATATCTGCTACTGGTCAAGCACTCATTGAGCAAGCCTTCTTAAATTTCATGCATCTGTAGACCACCACGGATTGTTCAGGATCATACCTTTCAGCAGACCAGAAATCGAACCTGTCAGCAAAACAGTAATTAAGGACCCCGAATATATTCATCACATTAGTCGCTACTTTATGCACCTCCGATGGCCATTAGAAATCCCACTCCTACCGTAGCACCAGCAATGCAATGTGTCGATTTGACTCGATCAGCTACGGAAAGATTCCGTTGAATGAGTCGACCTACTTTTTGGTGTCGGCAATGCTATTTTGGTCGCTAAAAGTACTGTGCTGCGCTTCCTAACTCCTTGTAGAGGCCTCGAGAAGGAGACATAAATGCCAATCGATTGCCTACCTTGCGCAAAAACGTGATACCCAGAACTCACCAGACATGAAACGACAGAGGCACCGCCAAAGCATCTGTCACTGAATTAACCTTGCCCTCCCTGGAAGTGGGCAGCTGGCTTAGAGGGTCCAGATAGGTACTGGTGCTTCACTCTCGACCCTCCATATCTCCAGATGTCAATCTTGAATGGTAGGAAATGGAAAAAGGCGAAGTAGCTGTTTGCTTGATACTCGAAATGCCTTGGATGTGGCCGCCAGAATTACGCTAGTTAGAAGGTCATCGTGGATGCTTAGCGAGGGCCACTTCCGATAATGTAAACATCGTCGCAAATTTTATCTTGGGTAGATTTGAACTCTGTGGAATGCCTTTAGAAAGCCTCCCTGAGGCTCTATCACTCTCCGCGGGAAAAGATCGCTACACAGATCCCATCATCTCGGCTTGTGGCTGTGTCACATTCGGTGAGTGAGTAGTGGGATGAAGTAAGACGTGCTGCGCCTTCAGCCCCTGCAGCCACTTGCACCCTTACATAAACCCTTGATAACCTCACTCGACCCAGGCTAAATCCTCTCATCCAATCTATCAAGCTTGACAAACTTTTCGCAAAATGTCATTCGGAAGCTCCGTCGGCGATATCATCTTGCTGATTCAACTTGCCCACAAGAATTATCGCAACTGCAAAGAGGCTGGTGGCGAGTACGTCGAGATAGCGCGCGAGGTGCGCAGCTTACACAGCATTCTACGTACTGTTCGCGATGAAGTCGAACGAGAAGACTCCCTGATATTCAAATCCGGGTCCGAGGAAAGGAGGGACCTTATTGAACTAGCGGATGGTTGTAAAGGCGTCTTGGAGGGCATTGCTGTTCTTCTCTCGAAGTACAAGGGTCTTGCACCCGATGGTGTAGATATCGGGAAGGCATCCAAATTATGGCAGAAGTTTAGATTTGGAACAGAGATTGAGGATTTGGGAAAGTTGAGATGGAAGATTATTACGTATACGTCTACGCTTGCTGTGTTGGTTGATTCGATCAATCTTAAAGCTACGGAACGAGTTGGTGACATCGCGGGGAGGATTGAGAATCAGATGGGCGATGGATTTGCTGAAATGATGGATCGTCTGGAAGGCTTCGAGGACATGAGGAAGGCTGTCCTGTTTATCGCGACTCGTGCTCGTGCATCACAGCGACATCAGGCAATGGAGTCTGTGTTGTCCTTGTCGACTTACGCGGATGATGACAAAGAGGTGTGGAGGCAATTCAGGTCGCAGCTTGTATCTCTAGGATTTAGGAGCGATTCTTTGGATCGGCACATGGAAATATTGAAAGCGTATATGATGAAGCTGGATGGTAGTGGTGTTTTGGATGAGGCCGTCCAGCAGAGTGGATCATCTACGTTATCTTGGTGTGGAAATGCCTCTTTTAGGGCGACGAATCTGTCTCTCCTTGGGACTGCTGAAGAGCAGCAGGCAGATTCGGAAGGAAGTATGGAACAAACCCTGGAGACGATGTCACCTGGCATGTGTCTCAGTTCTGAACGGTCACCACAAGGACAAATCCTCCATCCGCAAGGTTCACAAGCACCCGCTGCACAAGCGCATTTACCACAACCAGTACTAAAACACCAAATATCCGATGGCGCTCAGTATCTCAGCGCTGGAGCAACTAGACAATCTCTAGATCAAGAAATGCCAGACAGAGCACGTACGACCAGGAGACGGCGAATCCCTCGGATCAAAGTCGACGAATTTACAGCCCAAGAAAAACCAAGTGACGTATCATCACTCCATCTTCCTTTGGAAATTGAAATTTCGAGTCCCGGTACATATGCTTCCGACACAGATTCCGACGTCGAAGTTTTATTGCGTCAAACGTCACGTCGACCTGTAGCCTATGCCGAATCTTATCATGCTGTGTCCGAGGCAGGAAACAATCAGTTAATGCTAAGAATAAAGACATCTGAACTGAAGAAGCCAGATGTTGTGTCGAAACGTCCTCAGCAACTTGATCGGCAAATGAGCTGGGCTGGACCAGATTCTGGCCCGGGTAGGAGACAGTACCAGAAACTCACACCTCGAGTGGTAGATGACATCGACTCTGAAAGTACAGATATTACGGTCAGAAACGTTAGGACATCGTCGAGGAAGAAGAAACAGCTTCCAACGGGGAAGACGGAGAAAATGGAGAAAACGGCTGAGTGGCTGGACCCAGAAGTATCGCATCGACCAGTGCGAGATCGCGCCAACAGCTCGCCAAGATCACGGAAACTAATGTCAATCAGTAATGAAGAGCTGTATCTTGGGGGTTCATGGCCATCTGGCGAATCGAGTCCACTATCGCCGGCTACATCAAAGTCGCAGAGCAATGTCAGGTATGAAAAGGTGAAGAAAGGTTCTGACTTCCGACCAAAAGTTTTGCAATCCACCAAAACGAAAAAGCCAAGTCAATCCGGAGCCTGTGAGGGAGAGGTACAGCAGCGTAGATAGAAGAGCTCGGTCGTTCACCGCGTATGCGAACACGTCCAATGTCAAGAAAGGAGCTCGCGATAACGTCTCCTTCGACTATAAGCAGAAACGACGCTCTCAGAGTCCTGAGGCGAGGATCAATGGCGAAGCCGTTCCCGATGCCAAATTGACGCTCGCAGCGAAAGCTGCCATTGTAGCGGGGGCCGTGGAAGCGTTTCGTGTTAGGAACGAACCAGGTAGCTGGACCGGAGACAAAGGGAAGAGGATTATCACCGCTGCGATCGGTGCTGGGTCGATTGGAACGACGAAAGACGATGTGGATAGCAAGAGAACAGCTGAAAAGGCTGCTTACTCTGATTCCGAGCCTCAGTAAGACTCTGTATTGGACTCTGAAACAATTGATTGATCTAGGTTATTCGTCTTAGACCACGTCAGACCAAGGTTTCGCTGGCGCAGCGGAAGCTGCCCCATCAAGCAGGAGTTTATGAATTTTCTCAGGTATTCCGTGGTCGGATATAGCAGCTGCACGAAGAAATGTTTGTAGATGTTCGTTTGTAAATTCTAGCACCACTTTTGGACGACGAAGCATGTGCTTTGTAACAGCTGGAGGCGTGATCCATCGCGCCATATTGAAAATCGGATTTCTTGAGCACGGCGGTGGAAATAGAGTGGTGTTAACATGCCCGTGTCTGCTAGCCAAGGAGCGAGAGCGTGGTGGTTGTAGGCGTTTACTCGATCTTCTGGTCTTGTGCGTCAGGGTCGCCTCCCAATGAGAATACCGTCTGTGATCATTTTGGAGGAGTCAAAACACGGATGCTGATCCAGGAATGTATGAAAACCTCAAACCCATCGTAATTAATTGTAGCAAAAATGTTGCCATAGTGGATTTAGTCTGTACCACGTTTAAGTCCTGTGATTTTGTGGTAAGCTGAAATTTAGGGCCTACTCTGCGAAATGATTCAACATTACACTTCATGACAGTACTATTCAGATCGAGTCCCCACACAATACCCGTGGGTATCTGAAGTTCGCACCCACCAGACTGCTCTCACAAAGTTTGTACAGAACATATGCACCACTCATGTAGGCGCATCATTGGCGGTATTCACCCAATATCTAGAGCATGTCGCAACATAGACATCTTTGGTTCAATAGCAGTATGCTTTGTGCGCTTCATCTTGCGTGATGATATCGTTATCCTCTCTCATTGTAGGGTTTTTGGGCATCTACCTCGAAAGAAAGTATTTACTCCCGAAACTGATCAGAGTTGTCACCAAGTCCGACCCTCGGGCTTTGACAATGGTTGCAGAGCTGAAAATCGATCGTCTGGCGCTTCTTCGGTTCGATAAAATGGCGCAGTTGATGTACGACTTGACTTGTCCTTCGGGGTTGAGATCTGAACTTAATAAATCCCGGTAACCATTTGACCGTTCGTTCATCAAGGATGATAAAACGTCTCATGCTTCGGTCCATTCTTCACTCCCGCCCTCTCGTCCCTCCACTCACTGAACGCAAACTGCAATGGCAGCGGACTCATCGGCATTGGACTAATCGGCAATGGCCAATCTTCATCAGATCTTCTTCTTTCATGGATAGGCGGGAGAAATTCAATGCTCACTGGCTCCAGCGCTGGCAACTCCGCGGCATCAGAACCTCGCAATTCTCCAACTCCTTCGCTTCCACGCATTCTGAATGCAGTTTTGGCTTTGAGGTTTGAATACGCATTGATTCTGCATCGGTGAAGTCCTTGCAGATGGATATTTTTGGTGGGTTTAGCAGGGCCATGGTCTGCATGTGCCGCCTTCGAGTAAAGAATAGAATATAATTACGATGACGGTGGAAAGACCAAGCACTGATCCAATCACAGGTCCGGCTACCCAAGAAGAATTAAGTGGCTGGGTAGATTCAGCAGCAGATAGAGCAATGCTGGTGCTGCTCGCAATCCTGAGTGAGGAAGTTGATGCTGGTTCGGGTCAGAACATGGGAAAATGTACCCGTCGAATAATTACCTGCGGCTTTTCCAAGATGAGAACTCCGCTGCCCAAGTCGCAGTCGCCAACACAGATTGGGATGACCGACTGTCCGAATCAATGGTTCTCCACATATCCGACTCACTTGTTGACGCTGCCCTTCGTTGAAAGGGTGATTGAAGTCGTCGAACTCGAAGTGGCCGAAGCAAGCACTACTCCCATCCTCGATATCCTCGCGGCCTGTGACTGGAGAGCCAAAACTTGTGGAGCGACTGTCGTATTACTGCAAAGGTTGATGACGTTGATCATGACAACTTCCAGTTGTGTTGATGTGTCCGTTCGTCCAGTCTCAATGTTATAAGTGAAGATACATTGCTGGCAGGCTCCGCAATTCGTGATGAAAGAGGAATTGGCAACACAGGACGTTGTTGCGCCGTCGAATCTAGCAACTTCGGTCCTACGCGATGCTTTCAACACGTTTAGCATAGACTTTGAAGTATTTCTTCTCGATCGTACTTACGACATTGTGGCGAGCAGTACGCTGAGGGAAAGACGATTCCGGTCGCTTGCCTCAGTACCGGACCAGCAGTTGCAGCCTTTAGCAAAAACATTTTCAAATATTGAATGTGTAGACGCCCGAACCTTCCCGTGGCTTCAATGTCTTACATACGGTCTTGTTCACAGGATATGCACACTTGACAATTCGTACCACTGACAATAGGCATGATCGAGACAGAATCAAAGAGTGTAGCCCATCTCGATGGGCCCGGGGGAGGGTTAATTATGGAGGAGAAAAACAAAAGATAATCGGAGCTAGAACATTCGTCAACTCAGCCGTTCATGCTTTACAACGCCTTTTCTGCCGACATGAACCTGGCTTATACAGTTTCTATCGTGATGACCTGAGCGCACACATGGCTCGAACGCGAGATATCGACGACGAAGCCCTGACAATATGATCCCTGGTGATTGAGAACGAAAGGGTCTCATATTTGGGCCCGCTTGCCCAGCTGCGAAATCAAGCCGTCCACATTGATGCTCGTAAAGCTAATGAAGATCCATGATTGGATTGAGCTGGGTCGTCAACATTTCCATGATCTTCCAAGACATGTGATTTTCAGGCCTCGAGTTGTTACCGCGTTGAAAATCTTCTTATCCTTTACTCCTGGGTTGAAGAGGACTCGAGCCACGCTGGCATGCTTTTGCGCCCGGGGAAAAGTGTGTGATCTGGGGTTGCACAGCGTATGAAACGCTTCTCCCGAGCCATTGCATGGAGATTTTGCGCGGGACCACCTGTCTGGGACGAAGGCTTGACTTTTCAGCTGCACATAAATGAGCCTCGTCTTGGGTCAATGGATTCCTTCTTTCGAATGGGGCCTGCGAGATGCATCCGGAGATGAGTCGGCGAGGGCCCTGCATCCAATCCTCGGAGTCCAGAATTACCTCAAGAAGAGAACAGCGAAGAAAGCCGCGTAAAGAAATCTTCATTCTGGCTCAATACTTCGTTTCCTCACTGCCATACGTGCTTGTCGATCTGTGGATATTCTGCAAATCTGGCTTGCTTTATCATTTGAACATAGTCTTCTCCCTTTGTCGACTGCTTGAGATACACTCATAAGACGTGGAAACGTACTTTCGATTCGCCTTCTCGTGTGCGGCCCGTGGCCGTGATCATGCCTTCGTTGTCTCACTATCGCTGAGGATTGAGGAAGAAAAAACTCGAGATGAGAAAGATATATTCAACATCATAAGCCAGTTGTTGCAGATTTGCAACTGGCTAAATGCAATTCCGTGGCTGATCGCAGCAGTTTCATAGACGTGAGGCTGTGGCATATTTGACGCGTCTCGATTATCGGACTTAAGTACAATGAGATAGGTTGGTATCAATTTTTTGTTGACTAAATTGAAAGGTCTGTCGAGATATACTGAGGAAAACTGTAGCTTCTTGTGAACGGACCGATTAGCATTATCATCCGCTATAAATTATCGGTATGAAGGAGCCTCTTAGTAAAACCTAGTTTATTACCAGTAGTGTGAAGTTCTCAGGTCAAATCTGGTGTGTCTGAGCTACTTTTTTCTTTCCCCGTGGCATGGATTATACCCCAGCTTGGCTTTCGAGAAGGCGTTGATCTCAATCCCATGTAAATCACGAAGATATTCCTTTCCTGTATCGAACGAGTCTACGCGAGCGTAAGTCCGACAAGCTGAATTCGTTCGAATGCTGCCTTTCACATACGAAGAAGTCGTGGCTGTGTTGAAGCATCGCGACTAGATGGGTTTACAAATTAACACCTCGCGTAGTCTCACGCACGTACTCGGGATCAACCAACTGCAATCATTCGATGAAAGCTCATTGACTAGTCTACATTTACATCACTAGAGGTAGGGTACTACAGTGTGTAGATGAACTCGGGATTTTCTCGATCGGTCAAGTCCAAGAACTCCTGCCTATCCAACTTCTTATATCCTGGCTTTGCCCTCACATCCGCATTTCTCTTGTTTCTCCTCACATAACACCAATGGATGAAAGCCATATCAACGATGCACACCGTAAAACACGCAATAATGGTGATCTCGGCAGGCACATATCTCGGCTTATCTTCAGGTCTGAATGTTTGCGGTCCAATAATGTTTCCTGTGCAGTAAGCAATGAGATACAATGCCCCGACCGTGGTTTTTTTGGTGTACCCGGCGACGTTACTTGATATCAGAGAGAGAAGTGCCACAAAACCGGTCGGGGATGCTTGGGTGAGGTAGTATCCTGCAAGTCGACCAGATGAGTTCGATAATGGGAGGCACACTATCAGAAGCATTCCTATGATTGCAGTGACCATTCCCGACATGCCGACAATTACTCGGAATCCAAGTTTATCGCCTAGATATCCACAGGCGACCAGAAAAACCACCTCGATAGCTCCTCCAGGTGTTCCGTACAAGAGAGACTCATCGGGTGTGTAGCCGAAGGAAACAATTAATTGCGAGAAAAAGTTCGAGATGCCACCTAGAAAAATTTAGTATCGTCAACACGAAGATCTGGTCTGAACTTACCATTTGGTATGTCTGCGACCAATGCAAAAAAGACGAAAGCCCATGTCATTGGGTCCGTCAGGGCTTCCTTGAACTGATACATCTTGAAATTCTTATTGCCCACACCCTGCTGATTCTTCCTTATTCGCTCCAGAGCCATTAATCTCTCCTGTGGGGTCAGAAACTTCGCATTGAGCTGATTGTCAGGCATAAAGTACAGAAAGATGCACCCAACCATGACGGTAATCAAGCCAATGGTCAAAAACACAATCTGCCACGAGTCGATCACCGCACCGTGCTTCTTGACACCTGTCGATATGCCGTACGCTACTAATCCGCCGAATATTTGTGCAAAGCCATTGAAGCTGAACCAGATGCCCGTTCTTGTTCCTTGTTCTCTCCGAGTGTACCATTGCGAGGTGAATAAGGCGAAGCCGGGCGTAACAGCCGCTTCAAAAACACCTAGAAAGAATCGTACTGCAACTGCGCCGGCAAAATTCTTGACCGCTGCCATGCAGCACAGAGTCCCTCCCCACATGATGATTTTGAAGGCAGACCATTTCGCGAGAGGAAGTCGTTGCAGGAGTCTATTTGTTGGATATTCCCATGCCAAGTAGCCAATATAAAACATGCTTCCGAGCCATTGGTAGTTGGTTCCATGCAAGTGAATGGCGCTCTGCATTCCCATAACGCTCGCGTAGGAAAGGGTCGTTTTATCGAGATAGTTGAGGCCATAGACTACACATAGCATCTTTTTCCAATGTCAGTAACAGATCAAGGTGTGCAGCGAGATGGAATAGTACAGGCATCAAGTTCCAGTCAATTTTCCGTAGGAGTTTTCTTTCCATTTCTTCCGTCATGACAATAACGTCTTGTCCCTCGAAGGCTTTGAATGCCTCGTCCCCATCGGTTTGATCCGCATGCAAGAAAGTGACTCCAATCGTGTCGCCTTCCTCGATTGATGCGGCATTGGGAAAAGCGTCAATTCTCTTCTCCGGGTCGTTAGAAGATGCATCATGTACTTTCTCCATGTTTATTCCTGCGCTGTTTACGTGGTAATAGTACTCGTGCGGGGTATACTAGCAGATCAAAGCCCTGGAGGTATGAAGAAGTTGAGACAAGCGGGAATCATGAACATGTAACAAATGTGGGCCAGGCATCTATACAGCGATAACTAGTCAGTAAGAATAGAGAAAGCAAATGATAATAGAGTGATTCTTCCCTCCCTCACATTTACCACATCATAAAGTACTAGATATCGTCAATGCCGATCCCGAGATAACAGCCTACCGGAGATAAGCTAGTCATCGATAGTCACGCAGACCACCAATCATCGCGAGGTTTGGCTGCTGATCTTAAGCAATTATGCGATACCTTCTTGCTCAAGCCCATTCTTGGTGAATTCCAGCAGGCGGTAAGGAAGGAGAGCTCGAGGGACACTATTGCCGGTATCGACTCGCTGAAAGGCAGCGATTATAGCTCGAATAGGAAGGTCGACTAGCATCGGAAGATAGCTGATGGTATGGCTCGATGCATGTATCTCAATCTGTTGTTGAGGCGAAATGTCATTCTTTCGTAGATGACGTAGAATGCAGCTCGGAAATTGTCCCTCAATGACCACGGAAGCTTTTATGTTTAAGCTTAAGCTCCGAGATAAGCTTCCGGGAATTCTACCCGGTCTTGGCGGGTCAGGCGAGGGTTCGCGGCAGCTGGAAGGCAATGTTTACTTTGTAAGCGAAGGAGGAATATCTTGAAAATATCTTGGATACAGGACTTCAGATATGATGAACTTGCTTCCTTGCTAATAAAGGCGTTCAAAATCAATGGAATATTCTGCTAATCGAATTTTTCTTAGAGAGCGAGATTCTCAAGACTGGTGAGTTCCCATCCGGTCCGCAAAGCACAAATTTTGAAGTTGAACAAAATATCTCCCTATAAATACAAGTTCGAGCACTGCCTGGTATTCTCATCTCGCTCCTCTTTCTCCTTCGATTAAACCACGCCTCGGCGCAATCTGATCAGTACTGAATCTGATCAGTGGACTCTGACAATATTTCCGACCAGCAACTCCCACCCTGCAACACCTGATTTGAGCATCGAGATTACGACTCAATGGTTTCCAGGCGGGAGTCACTCTCTCCAAGAATATTCCCCATGAGTACGCTTGTCCAAGGGAAGGATATTTCTCGAGCTCAACCTTTAAGTAAAATTGACCCGATTGCTTTATGAGGGGTTATTATCCTGGAGTTGCGGTAGAAATGGGAACCTTTGCGACTGTGACCGCTGTGATAATCGAAGCGAGAGCCACGAGACTCAAGATTGGAGCAGAGATGTCTGTATACAGCGATGCTGGACTTGCGTATGACACTACACTAAAAGCATATTGTGATGTTCAATCCGCCTCAACTACCAGATATCTCGAAGACGCACCAGAATAAAAGCTAGGCTGGGGTCCAAAATGAGCTTTAAAGACTGCCAAGGCGGATAGTTAGGGAAAGAAATGGGTTGGTGTATCAATTTCATACGATTGTCTGACTTGTCCTCCCGAAATAGCTACACCGGTGAAAGCGGAAGCGCAAAGCAGAACGACCCACAAAAACCGCATTGATGAACACATTTGTCTTGATAGATTAGAAACCCTGAAAGGAAAAGAACATTAGATCCCAAGATTAAAGAAATTCTGCAGAGACTGCAGCTCAGAGAGGAGTGCAGTCTATGATGTCCAAACTCTGATGATTTCTACAGGCCAGAATCATACTGCTTGTAGGGCGCGGTCGGATACCATGCTTCCCAAGCATTACAAGTTGGTGTGATGCCGGCCAGATTCATAGCGGTGGGAATATTGTTGACCCGCTCCAAGAACTGGACGCTCAGTCCTTGAGAAACGTGCCAAGCAATGTGGCAGTGAAATAGCCACTGCATCCGGTCAGTGATGCGTCAGAGAATCGAATTCTTACATTTCATATCCTGACAGGAAAATACATATCTTTGTTGAGACGGAAGTGGAAATGACTTACAGCTCCTGGATTATCAGTCTTGAAGGCCACAACAATCCAGCCGAAGCCAGGCATCATCGTCACATCTCGCCGAAGAGGATTGCTGGTTTGTAGACTTGATGTGTCGGCAGCTGGATTGAAGCGACGTGGTGTACCAGCCGGGAGACCTGCAAGAGCTGGAGATCGACCAAGGATGAGGAAGTCATGGCCCTAGCATTGAGATCAGTGGAAAGTCTCTTCAGTGGGTTTATTGCCAGAGCGACCTACGTGTAGATGCATTGGATGCTAGAATGTTGTTAGTTAGGTAACTTGGGAAGTTAGACTGTATAATATTGCTTACAGGAACAGGAGAAAGATTCTCAACGAGCCACATGCTCCACTAGAAATGCTCGTTAGCAGATACCTAAGCGAAACAAAGTCAATTTTCCACTTACCACATTGGCATTTGGCAGCTGGATGATGTTCTTCTCCGGTGGGTAGGAAGTATTCCCTTCCAAGACGTACTGCAAAGTTGGTCTGGACCAGTCGACTTTGATTGCCGAATTATTGACCTTCCACTGGACAGTTGTTGCATCTCCGGTAACATCAAAGGTGACAGGGAGACCATTCGTAGAGGGCGTGAATGAAGTGGTAGGAGCTTGACGTTGGACAATCGGCTGAAAATTTGTTGAATCCGCGCAGTTAGGGTCGACAGGAGGCGTGCCTTTGATCGTAGGGTTAGAGGCGGGCGCACCAGCATAGCGGAAAATGGATGCTGGGAACGGGTTATTTGATCTACCACAGATGGGATTGGACATCGTGACATTGAACCAGTAATTGCCGACTGGCTGGTTCGCATCAATCATCACGTCGTATCTCTGACCGATGGCTAGGAAAAGCGAGCTTGTGGTGAAGGACTGAACTGGTACAAAATCGGCAGCGACAACTGTAAACTGATGGCCGACGAGTGAGACTGAGAAGGTGTTCTCGACGGAAGGGTTGATGATCCGGAGGAGATGGCGTTTGGTGGGTGTAATACTCACGTTGTAATAGGCACCGCCTGGCCCAGATGGGTTAATGTTTGTGCCGTTGAAGAAGACATTGTCACTTGCTGGAGGAGAACCTGGAGCATTGGGGATGAAAGGATTGTTGCGGTCATTGACGCGAAGCTGAATTTGGTCTGCAGCTCCGTAGTACCAATCAGTAATAGGGAAAACACCAAGATCGATGTCATATGGCAGAGAAGTGGGTCCATTGATCTGTATGGTTCCAGTGACACCATTTGCATATTGTGATCCGAAATGAGAATGGTACCTGAAAAGTTAACTTTATCGCAGTTTCGGGGTGGCAAACCACTTACCAAGATGATCCATACTGGGTGGCGCGGAACGAGTATGTTCTGGAACTTCCTGGAGCAATAGGACATTCAGTGACGCCATTGGCACCATCGTTGAGGCAATTATTCAGCTGTCGGAACCCATGCCAGTGGATGGATGTTCTACTTGTATTAGAAGCGGTCAACGCCAGTTAAATATATTTCTTACCCGTTCGTGGTCATAGCATTTATGACGTTCACATTGATAGTGTCACCCCAATCTTGAAAGATGTTAGCAGATTTCTCTGGAGCATGAGATTTATCAGACTGACCTGCTTTAATCACAGGACCTGTATGTGACTGTTAGTAGTGAAGGTTTATCTTATTCTAAAAACCTACCTGGAAAAGCCCCTGTAGCTAATGTTAATCGAATGTTCTAGATCTAGACTGTAGATCGACTTACCATTAATCAACATGGCCTTCTTCTTGATAACTCCATCAGGACCAACCCAGTTGTCGTGTTCAGTGATCGTAAAGGTGTACTTCGAAAGTTAGAAGAGCGAGGAGCTGAGGTGGTGCTTTGCCAGATACTTACACTTCTAATCTGGCCAGATGGAGTGCTAGCTTCCCAATCTGTGTTGATATTGAAGCCATTGCTCCAACAGGCACGGTTGGCTGGAGTATTGCAAGTAGGTGCTGCGAAGGTACGCCCTGCTAGGAGCAAGCCCGAGAGAACGGTGCTGATGGTGGAAAGAGACCACATTGAGCAGATTTGAGGCAATTTTGGAGTATATGATGTAGAAGGAATATGACAACCAAAAAGAATCCAGAAAGACTGTTGAAGAGGAGATGTTAAGCCTTGGTCGGATAGATC
The DNA here is from genome assembly GCA_900074885.1 of Rhynchosporium graminicola. NCBI lineage: Eukaryota > Fungi > Ascomycota > Leotiomycetes > Helotiales > Ploettnerulaceae > Rhynchosporium > Rhynchosporium graminicola. The sequence continues at coordinate 1,382,952 of FJUW01000002.1, read as the reverse complement.
CCATCTTATATACACTAAGCCTCCACCTGCTAACATGCTAATAGATGCTCTCTTCTTTGGTCTAAACCCATTGGCTTCGAGTCCGCACCTCCATCACGAAAGAAACGTTTCCCATCATGTTCCTCCCGTTGCGCTAACCGTATCTTTCCTGAATCTAATAGCGGATCTGATTTTCTTCATGATCTCAAGACACATCTTCATGGAGCAGACACTGGAAGTGACCAAACAACAAGCGAAGGAACAGGAGCGGAAATTAAACTGGCGGTTTTCTCGCAACTATCGCCTTGAAAGGGCATACGATGAAGCGCGTATGTCGACTTTCAATAGTGTGTCCTGAATTCAGGTGAAAGGGACGCCACTTGGAGTCCACAAACTTCCACAGATTGTAGCACAACGAGGATCAGGCGCTTGGAAGTACTCATTGGGTGTCGCTATAAGCAGACGGTATGCAATGATGACGCTGGTTAGGCAACTTCTCGGTACGAGTTTACATCTGAATACGAGAATGAGCAGACTGGGAGAGCAGAGAATGACTTTTCTAGGCCACCCTGCGATGGTATCCCGCGAGCCCATTTATCGTCTCAGGCACCATGATATGCTTTTGTTAATGAGACCTTGAGGGTGAGATTAGGGGTTGAATCCAATTTGAGAGACTGTGAAGATGGATGCCGAGACGCCTTCTAGCACTTCCCAGGAAAATAAGCGTATTTCTATCACGAGTGGGCCCAAGGAAAGCTGAATTGACTTTGCCAATTCAAGCGAGCTGAGCTCCTGATACAGAGAGATGAAATGCGGAAACTGTTGAGACATGCTTGCATCCTTCGACAACTTGTGCTTATGCTTCAAGAGAAGTGGGGTATGGCATCCGATAAGGACCCGCAAGGTTTAAGACAAGTGGAAAGAACGGCGGATAGCAACTCGAAAGCTAACAAGGATCTCGGCAAGCATCATCTGATGGAAATGGGCGTCGGTAAAGAACAAGTCTGGTAACGCCACGGCCCTCATAGGGATGTTGATTTGCCTCGGGCGGCAGCGGATGGGGGCATCAAGGCTTGAGAATCGCAAGAAAATCGCCTAAGAACTTTGGGAAGAAGAAAATCAAGTGAGTGAGAAAATTATAGATTGCGCTACCTGCCGGTATGAACTACTCACCGCTTAAAGACTGCCTAAAGAGAGCTATCAGTGCTACTGCAGGTCCAGATGAACATTTGACAGTGAAAACATCTTGGTAGGACCCTTGTCGTACAAAATCGAGATGAGCCACAAAGACCTGCATGAAGACCTAAAGATCAGACGAAGTCTCCCTACCCCATGAGCTACAGTCTGAGACTTGGTAGAAGTCATGGGAGCAGTGCTGATACTTGGCTAAGACAGGCGTACAGCAAGTCATGTATGACTGATGAATCGTATTGTAGTGGATGTAGCCCAATTTGACAAATGAAGTTGGCATACGAAGTGCTTGGAGGTAGTCATTCGGGGCTATCATCTGAAAGGATATGGTTGTTGTTGGGCACACTTCTTAAGAAGTTCTGGCACTGGCTCTTGATTGGGTACTTCTAACCTAGGAATGCACCTCTTACTGGGCGCTGGCCGAAATAAAAGCCAACAGTTCGCCTAGAATAATCTGAATGATAGAGAGGATGTTGTGTAACAATCGAGGTAGGCTGCAAGGCACGGCACGATAGTAAGGGGCGTAGTAGAGCTTGGACTGCGGAATGCCTCCAGGTCCTGTTTCTTGTACAGTCAGCCATAACAGATTCACGTGTTCATACGGGTTTCTACCACGTTACCATGGGAAGTCAACTGAAGGATGGAAGATGTATTAGGGAGGTGGTGTTGTCAGCCCCAAGATCAACAAAATAAGGTTAGCGGCAAGCGGGATGGGCGGAATGGCCCGTGTCCACTAAATCGAGCTAGTGCTTGATTGGACGACACTCGGCTTGGTCAGCAGAGGAGAGCGAGGATGGTTGGAAACTCGTCTCCCGATTACCACATAGACTGTTTTCTTTTCATGGCGGGATCTCGGAATATGCAGGTCCCTCGCATCTGCATATATCATCTGGTCTCTGTGTTCTATTTCGGACCAGGCTGCCTCAATGCGCTGCTTATCTCGATCTCGATAAGCTAGACGGCAAATGGATCTAGGAGCTGGGTCCTATACGTCTGGAGTCAAAACTCACACTCATGACAGCATCTCAAAGTGTATGCACACTCAATTCATAGACCCGTACCGGTACTTCGCGATCTTAAGCTGTAAGTCCGCTTCTATGGCACAATTCCTCATTAGGGGCCATCCAGAGGCTGCTGCATCGTCCTTTCGTTGTCACGTTGTCTCGGTGCGGAGATATACGCTTACAAGTTAGCAAACTATTACTGAATCGTCTTTGAGTATCCTAAAAGTGGTATTATGTATCATCTGATGTAATTCCAAGTTACACAAGCTTTTGCCAGTTTGAACAATTTTCCAAAACTCCGGCAGTATTGAGTCGAAGTAAAAGAATCTAGTCCCATCTTTCCCACTGTTTAATGTAATTTCTATCAGGCTGAGGCCGGCATCCCGCTCCTTTCAATCCTGTGTTGCTTTTTGGTCTCGACTTTGAGGCGTGCGAAGTGAAAGACCCATCGACCATGACTCGCACCCCCATGACTTTCGTTTTGGGAGTGGAGGCATCCGGATGAGATATGACTGTTCTGATCATACACGCGGGTCTCGTTCTGTTGATGGGTTCTTTTTGTGCCTTACGTTCGTAAAATCTGTGATATTGGCTACGAAAGGAATGTCGAAATTGCACAGTTGAGTACAGAAGTTGAAGTGGGCTTTAGTAGTTGCGACCCATTAGCGTCTTGCTATCCCAGGTTGTAGAACTGTATCTACCTGGAGACATTCTCCCTTGACGAGCTCACCGCGGACAAAGTGCCGTCCGAAGTGATCTCTCTATATGTGACATACCACCACGTAGTCTCGTCGAGGGTCAAGTCGTCTGATCTGAACAACTCAACAGCAAGAGATATATCATCTGAAATTTTCCATCTGTTTTGCTTTATTCAAAAGAAACTCCTGTTAAACTACTTCCTCCCAGGTGCGTACTCAAACACCATCCGACGAATTTCTCGCTTCCTGTTCAAACCCAATCGGTGCACACTCTGCTCCAGTGTGCATGTCCAAATACATCCATAGCAGCACAGCATCTTAATCTTCAGAAGAAAACCTGTGACTATCCCAGTCAATCTGTTCTCTCAAAGACGAATGTTGTCGCTGGCGGGGTTATCGCTTTCCTGGGACCAAATGAGTTTTGGCCTAGTTGAGATCACCTTTATTTCTCCGCACAATATTTAAATTAGACTTTGTTACTGTGGATAACTTGCCTACTCCGCGTATTTGCAAACTTTTACTGGTGCAGCTGGTCCGGTGATGACGAGTAATTCTCATACATTGGTTCTTGGTGTGTTAGCGTGTTCGATCGTCATTCCATTCTTGTGAAATGGGAATGTAGGCTATGATATCTCGATATGAGATACTGCGAAGTGGGAACATTAAAGTCTTTGTTTGTTTATGTAGAGTATGAAATTCTGATGGCATAGTCTAGAATTTGAGGCATTTATTTCAACTGTGTGAATGGAAGATCCGCTTGAGTGATACGTATGACATGAGATGAAAGTACTTAACAAGATAGGATACAGGGCAGTCGCGTACGAATTCGGGTTGCTTATCGATCAATGAAGAGCGTCTGCATAGAATTTTTCGGCATTATTCATAAATTTCACATGGTCATATTTTTCTTTAATTGTTTCATGTTCCTGGAAATCCGCACATTTGGCCTCACATATTCATGATAAAATACAGTTTCACTATTTTTTGGGTTGAACAGCTTTTGATGGTTGGGTTTTAGTCCTGAATTCTGCATCCTCAATACCATTCCTGGGATAATGCTAATCGGGAGAAGAACGATTTCTGTATATATGCCCAGGTTTGTGTAACCTCCAATATATGTTCTGGCCTGGGCGTTTCAGCTCACTCGAAACGTGCTGGACGCAAGCAACAACATGGTGAATGCAGCATTGCATTGGGAGATGGCGGCTTTACAGCTGTATATGCCAGAAGTGCCCAGAGGACTCCCAGGATCTGTGTTCCCTTCGGTCAAATCGCTTCCCAATAGAGGTGTACACTTGTGTCTCGACGGTTGCTCAATTGATCACGGTGCGAACGGGATTTCTCAGCACGATACTCTCACATCGTTTTGCTGTACGTCGATCCCTGCTTTCTTTGGGTGGTGTTCAATGTTTAGAGATCTTGGGAACGACTTCGAGCAGTTTGTGAAAGGAGATCCGGAAATAACAATGTTTCGGGCTGGAGATGTCCAATCACGATAGTGGTGCTGAGAAGTACACAATATGCCGACGCTGACCTCAGATGCCGGGGTAGGAATCTCATCATGCGATAGTGGGTCAGAGTCAATGTTCATGCTAAGCTAATACCGACTCACTGGTCCATTTTCCCAATCTGGGAGACCTCTCAGGTAAAGAATTTGAAGGTTTGGGACCCATGTGATCCCCCTCGTTTCCGAGGCATCTTCAGCGTTTTCAACGCGGGGTACGGGATTATCTGTGAAACAAAAGCAACCGATTTCCTGCATCACTCCGAAGAAATACTAGCTCGATATCACCAAGTTTAATCATACAGTCTTCACCTTTTCTCTTTTCAAGGATTGAATGCGTTATTGTTTCTGGACTACGAGTCTGACTCTGCCCATAAGCAGCAATACATTCAGCTACCGCGAGATTGTCTGCGCATCAAGACCGAGCTGATGGCCTGGACTTACTCTCGAGCAGTCTAGGTATCCTCCATACAGGCAACGAAGACGAGCTGGTGCTCAATCTGTCGCAATGTCCTACTTTCGATGTTCCTCTGCGGCATAGGACTGCGCTGATATAACCAGAAGTTCAGATCCAAAATCGCCAAACTGCTTCTTCGCGAACTGGAACGGGAGCGGCAGTGCACCATGATGACAAAATCTCCTCGCCAGGATAGGATTGCACCTTTCAATCTTTATCTGTATCAATTTACATCGGAATCAGTGACTCAAATTTCGGGTCCAAATCGCGCCTCGGCCTCATAACATCCGCGAAGTCCACGGCTGTCCGGGTCTAGCACGTTTTAACAGGTAGCAGTTGAGAAGTGGGAAATATCCATGTCTTGTTATATTAACCAAGTCCCAGCCCACGTTGTTCTGTATGGCACTGATTTCTCTCAGCGGCGCAAGATCAAGCCGACTTGATCTCGAGTGGAGGTTCGTTGATAAATCACGATGACTACAGCATGCCTCTCAGAGTCACTGAATACGCCACGTCGCCAATCAGCAGAGGCTCAACAAGCCTTTGACAGTCTATCGTCAGCGCTATCGCGTTCCGACCGAGTAGTATTCTCCTTTTCGGGGGCTGATTATGACACTACACGCGGATATGATAGGTTGAAAGACGACTTCTGAATGGCTTCAATGTCGAAATTGTCACATGAAAAGGTCCGACCCCTGCAGGCCTTACAGCACAATGTCTTGCTGTCAAAGGGAATCGCTCTAGGATATAGCGGACTTATCAATGTTTCGCTCGTAACTCTGGTCATTGCGGGCGAATCAATTGAAACTTCTAAGTTTCATACGTGCGAGGCTGCTTACCTGAGGTCACCAATTATCTCCGAGCAAATTCCATCGGGATGAAATTGTCCCATTACATCCTTGCATATCATTCGCATTGGCATGTCTTTCATTTTGAACCCTTATATCCATCCCTCTTGCTCCGAAAAACTTCTTTGAGTAGGTCGGTGTCTGTTGTGTTCTTTTCCCTTCATTCTCAGCTCTATCATCCCGCTTGGACTCGATTGGCTTGAGCTTTCAGCCACCATCTCCATTTTGGTTACAGCCCTATTTGCTGGATCTAAGGACAGAAAATCTCATTCATCTTTCGAGATGTCGGCCGTCGACAATACTCATATCTCTTCTGCAGGAAAAGAGCAAGAAGTGTCTTCAATCGAAGTCATCGAACCCAGCAGTTCCCTCGCGCCAGAGAACAAACATGTCAAAGATGTCTCAGGAAACACCTCCATTACAGACCAAGAAAAACAAGGAACCGTGACCCAAGCAGAAGAAAAACCACCTCGGGATATCACTGGCTGGAGATGGGTAGTCGTGGTGCTCGCGATCTTGAGTTCTACCTTTCTGTTCGCACTCGATAATACCATCGTCGCAGATATCCAGCCTGTTATTGTTAAACAATTTGATTCGGTCTCAAAGCTCAGCTGGCTCAGTGTTTCCTTCCTGATTGGCGCGGCCGCTACGAATTTACTCTGGGGGAAAATCTTTGGCCAGTTTGAAGCAAAATGGACATACATTCTATGCGTGTTCTTGTTTGAACTCGGCTCTGCGGTTTGTGGTGCAGCTCCTAATATGAACGCTTTGATTATTGGACGAGCTATCTGTGGTGTTGGAGGGTCTGGAATGTAAGTACTTCGACATCCGTCACTGATCTTACTACTTTGCAAAAGGCTAGAAACTGACTTGGTAAACAGGTATGTTGGCGTAATGACTCTACTTGCCGCAACGACTACTATCCATGAACGTCCAATGTAGTGAGTCTCCTCCAAGTTTTGTCTTGCTCCTCAAAATGGTTTCGGGATCAAAGAGAACCGTGCCCATTTCGTCCTTCTCGGACGTTTTCTCCTTAGTCCAGAAACAATCTTAGGACTCCTCCCTACAACCAAAAATAAAAATGCTAATTCCGGGTTTCTCTACAGCGTCGGAGGAACTGGTCTGACTTGGTTAGTCTGAACGCCCTCATCTAGTTTATAATTCTGATATGTTGTAGGGGAGTCGGAACGGTTCTAGGACCAATCATCGGCGGAGCGTTTACTGATTCTTCAGCCGGATGGCGATGGAGTTTCTACATTAACCTCGTCATCGGCGCACTCTGCGCACCCGTCTACCTTTTCATGCTGCCCAAGTACGATCCGCGCCCCGGAGTCTCCTTCCTCAACCGAGCCCGTGAGATGGATTACGTCGGAGCTCTCCTGACAGTCGGCGCATTCGTCTCAGGAGTCATGGCCATCTCTTTCGGTGGTCTAACGTTTGAATGGAATAGTCCCACGATCATTGGACTCTTCGTCTGCTCCGGGGTCCTCTTCATCCTTCTCGGCTTTCAACAAGTCTACACAATATTCACCAGCACTTCACGTCGTATCTTCCCTATCCAATTCTTCAAGTCCCGAACGATCCTCATTTTGTTCGCTATGACAGCTGCAGGTGGATGTGCAGTCTTCATTCCTATCTATATGATGCCGATCTATTTTCAGTATACTCGAGGAGACTCTGCTCTCGATGCTGGAGTTCGCCTTCTGCCTTTCATCTTCTTGATGATCTTTGCGGTTATTGGAAATGGGGTTTTTCTGTCAATTTATGGTTACTACATGCCTTGGTACACGCTTGGAGGAATCTTCGTCGTCATCGGTGGAGCCCTCATGTATACCGTCGATACTAAAACTGCTACCGCAGCTGTCTACGGCTACAACATCCTCATGGGCTTCGGCAACGGTCTCTATGCGCAAGCATCATTTTCTGTCGCCCAAGCTATCGTAGAGCCGGAACTCATCTCTTCAGCAGTGGGATTTATCACCTGCGCGCAGATCACTGGTGTCACCATCGCCCTGGCTATCGCGAATTCGATCTTCCTCAATGGCTCGCAGGAGAAGATCTCAGCCCTCCTTCCAATGGTCCCACTCAAGGAAATCCAGGCCGCTATTGCTGGATCTGGAAGCGAGTTTGTCGCGAAGCTCAGCCCGGAGCTGCAGAAGGATGTGCTTCACGCTATTGTTGACAGTATGAGCAAGACTTACATTCTAGTCATCACGGCTGGTGCGGTCGTCATTGTGTTGAGTGCTTTCATGAAAAGAGAGAGGTTGTTCATGGTTGCTGGTGGTGCAGCGTGAGTTTGACCGGTAATTCGTTTGGTTCATCTGGGTTTTAAGAGTACAGGATTGGCATTGGGATAGAGGTAATACAAACTAGAAGGCTGTAATGATGCAATAGATGGAGACAAGGGAACTTCTAATGAAATACGGTGTCTTGAGAAATCTTATGAGCTCTTTTGCACGCTGTGGCACCCCAAAGCGGTGATGCCTGCCGCTTTTTGGATTAATAATCCGTTACTCAACTGCCGAAAGCGCCAAGGAAAGTACAGAAGCGAAATAAAACAAAACACTTGGAGATGGACGTATTGTTAGTTCTCACGATCTTCCAGGTTTTTCCACTTGCGATTTCAACATATGACGGCATGAAAACAAAATAAAGCTTTTCTGGAGAACAGGGGAGCCGGTGCCGGTGCCTTGCGGTGAGTCTGTGCACAAGATGTTATCTGGTGCATCTTGATAGACTTATATTCAAGGTCAAAGTCACGCACGCCAAACTGCATCTCGCAAATTTAAGACAGAATGGGCCGATTATTCCGCCTGCATCAGCTCACATGTCGAGTATTTTCGTCTCAGAAATAGCTTCAACCACATCATCGTCAGATGCTTCATTGACGCAACCGCACAAGCGCGCCACGACCTCCTTCGCAATGGATCCTTTGTCCGTCACCGCATCGATCATAGCTATTGCAACTCTGGCTAAGGCTGTAGTCACGAGATTCACCAAGTACTATAAGTCTGTGAGAAATAGTAAGGATGAAGTCAGAGAGCTTATGGTTGAAGTCAGCATCCCTCGCTGGTCTTCTCGGCCACTTTGCTCGACTGTCGGAAGAAGACGAAAAAGATGAACAAGAAGATCCTGCACCTTCTCGGAACTCGCGGCAATCCCACCATACACTCTGGCATACCAGTCCACTTTGAAGTGAATTGTACTGGTCTTGATCACATTTGAGCAGAAGGGCGAGAGAATACCGGTTGATGGTAATTAGCAGCCGATTTTGAAAAGATCGCTCTTCCATCAGCTCGATACACGTGAAACCCCCCGAAACATACTGAAAGCAAAGTTGAGCAACCATAATGCTGACTTACGCTAAGTATAAGAGAGTAATATCTCCGCAGTTCAATGAGACGGCTATCCAACTTCGTGAGTCTGAGATAGGTCCATATACTCCTTCTTATCATGACTCCTTGTTCCTGGAGAGTGCTTATACCACTAGGCATTCCAACTGTGCAAAAGCAGGCAATGAAACCGTGTCACATGTAAAGAGACAGACGTTCAAGGAGGATAAAGAGGACTTCTTTGCCAGCTTTGGCGGAATCCTCGATTCGCTGGGAAACAGCGTGTATCCAATAGCTGCATGGTAGCGTTTTATTCCATGATAATACCTGGAAAAATTGCGGCCGCTTGAATGGCAAGAAGACAGTGCTCAGACTGTGTGCCATATACCGTACCGTACATACCCACCTATATAGTGTCCGATTCTTCTTATACAAGGTATCTTTCAGAAGGAGAGGATGGGTGACTGAACGGTAACTGATTCTCGCGATCCCGAACCGGCGGAATTGTGCGAAAGTTAACCCGCAAGCACAATCCGCTAACCACTCTGATACTGCTTCTTTGATTTCACACAAACTGTAGACATATTCTGTCTGATCATAATCGAGGCAAGGAAAACCAGTCTCCGGTGAACCCTTTTGGCAGGCTCGTTAGACCTCTTCATTAAAGATAGTGACTTGAAACGAAGTGACCAAAAAAAAGCCTGTGTGACTTTTGTAACTTGCTATATGTGATTTCGTGAGATATGTTTGTGAATTTAAAGACGAAATTCCCGGATTCCGCATCAGGTATTTTATCGTCGACATAGCACTTTCACTTTCACAAAACTTGCTGGAATAAGCGGCCGCTATCACCACCATCCCATCTGATAGAATTATTGATGCATGATTAAGAACAGAGTGTCCGAAAATCTCTTTACAAATGTTCAGTAGCTAAGTATAAAGTGTACGCCAAGTCGCAGTACTTCTAAGTACAGCTGTATCCACACCAATTTTCCAACCCCATCAACCCCGCCATCCAACTCTCATCACGACTTTTCTCGCGCTTCCCAATATCATACACTTCCTCATACCACAACAACCACATATCACCTGAACCCATAAATCTTTATTTCTAACACAATGGCAGAAGCAGATCAAGATATTGAGCTTCAATCTCGCACAGTACTGTACTGCGGAGGTAGGTTTTGGCCGTTGCTCGAGGGTTTACCCCTCCATAACCCCTCCAAGAGAAGCATAACTGACCCGTTCTTCTCTCTACAGTCTGCTCGTTACCACCCGAGGTACATATTTTCTCCCTGTTATCCCATGACGGTCTTTTGGGGGCTTTGGGAACAGGTGGACATTATAGGAGCTGTGAAATGGGATACTCTGGATTTGGAGCTGACGAGATGAGGAAGTAGTATTGCGAGTTCGGCGGCACAGTTAAGAAATGCCAGGAGTGGTTGAAGGATGAAGATGATGATATGTATGAGAGGTTATGGTCTGATGGTATGTCCCTCATTCATCTGCCTACATCACTATGTTTCACTCCCATAACTCTATACTTGTACAGACGCCCTCGCCGCAGCAACATCCTCCCTCTCAGTCGACGCGCAGAAACGAGCCGAGAAAGACGCGCATAAGAAAGCACTGAAAGCTGAAGCTGCGGAAGCGAGACAGGCGGCTACGATTAAGAGTAGCAAGGTTATCATTAAGAGGGTGGAGAGGAATAAGGTATGTTGGACATTTCTTCTCTGGAGTTGGAAGAAGGCATGTACATTTGCTTCTCTTTCTCGCTATACCGAGTTTTGATCGCTGGATCTGCTTGCAATGTAGCTTGAAGCTCTCGTATATGAGCAAGCAAGACATCACGTCCGCACTTTCTATCTCCTCCCATCCCAAGTTCCCCTAGTTCCTTGAGCTCCCTCAAGCAAATGCTAACGGATCACCCCGCAGCGCAAATTCGTAACCACAGTAACAGGCCTCGAAGCATTCGATCTCGACAACAAAAAGGTCGCCAAAGAATTCGGCAAGAAGTTCGCCACCGGATCCTCAGTAACGAAGCTAGCGAGTGGTGGAGAAGAGATAGTAGTACAGGGAGACGTGAGCGATGAGATTGAGGAGTTTTTGATGGAGAAGTATCCGGTGATACCCGAGGACAATTATGAGTTGGTTGAAGATAAAAAGAAGAAATCTGGAGCGGGTGCGCCGCCTGGGTAGATGGGAGCTGGACAGAGAGGGGGTGTATGGTTGGGAGGAAGTGGAAAGGTGTGCTGGTGAGCAATGTTCTGATAAGATATGAGGATATTACACACAAAGGGTTTTCTAATATGATTCCTGACCCGACATTATCACCACCAGCGATATTGTCGTGAACTGAATTTCATACTCATGGAAAGTCCTACACATGTTTGACGAACAACATTAATCTTCTGACCTACAAGATCACAAATTTAGCATGTTGCTCGAAAGAAACACAGGAAGTGTTGTACATTCCGGTTATGGTATTATGGCGAATCCTTGCGATATTTTCCCAGTTTGACTTCTTGGAACACTTGTGCAGAGTCAAGAAGAACCTACTTGAAAAGGTACCCTTCGCGATTTTCGAAAGGGTCGTTATACGCGAGATGAACAAGCCCAGCTTCCACGTTCACATCATATTGGTTCATTCTTTTCCATTGCCTACAAAAGCTCACACTACAACCGTAGCACCAATCGCTTATATGGCGAAACCAAACAAAGTTCCCCCAAGACACCACATGAACGAACACGCACTTGGAGCCTCTCCCTCCGTAACTTCCGAATGCCTCAATACCAACTCAATTCCTCTTCCTCAAAACTCTCCCTGCAGCCGCAGTCGTTGGCACCGCACTCGGCTTGCTAGCAGCTGCCATCCTCTTTTGACTACCCATCCCCTTCAACGTACTCATAACCGTCTTCTTCGTAACTGGTGCTCTCTTCGCAGCAGGTGCAGGTGCAGGAACGGGTTTTCGCACGATAGTAGTTGTATTACTAGATTCGCTACTCTCGCTAATCGTACTTGCTCTCCCTCTTCCGACTCTAGGCGCAGGAGGTGGAGGTGGAGCCATTCTCTTCCCCCTCCCTGCTCCAACAGCAGGACGATCCTGTGAGGTAGGACCGGTGACCTTCCGAACAGCTCCTCCGGCGCGTGTAGATTTCGCTTTCTCAACCATATTCGTCAGTATCCCCGCCGCGCCGCCTGAAGGGGTCGGGGCTACCGGTTTCATGGGCGAGATGGGGCGCGCGAGATACGATTTCGTGGGTGAATTTTGACGGTCGCGAATCGGGGAGCGTGGGAGAGTGCGAGAATTTGCCGAGCGGGGAGAGAGAACGGTTGAAGGTTGAACATTGAGGGGGGCGCGGGATGTGGTGCGAGCGGGTGGGATGGGTGGTTGTTGAGTGGCGCGAATGCGCTTCTTGGGGTTCTCGATGTCGGCGTTTTCTTTATCGAGGGATGCTTCATCGCTGGGTTGTGTTAGTCGAATACCTATAGGGACGCGGGTGAAGATGAGAGGGAGGGGGCATTTACCTTAGCCGTTTGGGGGCGCGTTGAGGAGATGGACTACCACGAGAATTGCTTTGCGAGGTTTGCAGAAGATTTTTATGTGGGGAATTCAGTCTTTCTGCCCGTGAAAGTACTGTTGATGTCGTGGATTTGGAGCCCTCGCTGTACTTCATATGCAAATCGCCCATCTTCGCCCTTCGCAAAGCCATCGGGATACGATTAACTCTGATCTCAATACGCGTCCGTAATCCCTGGGCTTGGAGGTTGTACTGTGCGCGCAGTTTTCGGGCGCGTTCGGTGACTATTTAGACGTCATTAGCAGGAGTAGAAGCATGAAGCTTTCATATTGGGGTCTTTACTCTCGAGTTGGAGGTTGTCGATTAATGCTTGTTTTTGCGCGAGAGTAATTCCCATCTTCTGCTTCTTGATGGGAGACTTATGGGTTGGTGTATGGGTTGGACTGCGCGTCTTCGTGGGTATCATTTGAGGTGGTGCTGGAAAATTCTGGATTTCTACTGAGCTTGTCGATTCCGTTGACTTGCGTTTCTTGGAGCGCGTCGGTGCCATATTGAGGACGCGGTGTGTGTTTCACAAAGTTCGCTTTGTTTCTCAATAGTGTATTTGAGCTACTGCAAGGTACGGTGAGCGCGTTCGTGCGAGCAATTCTTGATAATTGTAGTGTGAAGTTGGATGTTCCTTGGTTGGGAAGTGGAGTTGAAGGTAAACAAACCATGAGCCGCATCGCTTCCTTCCATACGCCAAGCGTCTATATGACGCTAAAACGACTGGGGTAGCAACCTCAATGTACAGTATGCGCAGCCGCAGCTACCTTGAGCATCTTCACCTATCAGTCCCAGAGACCATCATTCCAATTTCTAAACCACAAGCTTCACAACTCCTTCAGACAGTATCCCTCTCTTATCGACGCTCACCGGCACGTCGAAGCTTAGCTCCAGAGGCACAGCAAAATGGTCCTCGAAGCAGTAATGGTAGTGGTGGACAACAGTGAAAGCAGTCGAAATGGCGATTACACTCCAACAAGATACGAAGCACAATCTGACGCCGTCTCTCTCATCTTCTCCGCGATCACGCAAGCCAATCCCGAATCCTCAGTTGGTTTAATGAGTATGGGAGGAAAGGGACCGGAGGTTTTGGTTACGTTAACCACGGATCATGGAAAGATCTTGGAGGGCTTACACCGTACGAAGAGCAAGATTCGAGGTGGAAGTCATTTGGCTACGGGTATTCAGATCGCTGGTGTACGTCATTCCCATTATCTACTTCTCCTGCTCTGCAAGGTATTTCTAAGGCGTATGCATGACCTTTACTAATAGCTGTGTATAGCTCGCACTCAAGCATCGACAAAACAAATCCCAACGTCAACGCATCATAGTATTCAACTGCTCCCCTATCCCCGACGACGAAAAGTCCCTTACCAAGCTCGCCAAAAAGATGAAGAAACATAATGTCAGCATAGACTTCGTCGCTTTCGGCGAGCTAGACGACGATACTACCAAGAAGCTCACTTCCTTCAACGAGAACGTCAAAGGTGGCGATGGATCACATATTGCGATCATTCCCCCCGGACCTGGACTTTTGAGCGATCAACTTGTTACGAGCCCGATATTGAACGGCGATGGTGCGAGTGCAGGTGGCGGGGGAGAGGGTTCTGGTGCTGGTGGTGGAGAGAGCTTCGAGTTTGGCGTCGATCCCAGCATGGATCCTGAGTTGGCGTTAGCATTGCGTATGAGTATGGAAGAGGAGAAGGCGAGGGTAGATAAGCAGGATAAGGAGAAGAAGGAGGAGGAGGACAAGGCGAAGTTGGAGGGGATCAAGGAGGAAGATGAGGCGGCCAAAGGCGAGGATGCGCCATTACTGGGCGAGGGAAGTGGAAAGAAGGATAAGAAGGATGATGAGGACAAAATGGATACGAATTAGAAGAGGTATGGGGATGCATTGCTGAGGGCGTCGGAGTTGTATGATTGTACACTAGATAGCATTTGAAAACGAAGCTTTTCTGCCTTGCAATTCTATACTCTCTGCGTGTGTGGCACTGTAGCTGGATATTCTTTTCGGCTTCTTCATCGAGTCGAAGCTCTGCAGCTAATCAAGTAGGACACTTGGTTTCGAGGCTCTTCTAAACCCCCAGCTAGACTCCCAAGGACTATGCAAATCTTCGGTCCCGACTCGCCTCTTGCATGCCTTCAAATCATCGCAATCGATCTCTCCTCTCCCGGCATGTCAGATTCCGATAGAGGCCACACAGCCTTTCCTCCCTCTTCTTGGCCACCTTCATCCAGCTAGACATCTCGTAGCTTGTCCCTCCCGTCTTGATCATGCGTTGAAACTCAAAGCAATCCTCTCTTCTGCGATTACCAACCAAATTCACATCTCCATGAAACCCCCCCTCTTCCTTTCCATACCTTGAATGTATGCTATCCACCATTCCCCCCTTCCCTCAATTACAGCTCTACCGCGAGTTCAAGCCCCTAACCACAACACCCAGCCTCCTCTCCCACTCCACACAACGAATCGGCATCTCCAACTGATAAAACGGGTTCTTCATCACATAGTCCGCATACAATTCATAGACCTTGCCCATAACCTTGTCGATATTCGGCTGCTGCGGCTCCGTGAACAGTAGGAACTTGATCCCGGTTAGGGTTTGAAAGCATTGAAGACGGAAGTTCTCGGTTTCGAGAACTTCGATGCCCGAGGGTGGTTGTGGACGGATGGCAGGGTCGGCTGGAGGGTGGAGGGGGTAGAGACGGGTTGTTATTGCGTGGACTCTGGATGGATGTTAGTGTTGGATTTGGTTTGGGAAGATTAGAGAGAAGGGAAAGGACGAGGAAAGCATAGGAGAATGGGAAGGTGGAAAGCGAGGGTTGGGAGAGATGGGAGGAATGGGAAGGAAGGGATACCCGTGAAATGTACCAGCTAGGACAAGGTAATCGTTTATATTGAGTTTGTTAAGTCCTTCTGCGAAATCGCGCTGGAAGATCAGTCCGCCCGCCTTATTGATGATGATTAAAGCGAAGACCACCCTTTTTTTCGAAAATGATTAGTATGCCACATTCTGATTGTAGAGTCATGATTGTATGCGCTCACATTGTCGCTGTTGTATCTGGATGGCTAGATACTAACGTATTTCTTGTCAAGACCTCTCAATCCCGAGTTCTGGGGATGGTGTAAGCTGTAGCAGATGCCAGGGAAGAGTTTGAAGCTGGGAAACTTGTCTTTGGGAAGAGATTGATGACGCGGGTGAAGTTGGCGCAAAGGATGGAGCTGCTGTGAATGCGACCTTGCGCTTTGTTATTGACAAGGCTGGCTGGCTCGGCAAAGTTCCCCAGATTGTCTGGCCTTGCGCTTGTCTTGGCATTGACTTCAACAATCCTCACGACGGGCCTCTTGAGCTTCCACGCGACAGTCCCACTACGAACTTCACAACCTCAGAATATCACATGCGAAGCTGCTAGATTTTGGTGCACCACAGATACCATCTCGAGGGATACACACCTCACACTTGGTGGGTGAGCCTTGAATCTGATATCGCCATTCACGAATTCGAGCCTCACGAATCTTGCACCCTCATTCGATCTCCTGCCTCGACACGCCCTTGACGTCTGCTCACCCCCAGCTTTACCCAACAAATATTCCTCCGAAAAACAAAATGTCAGCACCAGCAGCAACCTCGCGCTCTCGCGAACCACCTCAAGGTGACGAAGAAGCCTCCTCGGAGCTGAAGCTGGGAGAATTCCAGGATGTGGATGCGTTGACTCATAGTGAGGCCGCGCTGGTTATTAATGCGTTGGTTGCGAAGAGGAGGATGGATAAGAAGAATGTTAATGAGACTGAGTAAGTTGTGCACGAATTTCTCTCGTTGGAGAAGGGGGAGAAGAATGGGGGAAGTCGGGAGGCGGTTGAGCTGGCTGTGGCATGTCTTCTATGCTCAGGAATAATACACTACCAGGTTTGAGCAAACAAGGTGGACTTGGGGAAAGAAGTGGCAGTTTATGTTTCGCGTAGGAGGGAAGTTGAATAGGATACAGAAAAAGGCTAACATTCCTCCTTCCAGACTCCTAATGAAAACTACCGAATACCTCGACCACTTCGCACGGTTCAAGCGGAAAGAGAACGTTGAAGCCGTTGAGCGTCTGTTATCGGCACATAAAGAGCTTGCAAAGTTTGAGAGGGCGCAACTTGGTACGTTATCACCATCACCTACATCCCGCACTCTTTCCCAAAGGAAATAATTATACGAAAGAAAGAAAGAGATTCGGCGATCATCGAGGGGTGACTAGGATGTAGGTCTGATCTTTGTTCTAGGATCACTATGCTGCGATAGCTTCGAAGAAGCCAAGACTCTCATTCCTAGTCTCCAGGATAAGATTACCGATGATGATTTGCAGGAGTTGCTGGATGAGATCACGAAGTTGATGGGGTATGGGAACTGAGGGCTTGGATCAGTAAAGGGATTTGTGATGGCTTAGGATGGATTGGCATGGGATGGCATGGAACGGGTTATGAGATTGTGATGAGTCGGCAAGATCGGATTGCTTTCTCGATTTCTTCACGGTGCTTGATCTGGGGATGTACATGGAAATTTGACAACGATACTTGAGTGGCGTTCATACGCCAAACCTCGTTCTCTTTCATCAGGCTGTTTCTTGAGCACGAACAGTTCATCCAGCGCAGCGCCCCTGTCCGACTGATTCCCTGCCAGGTCAGAACTAGTCCACCATTTCACTCTTTCAATCATTGAGCAAATCGGAATCCATCCACAGAGCAAGCAGAAAATCAAAAACACCTTCGAAGCGAAAACTTGGCGTTGAGGAAAAAAGTGCATGGGTTTTGGCATTGCGTGTGGCGTAAGGAAGGAAAGGAAGGGCAGGCCAGAACATGGCAGGGCAGGTTTCTCTTCACTTCCTAGGGAGGCGTCTTGTGTCTTTCGTCATTCACAGCTTCGGGCAAATTGGCAATCCATCGGAGAGTACAGTGGACAGATATGAGTGCATTCGAGAGGATTGCGTGCTTGGATAGGGATGGCGAGGCGACCCATTTGAGCGTTGCGGTGGGAGGTAGGATTTGTGTGGGTACATAGAGAGATTGAGAGAATCAAAACCCTTCCCTTGTACCGACCTGTCTGCCTACCAAACACAGAGAAAGGGATGACAGATAGCTAAGCTAATAGCTCCTGCGTATGTATGTCACCAAACCATCCCACCTCAAATTCATGTGACGCTCTCATCACCAAGCCTCACGATCAAAAAACCCTACAGAGCACAACGCATCTATCGCCCGAGATATCATCATGTAAACGCAGAGGAAAGGGAGAGTAAAGCAAGTATCACACAAAGGTTTCCATTTGTGCTTGACTTGAGACTAGGAGGAATTTGTATCCTCTGATTCTGTATACTGCAACAACTAACGAGTAAGCAAGCAAGTACCTCAACGCTCTCCTGCCAGGCGGCCAGCCATGCCAGCCATGCCAGCAATGCGATGCAATGCAATGCCACGCAATGCTCTTTTCCCATCCCCAGACGCCATGCTAAGGACACTATACATTTATCATCACAAACCCTACGGCAAGGAGAATCCCCTCTCTCTCTCCCTTAAGTCTGCGTCACTGCTTCCCCCCAGCTTCTAGGATGAATGTCCGCGTGAAGTCAAAGCACCCATCCAAAACGAGCGAAAAGGGGTAGAGTAGAGCAGAGCGAATCATGCACGCCATAGGGTAGAACACTCCCTTGTATCACACGAATAACAAGAGGAACCAAAAACAAAAACACAAAATTACAATCATCGCCCACTCCAACTCCCCCACGTACCCGGTCCCGTCTCATGCTCATTCTCATTCTCCGGGCCCCCTGATCCCGACCAGGCGCTTTGACATGCGCTGTGTATAGCTTCCTGACCACTCGTTTGTGTGTGTGCACTCTGTACAGCTGTCGCACCGCTCCATCGCTCGGGAGGGGAGAGTGGGGATATGGTCACGGGAACGGGACCGGCTCCTATTTGATCGCTCGCTGATTGAGCAGTCTGATGAGCTTCAGGTGAAGTTTGTCCTGAGTTGGAAACAGCACAATTTATGACGCGGGGTGATGTGAGACTTGGTCCTTGGAGGCCGGACATGTGCCGCGCTGTTGATGATGATGATGAAGTGGTGGGGATGGCTAGGAAGAAGGAGAGGGCGGGGTTCGGGGATTCGAGTTCGTGTCTTGTTTCAGGGCTGCTGTCGTTGTTGTATTGGCGGACATTAGGTGCTGAAAGAGAGGCTGAGAATGAGGATGTAGCTCGCGCTGCGGTGTGACGATCGACGCCGAGGCCAATAGGAATGGAATATTTAGAGGCGTCGGTGTTGCCGCGTGAGATAGGCGTCCATTGGGAGCGGTGATCTGTATATGCGTTGTTCGTGTAGTCGAAATCTCTGCGCGTTGGCATCTCGTATGTTGGTGTAGGAGAGAGATACGTATGAGGGACTTCAGCTTCTAACTCTGAGCGGCCGGGAATGGGCGATGTGAGGGCATTTGTGGTGCTGGTGCTTTGTTCGCTGTGACGACAGCTTTGCTGATTGTGTTGCTGGGTTTGAGGTTGTTGTTGTTGGATTCCGGGCTGGTAGGAGGCGTGAGATGTTGGAGTACTCTGCATAGGGCATAAAGGCCCCCATTCCCTCACTTCCGACGTCCGCGGCGGCATTCCATGTTCTCTTGGTGGAGAAGCTGGTTTCTGAAAGGCGGGATGAGTAGAGAGCTGTGAGATGTGGTATATAGGATGAGATCTCAGTGTTGATTTCTGCAGGGTTGTTGAAGTTGAAGTACCACTGCTTGTATTCGAGTCGATGAGTACACTGGGGTGATATGTTGGTATTTCTACATCCTGGCCAGGGAGAGGATGGAAGAACGGGAGTTCGTGAGCTGGTGGAGGCGTGAGGACAATGGATTTCTCGGTGTCGGGAAGAGGACGGTCTATGATTGGTGTTGACGGGTCGGAGTTGGAGTTGACTTCGATATGGCTAGAGCCAATGAGGGTAGGTGCTGCGATCAGATTAACTCCTTGAAGGGCAGTGGGATCTGATATGGGGGCCGATACAGTCTTTGGTGGAGGGGTAGCCGATGTGAGACGCAATGAATCGTAACGTCCTGCGAGTACTTATGTCAGATGGTGTGCATTGAAATTTGAGATCCGGCTACTTACCTCCAAATGGCGCAAATACATCACCACCACCTCGTTGATATCCTGGAGATGTAGATCGGTCGAGAACAAATTCTTTGGTAGGCACGCCATATTCAGCGATTGAATTCCGGATGGTTCGCTTCTGCTTTCTTCGGCGCACGCAGAACCAGAGCAGGATTAAGAGGAGGATTGAGAACACGACGACCCCAGTCACTGTTCCGGCGACTATCGGGGTTTTGGAGACACCTGATGTAGAAGCCGCTTTTGCGGTCGGAGATGAGCTTGGGGTTTGTGCTTCCACGGGTGATTGAGTCTGCGTCGGTGTTGGAGTAGAGGTCGTGACCGTGATAATGCCAATGGTTGATGTTGGCTGAATCGTCGTAGTCGTCGCTGCTGAAGCCGTCAAGATGGAGTTTGGTCTCGACGCCGATGGTTGTCTCGACGAGGATTGACTGGTCGTCTTCGATAATGGCATTGACGACGAGCTGGCATCCGTATCTGGACAAGCAGGTAAAGCGCAAGGATCTACGGAACAGCAGCCTCGGAAGTTGTTGACCTGACAGCTGTAGAAGACTTTGCCAGCATTGCAAGTGCCATCGGGCAGTGCTCTCAAGATGTGACCGATATGCATCATCCTGAACGTCGCTCGCTCGCTCGGAGGACACAGGATATTCCCAAGTCAATCAACTCAACTCACCTTTGAAGATCTGGAGAGACGTAACTCGACAGTGGAGGGGAGTGGTGTTGTAGGAGGGCAGGAGGGCAGGAGGGCAGGAGGGCAGGAGGGTACCCAAAGGAAAGACTGACTGGGGCCAAACCAGCCGGGGCATTTTATGGTGAACGGAACCAGAGAGATCTGATCAATTGAGGTGAAGGAGAAGGAGAAGGAGAGCGAAGGAGAGCCGGATGGATCCAAACAAGATCCACGACGACTTTCGATCCTGCCGAACACACATTTATTTACACCTACCTACCTACAAACCTTCCAGGTGGATTGTATGCAATGCTTCCGAGCACATGTACATACATACATGCACATGCACATGCAGTATAGTCACGGGACTTATCTTTAGGTACAAGATCTGATCTGATCTGGGATCTGTATGTATTCATCCGCTGTCAGCCAGCCACCTAGAGTACAGAACTATCCAGTGAAAATTGTAGCACCACGACGATCATGTAGACCAGGATTGGTTTGTGTATGTGTACTAAGTATGTGTTGGTGTTGGTGTTGTTGGTGTTGGTGTTGGTGTTGGGTTTTGTCGCTTCAGGGAAGTAATGGAATTGGGTTTGGGGTGGGGTGGGGTGGGGGTCACAAAATAGATCCATCCCCTCCCCACGTGGCACTACCCGTCCAGCTAGGTTCAATCAAGCTAGATCTAGTCTAGTTAGTGGCTCGGTTGATTAGTTCCCGTCCGAGCATACCAAGTAGTCTGCGCCTCTTCCATCGCTGGCTGACTGACCTGAAGACCGTCAAGCCACGAATAGCATCCATCATACAGTAATATCCTCGACTGACGATCCACAGACTACTATGTGAGAACCCGATTCATGAACTTGAGAGCTGCCAGACGTCGTCGGTCTGACAGATGGTCGGTCACATTGGCCGCTTAGCTTTACTACTGTTCTTTGGACGTACATTTCGTGCAGTTCTTCCAGCCAGCCGCCTTCGAGTGCCAATACATGGATGACTCAGACGGTTTTGACCATCAGTTCATCGGCGTTCATGGACAACATCATTTGTTCTATGGCTCCGTTCATCTACATCTCGATCGCGGTCAAGCATCATCATTCGAAAATAGGATGAAGCGTCTGATGTTCGCGCCAATAGCCAGGACCATCAACCGATGTCACGTCCTCAAGCGACGTGCCGCGCCTAAGCCTGGCTAGATGCAAGTTTGCATTTATTGATACCCTACCAATGTTGCTCTCACCCAACTTTCGCATCTGCCATCCAGGACTGATATTACTACAAGTACCCTCATAACGATCGATAGTAAGTAGATGCAGCGGATCTGATCGAGCGTCACGACGGTGACCCATCGATTAGCTTTTGTGACTTCGCTAGAAGACTTGATTATTAGTCGTTTCAGCCTAGAGAAAAGCTTCCCGGGCTTCCAGAGAACGCGGGTGCTCCCACTTATGTGCATGCGTTTCTGCAGCGGCTACTAAGATCCCGTGTCTGGAGTCAAGGGGATGGCCATCTTGAAGCCACGACCTCGCGAGTGCCCCGGATGAGGAGATAGATTCCAGCTATGTAGGCAATCCGATACACGTGATATCCATACTTGACAAATGGCGGAGAAACAGTAACGGAAAGAACGTGAAACTGCTCGGGATAATAATATAATAGTTAAAGATCGTACTACCGTAGGGGTGATGGAAGGGGATATGAATTCCTTGAGGAGTTGATCGAAAGGATACGTCGAGGTATTGAGAAGTCCATGACTAGAAATTCCCGGCGCGAGATTATCCGATCTCAACTTCTCTCTACATCGGAATGCCTCGGTGTATAAGTGATTCCATTTATTGATAACTATGCATGGGAATTTTGCCAATTTTGAGAGGGTGTGACATCTCTCATTCCTAGCTTTCAACCGCTTTCTTCCGAAATTTCTTCCTCGATTTATCATCTCATCTTACAAAAACGTCGTGCAACTTCATTCTCCTCGTAAGCCGCATCCATTATTTTTGATTCTGTCCGGGGGAAAAAAAAGAAGAAGAATAGACATTAATCAGATTGTATAGATAAAGATTCCACTTGACTTGTCATATTCGATTACCCATACTTCATACACGAAAGTATAGAGCGCGGAAGACCGGCACGTCTATAAGAAAAGAGAATTCTGTTCTACGTGATTAATGTCCAGCATGCTAGTCAGAGTGCGTGCCTCACTCGGTATCAGTCTCGTCGCAAGGTTACGTTGATCTTCAGAGTAAGGCATGGAATAGTTGAATGTTGTTAGTTGTGTTGCAGTACTAATCACTCTGGAGAGTTGACTGCAGATATTATATATTATCTGGGGAGATCCGCACGGACCACACACGTGACCATGCCCATACCCATCATCCTCGCAACAAATCCTTATCGGAGAGAGAAAATCTCGGCCCATGGGGAGATGGATGCCAATAGCCAATCTCAAGGACTGGTCAGTCGGTGTGACATGTCTAGTTCAGGCGGTGATATCAGCGTAATGACAAAAGGATCAACGTACTCTGAGTTTACTTGAGTCGAGCTGAGTACGCTAATTTCAGAGTTGAGTAGAGTACTCGCTTTTCCGTACTCAGGTGTAGACTCGGCGTATCTGAGTCTCCATAAAATAAGTAGGTATGATTCAGGAATAAAAGTATGATATAAAGTGAGGCCTTATTTCTATGATGGTATTCAATAAGACCTGCGAGAGATCCCCGGTAGAAGATACTAGCAAGTACAACTCGGAGTATACTCAGAGTAACGCAGAGTGCGATTGAGTTGAGTTGAGTGCGGTTGAGCTGAGTCCGACCCCGTAGCCAGCTCAACTCAACTCTATCACTACGCTAGGCGGGCGGGCGGTGTGTAAATTTGGCGGTCAAGACATGTAAATGATATTTCAGATAAGTCAAGGCATGGGAAATGATTGGCCCTATTCTGGACCATATTACATCACCCCCTATGTTCCATTGCTGGTTCTCACTTTTCCATCACGGCTCGGCTTGCCAGAATATCGCCAACACCGATCAGAGCACTAACAATATCGATCTGTACATAGGACTATTATTGTTGCTCAAGACGGCCTCGCCCGACGTCGATTTCGTCTTGGGGAAAAACATGATACAATTGAGTAAGTGAGCCGATTATACGTAGTTTGTTTGGTTAAGGTTGAGAATAGCTTCAAACGTGAATAAGAGCAGTCCTTTGGGGTAGGAGCGATGACAATTTCGGATTGTGAACTGGACAGATGGGGTTTTGATGTTCTTATCTATAAGCAACGAGGTACGAAAAATAGTGGGCTTATAGCTGCCAAGCCTTTACCAACACTTATGTTCGTCCTATGTGAAGATTGTGGTATGCTCTTAAGATCGTAAGCCACCTGGGATCTGATTGGCTGAAATCCAAGTTTCATACAGGTGGTAAAAAGTTCAAGCCACTGAAATGATGGCAAGATGTGGTTTGGTAAGAATGTGATGTATCATTGGAATCTTGATACGAGAAGAGAAGTATGATCGTCCTGATCTGGCCTTGACTTGCAAGAGCAGATCCCTCCCAATGAGCCTATCCAACAATGACATATGACAAGAAAAGTCAAGACACAACCAGTTGAATAGCCCAAGCCACAATCCAGCGAAGTTCTGTGCCCACAGATAGCCTTAATTCTTCCCAGGGTTGGGACAAAGGCAACTATAGAAGCGTTAGATATGGTCGAATCAGGTCGATGATATACGAGTCGATCTTTCGCAACTTACCCGTGAGGTCCGCAATATTCAGTGCCTGTCTTAGGGTGCCCTTGGGCAACGCACTACATTTTTGTGTTAGTGATTAGGCTAGTGGGTTCCTCTGAGCTCCTGATAACTCACCCATGCGGTACAATCCTTAGGACAAGGCGATGCCGGCATTGCGACCGCGGTAGCCCCGACGGCCATGAAAGCGACCCAGAGGAGGTTTGAGAATTGCATCTTGAAGAATTGATAGAGGTAATGGTTGGTCGGTTGATAGATTTGAGTGTAGGGAGTGAATAAAGTTGTGGTAGTTGATATAGGAGCGGTTGCGATGATATTTATACGTGTAGTTGTCTGGTGGTAAAGATCAATCGAGTTTGAAGCGTGTAATTATTAGACTTTCCTCCAGATTTGAAGAGCGTGTTCATATAAAGTATGGTTGATTGATCGTGCGGGGTGCACGCAAAACTCCGTTGAGAGGGGCTCCGACTAAGTACATAATATACGCCTAGTCGCAGTAACTTGATGCACGCACCCATACAACCATAATTTCAACAGGTGGTAATCCCTGATTAGGTGATAGAGCATATGACTGGGCTTGATGAGACATGTGCTGATAGAAAGAGAGTACTCGGTTTCTCTAGATGTCTGAACTTCCAGGCTCCAGAATCTAATACCTTCGCTTAGAAGGGGGGATTTTGGCTACCAGAGTAAACTACATTTCAAGCAAAAATTCCACAAGTCCCATATTTATCGATGTAGTAAACATAACATAATAGTTTTTACCTTGATTACGCGGCGTATTAAGTCCACTTTGGGCTTGCCTAGGCACCTAGAACCTAAGATATACGATCCCGGGAGTATGTCCTTCGAATATCAAGAGAAAAATTCAGCTAGGACGAAATAAGCACTAAAGACCAAGGGCGAGCAAGTCACCGCGATTAAAGAGATTGCAAAAGCTCTTCCTTGTAATAAACTCCTCTCCTCACCGTAAATAACCTCGATAGGTCCAGGCTTCTGGAAAAATCGAGTAAAAGTGTAATCGTTTCAACCACGAGTAGATGGGGTTCCTTTATCCGAAACGTACGGACTTCAATCCATGATGTCTTCTCGGGCCGAATGTTTCCAATGCCTCAAGTCTGGACTTTTTTGGATCACTATTTAACGTCATATCACCCCATTACAAACCTCTAAAACACCCGTCACAAAAAGTCATTCTAAGTACTGTGCTACACGAGATCAAGACTGCAGGGGGGCACTACAATATCCATCAGGAAGCCTAGTAAGAGGAAATATAATTACAACCACCTAGAATCTCGGCCCCGCGATCGAAAGGATACTACCTGCACAAACTGTAATTTATCTTTGAAACTCTAACACTCCTCTATGGCTCATCTTCACCTCCCCCAACATCTACAAGCTGTCCTCGGCCCCCTGTTTGATCAGCGGGAAGCGGTGAATGATGGGCCTGGTAGCGTGCAAGGCCTTGAAAGTCAACATCTGTAGTGAACTGAAAATCAATGTTCTCTCCAAGCTCCACGCCGATGTTCGAGGAAAGCGGCTACTCTTGAGTAACCGACCTGTATTTAAACTGCCTTGGGTGGAACTGCACTCGCTATGAACTTCCTTCCCCTTAACAGAAAGCTCACATACGGAATCTCGAGCATCGCCTCGAAATCAGTGACAGTAAGCGGGTATATAGATGCCATGGGGGCGAGAATGGCATCGAATTGTTTCCCTGGCACGTGAGACGCCGTGACGATCAAATGGTTGATCTTCCTCGGTACACTCAACTGCTTCTTTCCTTTCCTCACAACGAAACGGATAGCTTAAGTCTCAGCGCCTCTTCTTTCTTTTCTTTGGCAGAGCTTAGAGCAACGACTTCACAGCCAAGTGCACGCGCGAACTGCAGTGCGAGACCGCCGATACCAACGACTCCAACTATATCGGAGCTCTTCAATCCATATCTCGTCAATGGTGAGAAGACGGTGATGCCTGCGCACATTAGGTCGGCGGCTACATCGGAGGCCATCGAGTCTGGAATATGGAAGATTGCTTGCTCACGCCAGACAACTCCAGTTGCAAACGAGCCTTGATCGGTATTTCCATCTCCGTAATTTTTGAGTCCGCCGGTCCAGTAGATCCATTCTCCTGATATACAGTGTTCGCACACACCACACGTTTCGTTGACATCCCCCCAGCATGCACGATCGCCACCATGAGACCCTTCAACATTCTACAACCCCATCTTCCAACCACCCGACCAAGAAACATGAACTGTACGATAAAGTACCAGGGAAAGTGCAACTAGCTGAAACATCGCTAGAAGAGCAAGACCAACTTACATCTTGAAAGTCTTCACATACGGACCGATAGTTTGGACAATACCAACACCCTCATGACCCAGACCTTGTGTGACCTATCTGAAATGCTCATCTGTGCCACAAACGCCGGAATGCCTGATCTAGATGTAGATCTCATCTTTCATCAGCGCTGGACGCTGGGACTGCGCCTCGGTGATGGCGCCAGTAGGAGAGCCTGTGTAGACTATGAAGGAGTAAGTCATCTTTGTGATCTTGTTGGATCTGATTTGCTTTTATGTCTATGAGAGAAAGCTTAGGTTGAGGAAGATTGAGGAGGTGAGAGACTACTGAAGCAGGAAAGATGAAGAGATAACGATTTGCAGTAGTCTCAAAGAGATCGGTGTATGAGCTTGGAGTTTCTATTTCATGCGATTTATGCACTTCATTCACATCAACTATATACATTTCCCCCTCATTCCCTCCTCCTCCTTCCGCTACTCACCTTGCGATTCATTCTCCCGGTCAAAATCATTCATCAACCCTCCACAGTCGCACAGCTTCTTCTCAACTTTTCGATTTCGAAATGGCCACATTCAGTAAATGCAATTTCCGCTCACCTCGTTCGGATTTCAACGTAGGCAATCATGAGATGTCAGATATTCGCTACAGTGGGATAGACACAGGCGGATTAATAAGCTAGCTGCTGTACGCCCATCATGCAAGATAGACGGCATGTGATTGGATGGTGTTTACGTTGGATGCGTAAGCAAGAAACATGTGAGGTTGATATGTTCACACCGGCATGGTAAGCAGTAGAATTTTGAGGATCAGTAGAAGAAGCATCTCGATCATTGTAGGCACTAGCGTTGATGTTCTAGGCGACGATTCGGTAGTTCGTAACTTACTCGTGTGAGAGAGAGACCATGTGGAGCTGTCTTTTGGTAAAGGCCAACTCGGCTGACATGAATATTGCCAAAAATTATCCAGCCTTGCATTTGGGGGTACCCTGAGTCGAAAGTTACAATTCCGTTATGCAATCTTGTGTCTGCTTCTCTGGGCTTGCCTTTACCCTTCGGTCAACTCCCCCAAGGTGTGTATAATACACCAATCCTTTCCCGTTATTCCCCACTATACCTCTCAATCTATTCACCTTTGCAGGCTATAGGATTTCCTTAAATATTGGTTTCGGCTGGGTCGCCAGGTTGTGCATTAAATCTCTCGTGCCAGAGGATTTCAAGTGCCTTGTCGGTTGTGAAATTGAGCAGGGAATCCTCGTCATCGGAGCAAAAGAGTCCTGTTACTAGCACCTAGTTGCAATGAAGGTTCTCAGCTGAGATGGGTTTGCTAAGACATGATAGTTTGCGCAATTCTTCGTATCCATTTAACGTTTCTAGAAGTGCTCTCGTCTTCTCAATCAGACCTACAGCGACTTTCTCCCCTTTCACCACCCTCCTGAGGGATTCCGATCCCAGTACTGTTTCCCATCAGCCACTCTCCATGCTAAGGGCAACCGATTCGCGCAAGCCTTACAGCAGGGACATAATAAACAAACGTCGTCCAGCAAAGCAGAAACGACAGGCTCGGATCCAGCGTGCTCTTTCTAACATAGCACCTTTTAAAATCATCGCCGAAGCCGTAACGAAGATAAAGCCAAAAGCCGCATACAAAATTTCCGGGATATCGGAATTCACCAGAATAGGTTGCGCAAGCACATTGTGTAGGCCAGCTAAGACAGATCACCGAAGAAGGAGCTAGTGGTGTGAGATTGGTAGAGGAGTACCCGTAGACCCAAAATTTCATACCGCATGCGCAGGGGATTGAAAGATCATGGTGAAGGCGGATTTGCGACGATGCATCCCAGCATAAAGAGCACCGAACATCCGGGTCTGCCCATAGTCTACATCTTCAGACGCGTAAGGCCGTAACTGATAGTGACATCAAGCATGTGAATCCCAGAGCCCACTTGATATTCAGGAGCTTGATTCATCATGATCGGAAACATATCCCTTCCCAAAGTTCCTGGGCACCAATCAGTCTCCTCATTGTCAGAGATTCTAGGTCGTTCTGCATGTCGTGACGTCGCGGACTCTTACTAGGCGAAGTGTTACGGGCATATATCTTCAGCGATAACAGGATCATTTTGCTGAATCGGGGAAGGAAGGCTTTCGAGTTCCGTCTTGGTAGCCCACCTGATACCTTATCGAGCTCACCACACGCTTGCCAATGAAGCTCAAATAAGTTTTATTGAGGACGAGGACGTTGATAGAGCTGATAACGAGCTGGCTTATCTATGGATCCTGCCAATACTTTTGGCGATTGGGAAGGTATATTGGCGGTCCTTGTCTGAGCAGTGATATTTACAGGTAGTGGAAAGTGGAAGCGCTCTATGACATGGAGTCGAGTAAACAAGCAAAATTTCGCTTAACCAAGCCCCCTCGCCAGCTCTTTCAGCAGGTCAACAAATCCCTAGGCCTTTCACACAAACGACTCCTCCAAATCACATGATCGATAGGACGGAAAACCTTATGAGAAACGTTCCCTTCACCTCTCGTACCTAGCTTTCGAAACTCCTAATCATACACCCAATAATTGCCAGCCAGCCGACCGACCAACCAACCAACAGTTCCTAAGAATCCATCCATACTCTCTTTCTTTCCATATGCATTCGAGTCCGATAAAACATCACACTATTCCGGTACTTCACAAGTCAAGTGCAGGCGAAGCGAGAGTGAAAAGAGAGGGGTCTCAAAGTTGGGAAGGAGCTGCGCGAAATATGGCATGGTAGCGATCGACGAAGGGAGAAGAGAAGAGAAGAGGGAAACAAGAAAAGTGAGATTTTATGTATGTGTTAAACCCGGATGGGGAGAGGCAGATTTGCTTAAGTAGGTATTTCTACAGAGCGATATTGCGATATTTGAGAAGAGGAGAGGTACTTGCATGGTAAGGGAGGTTTTTACCATGATTATGCTGAGCATCAATGATAGTGAAGGATTCGAGATAGGGGATAACAGGTGCTTTCTAAATCTGTTTAGTGATTGTGTTTGCGTTGTCTGCATCTTTATGCGCATCGAAGGTGCTCTTGAAGGATAGGATATATGTTACAAATCCCTTTATATCTTCCCCGTCTAGCAGAGTGTTTTTCCTCTTTATTTCCGTATGTATATCTTCTCTGAAATGTACAAATAACTTCCACATCCATTTTTCGCCCCTGATCCTGCCTATACTGTCAAGCAATGCCGTACACATCTGCGCTCGCCTCCTTTTCACACCTTCTCTTCCTTTCGATTCAATAACATCACATACCCTTCAAGAAATTCGCCTCCTTGATGCCCTTCCTGCGCTCTTTTCTCATTGCACCTCTTAATTCCTCTCTCTTGCCCTCAGCATGTAACGCACCCTCGGTGGTATTCTCGGCATTCGATGGTAAATCGATCGATTGCTGAGTCAAGGGGATGCGTGCTTCGGGCGCGGCCTGACCGGAGGCTAGACGCGCTGCTTCGAGTTTCCTGGCGCGTTTGGCTGCTGCGCGGCGGAGTTTTGCTGATTTGGCTTTGGGAATGTTAGCTGAGTTTCAGGATGAAGATATGCGTGGAATAATTGTTGGGGAAGGTTTGGAGGTAGAGTGCAGGCTGGGAGAGGGGACGAGAGGAGGGAGAGCAGAAGAGGTAACGGAGAAGAGGCCACGAGGGACGCAGGATACTGAGCGTATCTCGAGAACTGGGCGGAAGCAGAGTATAGATTAACTGAATTCCCATCCCCAGCTCCTCGCTCAAGGTCCAATCAGCCTGTTCGCGCCTCAACCCTTCAGTCCGAATTTCCTCAGCCAACCTCGACCAAACCCCTTCATGACTCCGAGTTCAGAGAGACTTCTCCAACCAAGCACTCTCCACCCAGACGCAAAACCGTCTCAAACTCAACTCAAGGAAACCTCTCGAAGGGCAACTCACAGAATTCATCACCCGTTCCCTCCCCTCCCTCCCCCTCCTCCACCTTCTTATCAAGACACCTCCAAAGCCACTCGGGATACTCGTCCTCAGCTAACGCAATAGGATCGTCTCTTCCTTTCATGTAATTCAGACCTCTTAGAGGTGTCCCTGCTGTACAGCTAGACACTATGGTTGGTTTACTCGCGCTTATTGGAACGGGTGCTGGTTTGTCGGATGGGGAGGTTAAAGGTGTCGAGAAGGGTTGTGCGAGGGAGGGTTGGGATTGGACTGCTGGTGACGATGTTGGGGGGGTTGCTTCGAGAAGCAGGGCGCGGGAATGGCTGACAAGACGAATAGAGGAGGGTTTCGAGGGAAGCCGTAAAGAGGCGCGGATACAGCGTGTGCAGATCATGGTGGATATTGCGGTTGTGAATAAGGCGAGGTTGAGCGTGGTTCCTGGTTGTATTGAAGTGGTGGTGGTAAAGTGAAGCTCGATATTTATTTTTGTACGGTGGCCGGGAATGACGGGTTGCGCTGGGGATATCAGAATGCTGAAACTACCTAGCTAGAGAACCCGCACCACTACTTGTATAATTCATACTAGAAGATTCGAGGATATTAGTATAATCAGTTTGGATGTCTTGCAAATATGCGGCTTACACTCAAACAACAGACAGAATATCAAGTATCTTCATTTACTTGAGCTTGGTTTTTTTCAGAGCAGCAGCAGAATGCTACCATCCACCTACCTAGGCACACTCTACGTCTACGCCTACCTTACCATTTGAACATTGAAACGCCAGTCTAGCAATTGCTTACTTGGAAATTTGATTCCGAATCACTCGATCGAAACTTGAGATGGTTTTCAGCATAGTTGTACAGATTTTATTTACAACTGCACGAAATGAAGATCTGCCTTTCTTCAAATGAGCATCCGAGTCAGCATGTAGCTTGACCAGTTCCTCCCAGCACCAACTCAATGAACAGCATTCATGCACATTTCTCAAGCTTCCAGCCATGCCCATATATGAGTCCATGCATCCAAACCCCCAAGTCTTCCAAAGGCCCAGCTCATTCGGTCTTTGGTATGTAGTTCTGTTGCTGGAAGAGATAACCCTTGATCTTCGCTTCCTTCAACAGCTCAAAGTACCGTTCTGCACACAAGATTAGTACAAATACTCAATTGGACTATAATACCCTCCAGAGTTGATCCAGATACTGCTTCCGCCGGCTCAATATTCCTCCAGAATCTTACCTCTTAAAAAACCACACTTCTCCAAATGATTAACTCCCTCCTTGTAATAACATCTCCCCAATTCCTCTCGCACCAGCCTAGCCATCATGCTCTTGACCCATTGCTCGCGAATAATGGCGTCTTGTGCTTGCTTCAGTCGCGGTGTGTCGTCGTAGTCAACTCCGTCGAAGGTCGGAGGAACGGTGGGCTTCTTTGCTAGGAACGCTGCGGATTCGGGAGTCGGTGCCATTGTGAAGATTGGCTGCGATAGTGGGAGGAGGAGTGACGCCAATGAATGGGAGGGAGTGGATGGCTGTATTCGGCGAAATCGAGATTGTTTAGTTGTAAGGGATCTGGACCTCTGGGTGCAATGAGGGTATTCAGATGTTCAAGCAAGAGCAGCGTAGCGCACTCACATGGCTCGAAGCTCCAATCAGCCTGCACAAATTCACGATCTGATTCATGCCTTAGGCACTTACATCTGAATCCCTGGCGCACCTGCCCGCCACCGCTGGAACCAGTTTTCCCACGCTATCACTCTAGCTCCCGCGCTAAGATTCGCGAGGGAAAAAAATTCCAGATAAGAGCTTGCCATTTCCTCCCTCGCCCAACCTTTTTTCTTCTTCATCCTCTTTCAACCTCTTCTCCCACCACAACATCGATTCTTGAAGAATTCTTCGAGTATCAAAAGTTACAACTCTCTAAACCTGCCCCAATCTCCATCCATCCTTCTCCATCACAATGGCAAAGACCAAGGACACCAAGACTTCTAGCAAGTCCAAAGCTGAGGTCAAACCCTCCAAAGCTGTGAAAAATGCTTCAATCACTAAACCTTCCCAGACTCCTAAGGCTCAATCAAAGGCCATCGCAAAGGAGACCGCATCCAAGGTCAGCAGCAAGAAGGACAAGAAGCCAGTCAAGGCCGCTACTCCTTCTGACAGCGAGTCCTCCGACTCCGCCAGCGACTCCGAGTCCGAGGCTGAGGCTGAGGTCAAGAAGCCTGTTGCCAATGGCAAGACCAATGGCAAGACCAACGGAGCTGCCAAGAAAGAGGTAGATTCCTCTGATTCCTCCGATTCCGATTCCGATTCTTCTGCTTCCTCAGACGATGAAAATGACTCCGATTCCAAATCTGACCTTCCAAAAAAGGCAGCTCCAGCTTCCGATAGCGATGATGGTGACTCTGCGTCTGACTCTGACTCCGAGGAGGAGAGCAAGCCAGTTGCTGTCGTCAAAGATGTCGCAAAGAAGGCTGCTACTGCTGGAAAGGCTGCTGTGAACGGCGCCGCCAAGGCTGTCGCAAAGGCTACTGTAAGTTGACGCATGAAGCATCACGAATTTCATTCGCTAACTATCATCCCAGGAGTCCGATGACTCTTCCGACTCGAGCGATGATGATGCCGAGGCTTCATCTGGTTCCGACTCTGGCTCCGACTCAAGCGATTCAGACAGTGACGAGAAGGAAGCCGCCCCAAGCAAGAAGCGTAAGGCCGAGGAGGATGAGCCCGCCGCTTCCGCAAAGAAGACAAAGACCGAGGAGGTTGCCGATGACAACGGATCCAAGAATTTGTTCGTCGGTAACTTGAGCTGGAACGTTGACGATGACTGGTTGCTCCGTGAGTTTGAGGAGTTTGGTGAGATCTCAGGCGCCCGTGTCATCAGTGACAAGGCCACTGGTCGCTCCAAGGGTTTCGGTTACGTCGAGTTTACCAGCTCTGCTTCTGCCGCTGCCGCACTCAAGGCAAAGAAGGGTAGCATGATCGATGGTCGTGAGGCCAATGTCGACTTCTCCACTCCTCGCTCTGACGCACCACCCCGCGATCGTGCAGGTGACCGTGCTAAGACCTATGGCGACACCCAGAACCCCCCTTCAGACACTCTCTTCTTGGGTAACTTGTCCTTCGATGCCGATGAGAACACTGTTGGTGAGGCTTTCGGCGAGCACGGAACTGTTATCAACGTCAGACTTCCAACTGATATGTAAGTACACTCTTCAGTCATGTCGCCCCTCGTACTAATATATTCGTAGGGAGACTGGTAACCCCAAGGGATTCGGATACGTAACATTCTCTTCCATCGATGACGCCAAGGTTGCCTTCGAGGCTATGACCGGTGCTGATATCGCTGGTCGTCCCGTCAGACTCGACTACGCTACCCCTAAGCCAGACCGCAGTGAGGGTGGTGGCCGTGGGGGTGGACGTGGAGGACGAGGTGGCTTTGGAGATCGTGGAGGTCGTGGGGGCGGACGTGGAGGTGGTCGTGGGGGATTTGGTGATCGTGGCGGACGAGGAGGTGGCCGTGGTGGTGGACGTGGCGGATCGACCAATAGAGGTGGCTTCGGCGACTTCAAGGGCAAGAAGCAGACTTTTTAAGTCAAGCATGTGTGAGGACTGCATGCCTGTCAACATGAGTTGACCTGTGGGATTTCCATCTTCGGCTTTGTGGGTTGTGGGCTCTTTGGGACTATTCTCCTAGATTTCTTCGGATGTCTAGGAGTTGTGGGCTTTTGAGATCAGACTTTACTTGTGGGCTTTGATTACCTTTCACCAGTGGGCTTTGACGTTGGCTTGTGGCTGTCCCGTCCGTGGCTTTTTGATACCTCTTCGAGATAATTGCAATGTGGGCGTTTGGGGATTCACACTGTTCCGATCTTTGGGCTCTTTGACTGTTGATTTCTCGAAGAGAAGATGCAGCTTCTATGATGAAGCTGATCGATCTTCACTGTGGGCTTGGCTACTGAGGGATACTCCATGATTTTTTCAGGTTGGCTTGGGTTTGGCTTGGGAAAGGAAAAGTTTTTGTATCTCGTAATGCGGTAGCTGTATCATACTGGTGAGTAATCCCCGGCGTGCTTTGCTTTGGACTGCACTACTTCTTCTTGCAAATAAAAACACTTTATAAACACATTGTCTTTCTCTGCTGTGATGTGTGATCTTGTGTACGACGCTGTGTTACAGTAATACATTTCCTTCGGTTCGTAACATCTTTCAACGACACGGTCATGAACCTCTCATGCGTCCTTCTACCAAGCCGTGCTTCGCTGCTATATCTTCGACAACAACTACCACATTACATATTCAATATCCATTCCACGCTCTCAAACCAGTTTTCCATCTTATCTTCAGCCCACTCTGGCTTGCTCGCGACGAGTTTGAAATCCCATTCATCCCCATCTATCTATGATACTAATCGCCATTTATTTTGTTCATTTCTCTCGTTCTCGCTTTGGTTCTAGTAATCTTTTTTCCATGTTCAGTTCCACTTTCAACGACATTACTACACTATCAAATGACGCGCATTCATCCATCCATCCATCCATCCATCCACCTCCTCTTCCCCTTCATCATCAAAAATCCCCTGCCTCCCTTTTTTCCCCCTTCCCTTTTCTCTTACCTAGCTTAGCTCATCCACCCCTCCACCCCTCCACACACACTCTCTCTCCACATCTCCATCTCCATCTCCAGCTCCCAAGCATACAAAAAGGATGTGCCTTTCCCTCACTCCACCTCGCGAACAATTCACCAATTCACCTCCATGGAATCTCATATCTCTCCGCCGTAAAGCAGTATAAAGCAGCGTATGCCAGCGTATATGCCAGCGTAAAAAGCAGCCATCTATCTATTCATCTTCCCAGCAGAGCATCGCTCTGCTACTGAAGCATGTTTTCATCTAATCAAGGTACCACGCTGCCATCCTGCCATCCAAGCAGGAGCGAGTCAGAACAGTGCTTTTCAGCTGGAGAGGTAGGTAGCTAGGTACCTAGACTCCAGACTGTTTCTTTTTTCTCTTTTTTTTTTCTCGCCAAAGAGGCTAGAGCTAGGCTTGGTTCGAATCGGTTCTGTTAAGTCTGGAAAGAAGAAAATTTAATATACCGACAGGAAACCTTGTTCCTTGTTTTCTTTCCTAGTCATGTCACATTCACAGGTTGGTTGGTATTGCTATTTCCTCTCCAAGTCAAATTTCAATCCATTCCATGTATCTGGCTGGTCATGCGTACCTAGCCAAGATACCTACCTACCTAGCTAGCCATCTACAACCCCCTAGCCCCAGCCAGCGCAGGAAAAATTCTGCCTACAAAAGTATAGGTATAGCGAGAAAATAACTCCTGAATGCAGATATAGTACGCAAAAGCCTCGTGTGTTAACAACGCCATGGCAGGATATCAAATCTCAAGAAATAATTGAATGTAAAATGCGGCTCGTATGTGATATGCTGAGCTTGCTCTGAACGCCTGGAAAAATGATCAAAATTGCTCCCGCCCTGCCAACTCCTTCTTCCCCTTGCTTCTTCCTCGAGATCCATTCATGGTACGTGTAATATCGTTATCGTGATATCTTACGTTAAATTCTCCGAGTTGGTCGTACTTCCCTCCTCGCGACATCGAAGGACTTGAGTCGACCGAGAGGGTATGGCCTTCGCTCTGAATTCAGAAAGTTGTTTCTCTTTCCCACCTGAGGTGGTGATATGCGTGTAGTGTGTATAACCCCTTAATTTAGAGCAGATTCAAGCAACAACTCCCCTACCTCCTCCGACACCCCACCTAAACCTCCTCAAACTCCCAGAACTTCTCGCTACTTCCTTTCCACAGTCTCCCCCTCCAGCCAAGCTACTCCCATTCAAGCCCATCATGACTTCTCCTCTGCCAACTTCTCGTCCAATGACATATCCAGCCCCGAATCCAACAACACTAACCAGTACTACAACCCCAGCGGACATAACCCATGTCAAAAGCGTCGGGCTTATCAAACCCAAGCTCTCCTCCTCCGAGCCCTGCTGCATTCTCTTCTTTTTTAACGCTCTGCTTTTCTCTCCAGCTGGTTTCGTAGCCACTGCTTTGCGCTTGCCTTTTTCAATAGCTTCTTGACTTGAAACCGAAGGACTGCTTCGCGCGCGTGTAGAGGGCGAGAGGGGGCGTGAGGTGTTGGCTGCTGTATTTTGCGAGGGAGGAGCCATCAATTCTGATTCTGGGACGAATCGTAGACCTATCGGTTCATTGCTAGTCATGGTATTGTTGGTACCGACTTGGTTTCTTTTCGGTAAACCCCTAGCAGCAGCTGCGCCGATTGAGAGAAGGGTATTGAGTGAAGCTCGGAGAGCGGCGTCATGGTCTAATGTGTTGTTATAACCTGAATTTTGGCGGGATACCCGAGGGGGATATGATTGTCGTGTATTGATATTTCGGTTCGTAGTTGATTGATAATAGGATGGAAAATAGGAGCCGTGTACACCAGGACCTGCACCAGCTCTCGAGGGTGGATGAGAGAAAGCATTAGGTTGTGGTGTGAACACGTCTCCCCCAGTATTGGTCCTCCTTCCTAGAGCCGTAGAATTCTCATCATCATCATCCGAACTTGACTCTCCTCCCTCAGCATCAAACTGCCGATGCGATGTTGTGGGTAAGATATGCTCGTTCGAGCTGGTCATCACCCTATCACTCTCACTCTCGCTCTCCTCGTACTCCTCTTGACTACTCGTACTGGTTTGTCTGGTTTCTAGGCTGATGTAAGATGGCTGGCCAGGCGCTCGTCGTCGTCTACGTGTATTGGGATCATTGTGTTGGACGCGTAGACCGGTCGTTACTATCTCGTCGTTGATGGAGGATAGTGAGGATGAGGATGGCTGGGAAGCTATTTCGACCCAGGATTCTATGTTGACAAATTTGTTAGTGGATGGATGGCTGGATACGATGAGGGTATATGTACCGTCGTTTCGTACACGCGTTACACCGGATGATTGGGCCATATCTGTTAATCTTGCGGGGAAGTTACTGGAGATATGTCCGCTATTTGTTCGAGAGGGAGGATTATTGTTGGGAGGAGGAGAAGCCATTGTTTGAGGAATGAGGGTGGGGTTCGAGCGGTGAGGTTCGGAGAGGAAGGCGGTTCCTGTGATCTAGTCCTCGGGTTTTTAAAACAGAACCTTGGAACCCGCGGGTACTTCGAGTAGTATTTTCGAAAAAGGTATATCTGCCAACTATACAGACCGCTTCTTTATGAAGGGGTATACTTGTATTGTAGTGGTATGAAGCTTTGTTATTGTTGAGTGAGGTTTAGGGGATTTCGCGGATGAACTCCGGTCGGCGGGGAATGGCGCGGGGTGTTTGGGATAAGTGGTGGACATTCGTGGAGGTGGAGCCGTGCAGATCAGATCAGAGTTGAGCAGATTAGATCTTTTAGATAAGATTACCTATTCT
The DNA here is from genome assembly GCA_900074885.1 of Rhynchosporium graminicola. Classification (NCBI taxonomy): domain Eukaryota; kingdom Fungi; phylum Ascomycota; class Leotiomycetes; order Helotiales; family Ploettnerulaceae; genus Rhynchosporium; species Rhynchosporium graminicola. The sequence goes on along the minus strand of FJUW01000002.1, from coordinate 1,345,189 downwards.
ACAGTACAGTACAGTACGGCCCCGCTATCTATCTGTTATCGAATCAAACATGAACAACACACTCTGATATACTGTACTGTACTGTACTGTATGAGCGAAGAGTGAAAAAGAATGCTGTAAGTGAAGATGTTCAGATGAGGCGAGGAACTTCGAGAGAATATGGATTGTATGAGATGAGCCGCCGATAGGGGGAGTCAGTCGTCCCTACTGCACCGCTGACGACTATGATAGCCAGGCACCTCGCACAGTCACAATCATACCTCGATAGTGGAGTTGTACAATGCACGTACTCTAGCACGCAGCTCGTGCTCAGCCCCGACCCGTGCCCAGTCATAATATTAGTATAGTGAATGGATGCCCTGTCTGGTCTGGATCTTGGTGTCGTGCCCGAGACGGTGAGTGGTGGGTAGCCCGTGATTCGTGACCCCTGGCACGCTGATGAGGGACGACAGCGAATGACGAGAAGGTATCGTGGTGATTATATAGAGCGGTAAGTCTGAGGTTGGCACTGGTGAGACAGCAGCCATCTCCTATGTAGAAGTAGGTGTAGGTGTATAAACAGACTTCAAGCCGAAGATGCATCTGCGATTATAGGCAGATGTTATCACAAGACCATAAAGTCACCAATGCTCCCTGATACACGGCCGTGTGATTTGACATGATCATAAATACAGAATCGTCGATACAAACTTGAAGTTGATAGAAGACAGTCTCTATCATAGACAACATCGCAAGGTTTCGACGTACGTATACATGCAAATACTTTATTGCATACCTAAGACTCTCACCAGTCGCATGGCGCGTAGGCCCTCGCACACATCTGCAGGAAGAATTACCGGAGATACCGAATCATTTGGACCATTTGATCCCTACCTATTCATTCGGTGTGTCAGTGTGACCGCGTTCGGACGGTCACGAGCTTACCTACAGACTCAAGTGATATGTCACGTGGTGTCAGAGACCTTCTCAGTGGCGGTAGTGCAATCACTGGTTTGGGCAGCGTTCTCAATGGATGGTTCAGGTCTCATTTCCAATAGTTTTCTGAGCCACCCATAGAACGTAGTCTCAGAATCGAACTAAATTACTTTGGTTCAGCTAGCTGGTTCTAGTGCTCGAATTGGCAGAACTGGGGACACGCACGTGATATCAAGACTTAAAAAGCTATCATGTTTACACCACTTGGTCGTATCTCCACATGACTATGGCTATTTACTAAGAGGCCAAACCTCACTTCTGATATATAGTTATAACTTCACACTATAATTTTAAGAGTACGACTTGTAACCAAAATCCCAAGGTAGCGTGAATCATCGTCTGAAATTCGTATTTTGCAGATGATGAACGGCAGTTGTGCAATCCCTGGTACCTAGGATTAATAAACCTCTTTTCTCACTAGATTGTCACAGGAAGCTACCGGTGCATGTGCTAAGCAGAATTCTCACTAAGGTAAGTAACCGTTTTCCTGCTTAACGAGGCATCCCTTTACATAAAAGCAATGCATTAATTCGAATTGTAAGTTTCTAGTGTTATACAGAGAGGTAGATATGACAGGAATATCGTCCAGAGCGATTATGAGAATGAAATCGTTTTTTTTCGGATCTGGACGCAATGAACCGCCCTTTCCAGTACTCCCAGCCTTAAGAAAGAATATCAAAACTACCATTCAACTCAGTTCAGTTCTACGAACAGAAACACGAGAATTCTTGTACTTATATAAACCATTCTCTTTTGGAGAACTGTAACTATTACAATTAGTTAGGTTTTCCGTTTCATCGAAAATTGAAACTATCCATTGAGAACGCTGGTTATATGCCAGCTGTGAATCAAGCTGCTGCTTGAGAGCAAGAACATTGTGAATGTGTGGTCTTGCCCTGCGATGTGAATTTGGTATATATACTATCCTCTCTCCAAACGAGGCCTGATTATTTTTGTATACCCTCCCCCAACTGCCACCTAATAAACCTCTGTTCTCAGCGAAAAGTCAATATTGTTCACTTCAAATTCAAACAGCCTTGGCATTTGCATAGTATGCTTACATTCGGTATAATGACTTATTAGAGTAACAAGCTTAGATGCACTTCATGCGGTAGAGACGGATAGTCGCGTCTATAACGTTACTCTAGTTGCAGAAGGCGAAAATCGAAGAAAGTCGTATTTTTTTTAGTGAATTTAAGCGAAATTCAAAGTCCTCTGCTTCTCCTTCAATCATCGGAACTGAATATCGATAAGATAAGAGGCTCTTCCAAGAATACAAATCTATTTATTGTCAATAGAGTAGCCTTGACATTATCATTCAGAGGTCGTGGCAATCGGGTGTTAACGCCATGAACTACATCGGTTTGATGGGAAATGGAGTGGTGGAGTACGATTGAGATAGTGCAGGTGTATTTAGTTAGAGCCAGAGCTTCTTCCTCAGGTAATCAAAGACCTTTTACTCCTCGAATTATCTAACATGGGTCTATCAAGCAGCAGTTGATTGGTACTGTATCATCTGAGCATCGAATTCATGGCAGGACAGCCGATACTTTACTTTTTTTTCATTCCGTGCTGCCAAATCTCTAAGACTCAATCTTTCCCCAAAAATCTGCGGAATTCAGATTCGCCGTAGCGCTACCACTCCGGGTATATCCTCGGCGTCACATCCGAAAAAAGATCACACTTTCTTTCCCCTCATCAAGCTTCAATAAGTCTCCAAGCACCCAAGACAATACATGCCAGCCCGATATCATGGCGGACACTACAGCTATTACTTGCTGGTAAGCTCACTCCGCGGGTCCGGTAACACTTGATGCCACCGCTATCGAAGGAAATAGCAAATTTGACGTGAATTGGTACGTCTTGCCTTCGGCTTTGAGCTTCGTATCCATAAAACGACCGCAAGATCCTACACAAGGCAAGGTTTGGAACGATCAAGTTCAACCAAGCGTTGCTCCTTTGCTGAGCTGCATTGAACATGATTCTGATGCTGGGTAGGAGGAACCGTATCAGGCCAAGCAGACGACAACGCCTGCTCTCTTAGAGGCTTCAGAAGACTGGTAGTTAGAAGGTTTCTTAATGATAGGTCGTAGAAGCTTGACTTTAGATTGCAAACGCGGAAGAGAGAACAATTTTTGATGGCACTGGTGAAGCTTGAAATGAAATGAGCAGAATCATTTTGCAGGCAAACTATGCGGCTGTGCCGATCGAATGGAAGCTAGAATCAATGAAGTGGATAAAAGAGAGAGTACTGAGTAGATCGAAGCATTCGATATGGTTATAAGAGTAGCGCTACTTTGAAGCTCCGACTGAATGGAATCAAGTTACGAAAATATCAAAGGATTGTAACAGGCTTGTGATGAATGTCAAGTATGGGAGGTTGAGAAAATATATTCTTTTTGACTTGAAGGAAGGATCAATGATAATTGGACGGGTAGCGGTCAGATTGAGGCAGCGTTTATTGATCATGTGCTGTAATACCGGCAGCCTTGCAAACCGACTCCGTAAGCTGGTATTTTATGCGAAGGGGACAGGAAGTTCCTCCGATTGGATAATCTCAAGGTCCATTTAAACGATAGGGGAGAATTTGTACACTGAAAAGTTGAAAACGACAAACGTTGAGAGACTCCTCTCTGATCACAGAGCGAGAAATAGTATTCTTTGATAGATCAAGGATGGGTTGACCATCTATTTATGGCGAGTTCATCCCGTTTGAACAAAAATATTTGACTGCTCAGGGAAGAGGGAAGGTTTTCATGACTAGCTCGAACCTCACGAGTTTTGATGCCTTGAAGATAGTTCAAGAAGGTGAGGAAGATATGATAACTATCTTCCTATCTACATTGCTTTTGGGTTTTGGATGAAACGAGGACAAGTAAGGGGTTTGTTTAGATCGGCAGGGCTGAAAGTGAAATTTAAGCGAGAGGTACAGACGCATCATCGAGCCGAAAGCTGTCGACGTCACTCTTTTGGTGGGGGTGGTTGTGGGGGAGCGATCAACACAGCAGGGACGACTTTTGGAATACTCTGATGTAGCACTTTCTCTGTCATGTTCTAGAACATAGACATCTCACAAAAACAATCAATTGTTTGACTTTGAATAATACACAAACGGTCCATTTCAAAGCAAGGAAAAGAGCCAAATCGACTTAAATCCCAGATCAGATCATTACGAGTAAACAACCTCAAGATGTCAGCATCCCAGAACCAAAGTTCCCTCAACTCCGCCCCTGCGGTAGGAGCAGGCACGAAATTCAATCCCTCAACAGGTTCCTCTTCTGATTCAGCTACACCTGCAATGTCCGTGGGCTCAGCCACAGCATTCGGACACGGCGATCATCCGAAAGACAGTACGTTCCACTCCTTCTTTTTTTTATCCTATCCCTTCCCAGGAATCAATTGACTAATACACCATTCCGCAGATGCGGACGACTCGAATGCTGTCAAGTCTGGTTCGAAGGTTGGACCTCAGCAAGAAGATCTCGATGGGGAACAGATGCGCGCTCCTGGAGAAGGAGAGGTGTTTAGGAAACAGTTGGACAAGAAGCAGGAGGGATGGGGCGAGGAGGGCAGTTATACGGATGGGCTGGAGAGGATGAAGGAGGAGCAGAAGGAGAAGAGGGAGGAGATTAAGGAGCAGAGGAGGGAGGGGGGAAGTGGTGCTGTGGACGGAGGTGCGGGTGGAAGGGTTAGTAACGAGGGTCTGAGCAGTGTTTGAAGTATTGTGGTTGTATGATGAATTATGGAGAATGGGAAAGAGGGAAGGGAAGGGAAGGAAGTGTTGGAGGCTTGATAAGAAGTAAATGAGAAAGGCTTGCAGATTTCTTCATGCTGGTCGGAGTATTGCAGATATTGTGTGCATAACCCAAGATACCATCCGTCCATTCATTCCATCCCACCATTCCAACCGTCCAACGCCGCGCAATGCATGTACACACTTCCGCACTATATTGCTGTATCTTCCTAGAATTCCATATCCTCCATCGTGTCATCCAAAGAACTAAGCGCACTTGACTGCCGTCTCGAGCTCTGTATACTCGTGCTCACAACCGGTTTCTGTAATCGTTCCACCCACTCCTTGACACTTGTGACATCTCCGCCTTCGACTTTCACGGCGCGGATTTCAGAGGGCTTGCCTAGAAAAGTGTTGGTGTAGCGGGCGTCTTCGTCTGCTGTTGCGTGTTTTTTCTTGAGAACTAATTCCTCATATCAGTTCTTATACACAATTTCGTAGTGACCTTGCGAAGGTCGGGGAGAGATGTGTACATACCCATCAAATAGTCTTCCTTCCCCCCCTCTGCACCCTCAAGCGCAACTCTCCTGATCTCCCTATTACTCGCTCCTCTCGCCCACCCCAAGAACCCCTCTACTCCTCTCATATCCTCACCCTCTAACCCCTGCTTCAGATCCCACTCCTGCTCCTCGAGCACCCTCTCCGGACCCAAGATCCCACAGTCCTGCATTGCCATGCGCACATCTTGGATGTCTATTTCGAGAGATAGTTCAGGGGTATTGTGGTTCAAGGATGCGTGCTGAGCGGTAGTTTGCGCGAGGAGGAAGATGTATCGCGCTGCGAGGTCGGTGAGGGTATCGAGAACAGATGGGCGCGTGCTGTGATATCCAGCTGCGCGCAAGATGTGTAGGATGCAAGGACGGAGGAGGGAGTGGTGTAGGGCATCTGGTGTTGTCATTTTTGAGGTTGTAGTAAAGATTGCGGTATCATATGATAATGCTCGTGCAATGCTCAAGGAGGAGGTTTTGAGACTGCTGGAAACTTCATGACGGCATATCAAATTTGAGATGTGATCGGCTCGAGTCGTAGATGTCGGTCGAGTGAGGCTGTAAAAGCTTGAGGGATTGGTGAAGAGGACGCGGATTCACCTTGAAGATATAAATTACAGCATTTTTGGCCTTTGTGGCCAGCCGTATCGAATTTCTAGGGCGCGTCCCCCACATCCTCCTACTACCTTGTTGCAGACCCTCAATCATACAATAACCACGATCCCGAAAACGTTCTCTACGACGCTACGCGCATCTCTCAACCTAAAGACAGCCCGTAATCCTACATGAACGACTCACACGAAGTAACTTGATTCAGGCCATTGCGCCTCGGCCCCCCTCGAGCTGGTCACCTTCATCTACAGAGTGCAACCTACACCTCAACTCGAGGAGCGCATCTGCGGAAGCAACTTTCTCACAATGAGCGAAAATCCATTCAAGAAGAAGTTCAGTATCGTTAGCAAAAGCCATAAGGAGCCAACTCCTGTCGGCGAATCCTCCTCTCAAAGCTTCAACGCTCCATCACAAAGCACTGAAAGCTACCCTTCCCCAAGTACACAGCCTTCCGACACACCCGCTCCTCTAAAGAAAGCTCCCACCAAACTTGTCTTCAAAAATAGAGGATCCGTACCAGCAACTCCATCCGCTCCTCCCCAAGCCGCAAAGCCCAAGAAGAGCAAAGCTGGCAGACCACCTAAACCCAGCGCGAAGATCATCGAGAATCGCAAACGACCAAGCGATGATACGATCAGTGATCCTGAGGGTGCAACTATCCAGGTCCAGCAGCCGGCGAAGAAGGTCAAGCTCAACGCAGGTGGACCAAGCAAGGCGTTGAAGGTGGACACTGTAGCGAGAGGCAAGCCGTTGAAGATTTCTATCAAAAGCTCAGGTGCGAAAACACCCGCCACTCCCGCTCCAGCATCCGCCATTGCTATCAAGCTTAAGCCGAAAGGAAAGAAGCCTGAGAGGCCGAGAGGCGATGGATATGATTCCGAAGCTTCGGATCGCGAAGACGATCCTTACATTGAAGAAGAATTCATTCTGCGGATGGCACCAGGAGAAGATTGCGACTACATCAATCACTGCATTAAGAACCGCTTGATCGGCGTAAATAAACTCACCGGAGGCGCAGATATCGTCATGAAATTCTACGAAGAGAATGGTCGTCGTGGAGCCATTCAAGTCCGCGGAAATTGGTACGCGACCACACTTGTGGATCTCCCATGTATCGTTGAAGGAATGAAAAGTTGGGATAAGAGAGGATGGTGGAAGAGTGCCGATATCTGTCAGATGCTATGGGTTTTTGCTCGCGTCAAGGATGAAAGTGAAGCCAAGACCATTGCTCTACCGCCTATCATTGATCCTAGCAATTATCAATTCCCGCATGGTCTTACGGCTCCGATGTATAACGCGCGTAAACGCAGGTTTCGGAAACGTCTTCACAGAGATGAGATTGAGAAAGTTGAACGAGAAGTCCAGAGATTACTTGATGAGGATCAGAAGGCTACGACGTCCAAGTATCAGATTTTCGATCCTAATGCCAGGAATCAAAGTCAGTCCTACAGTCGCGATGGAAGTACACCGGCACGATACGGTCAAGCACAACAGTATTCCGAGGATGAAGAAGACGAAGATGAAGAAGATGAGAATGAAGATGCGGAAGGTGAGGAGGATGATGGTTATTTTGCCCAAAATCATGGACAGGGTGGTAATACACATCTTCAAGACAGTTTTGGCCAGCAGCAAGACAATGATGCGGACGCTGACGCCGATGCTGATGGAGATATTGATTTCGGTGATGACTTTGAGCGCGAGATGGAGAAAGCATTGGAGGAGGAAGCGGCATCGGAAACTGGAACCCCAATGTCCAACATGCCACCCACCCCCTCCCTCTCCAATGCCTTACTACCCGAGACTCGCGAAGACACTGCAGATGAATCAGTCGAAGACGATGACGATGATGATGACGACGACGAAGACAGCGAGATCGACGACGAGGAGAAAGAGAAACTAGCTGCAATTAAGGGGGCGAAAGAGGACATTGCTGAGATGGAGAATAAGTTGCAGGATGCGCTGGTTAATCTAGCGAGTGCACAGGCGCCGATGATGAAGAAGAGATTGGAAGCTAGCGTTAGGAATTTGAAGCAGGAGATTCAGTTGAAGAAGAGTGCTATTGGAGAGGGCGAGGGTGAGGAATAATGAGTAAGGGGAAGCGTTTGATATTTTCGCACCGTGATCACAGGGTTGGAGTTTGGCTTGGGATGTGATAGCATGGAGGTGATGAAAGGTAGCCATTCGATTATGATGGCTAAGCTATGGTCAAGATAAGACCAGGCATTATATTCACAGGTTGAGATTCCTCCTTGTGGCCAATCTGCTGGGGAGAGGATTGTGAGTCTTATTATTTCGTCCCCTGATAAGGCAAACTTGGGGTATCTGTTTCCATACTTCTACGATATGGAAGTGAAGTACCTAAATTTCAAGTAGGAATCTCGAATACAGAGAGAGACGTTGTTCATTCTGACCAGGCTGAATTTGCTCCTACGCGAACCGAGAACTGAGGGTGCTCTCGCATCTGAACATATATGACTTTACTTCGCTCGGTTGCGCCCAAGTTGCTGCTTTCGCAAAGAAAATATTTCTTCCAAAGTCTGATCAGATCATAATAACTGTCAGCGGCAGCATCAAGAGAAAAGGCTTTGCAAGACTTTGTACCGCTATCATTTTACCTCGCCCCTCGCCCCTCGCCCTATGTAAGCTTCACTATAATTACGTCTTCGTCCACTTGAAGCTCCTCAGAATTATACCAAGTGTTCAAAGATTACCTTAAAAAGGAGCTTGCTTGCTGTTAATTGCGGCTTCACATTTCATTTCTGGCGAGTTGGTCAAAACATGAGTGAGCGTTCGTTCAGCTTTGCAATAAGCTCCTTGAGACGAACTCGAATCCGAACCCGAACTTGCTCGCAAGACGAGTCTCGAGTTCATCTGAAGGTTTGAACACATCTCAGATCTTCCCTTTGACTCTTCGACTGACAACACAAATAAGCTTGTACCTAGCTGAAGCTCAGTTCAGAGGCCCATTCATCCTAAGCGAGCCGCACCAACTCCACACCCAAACAAAGCTCAACCCAAGCTCGCACCCAAGCTACCAAAGCGCAACCTCCCGACCAGAATTTCGAAACATGTCAAATGGCCATGGGACATACCGAAAGACCATGGAAGTCCTCGTTTACCAGTAATGACTTTCCGGTCAGGTATTATTCTGCCAGTCGCTTTCAGAGCTGATACTCATGTCTCGAGCATGTGTACCAAGGGGCTGCTAGGCAGTCAAATGTCCAGTGATCTTTGACTGTTTACGACTCGCGTCAGGTATTATTATGAGAGGTGGCCATGAGTTTAACTTTCATTTCTCCTAGAAGTTTTCTTAGATTTTCTGAAGTGTTGCTTCTTGCGTTTTTTCCGTGTCGTCTTCATCGGCCTATAAGATCATCGCAAGCAGGAACCCAATCGTTTGTATCATTTTCGTATGCGAGCAGCTACATCACATCAGTTGAGCGCTAGATCTCACCCGCGAACTCTCAGCAAGAATGGCTATCACCTCCCTCCCCAGCCAAACCATGGCTACCATAAAAGCCAAGGCCGCTTCACTCCCGAAGCTTCAACGCTCTAAAAAGGGTTCCAAAGAACCACGCTCACCGCGTTCCCCCGTACAAGAGGTCCATGAGCCAATTTCCACGGGACCAATCCAACCAGCACCAGAAACGACAACAGCACCAACTCTTCAGCCATTCGATATTCCTCGAGCAAGACATGCTAAAAAGGGACAGGCACAACCTGTGGCACAAACAGCGACCATGCCGGAAACTGTACAAGTGCCTATTCTGCGGCCTATGGATATCCCCAGACCGGTGCATGCTAAGAAAGGCCAGACGTCGAAGGCGCCTGACGGATCGACACCTACGTTACAGGGTCTCGAAATTCCGCGGCCTATGAAGAAGAATCCGGCGGTTCAACATCCGACAGAGACGACGGAGATGAGTGAGAGTGGAATACCTGCCTTCGCGCCAACGCCTACGCTGCAGCCATTTGACATTCCGAGACCCGTCCATGCTAAGAAAGAGGCAGCAGCAGCTCCTACTCTTCAGCCATTTAATATTCCGAGACCCGTTCATGCGAAGAAGGGGGGTGGTACTAGTCCTACGAAGAAAGATGCTCTAAGGACAACAGTTCTTGCTCCATCTCAACCTCCCACTCAAACTCAGACCGTGCCAACAACACAAACAGGGACCCTCTCTTACCCGCCTCGTACAGGCCATCCCCTATTTCCACCTCTTCCTAGCTATGGGCCTCCGACAATCAAGAACCGCGTGATCTGGACCCTCCGACAACTCCTTTCTCAGTTCCTGACCGGGATAGGTATCTTTGTCATTTTGATTGCATACCTACTTCACGGCGTAAAAAAGCGTTTTGTTCGGCTTCTCTCCATGCATTCCCTCCCACCGCGTCCTTTCCAAGCAGAAGAAGATCGACGAGCCGAGATACGAAAGCTCGACTCTCTAGCCTGGACGAAGAAGGAAAAACAGCAAAAGTCACCTCTTCCAGATATCACAGCCGGTGCTGATGTTGAGGCTTTCCCTGCAAACGTAGGAGGGAAAGATGGATTCGTGCCAACGGAAGGCGGACCTGATAAACTGGTCGTAGATATCGGGTATTACGCTAGAAGAGTTGGCTTGGATAGCGAGGAGGTAAAAGTGCAGACTGAAGATGGGTTCGTGTTGGATTTATGGCATATTTATGATCCTAAGGAATATACGCCATTGACTCGAGCACAGAGAATGGTTAGAGGACCGGAAAATATCGATGCGATTCGAGCTCCGAGTAGAGCATTAGATGGTGGGGTGGGCGAGAAAGGGAAGGAGAGAGAGGGTGAGAAGAAGCAGAAGTATCCGGTGTTGATGATGCATGGATTGTTGCAGAGTAGTGGTGTTTATTGCACGAATGATGAGCATTCTCTCGCTTTTTGGTTGTGTAAGCAGGGCTACGATGTGTGGTTGGGGAATAGTAGGTGTGGATTTGAACCGGAACATGTTGAGTTCAAGACGGGGGATCCGAGGATGTGGAATTGGAACAGTAAGTCAATTGACACAAAGCTCTCGCTTCAACCCCTCATTTTCTTTCGATCAAAGCTCGAACGATAGTCCCCAAGATCCAGGGGAAGTTATCACAATGCTAATGAACCATCATAGTTACGCACATGGCAACACTCGATCTCCCAGCCCTAACAGCACGCGTCCTATCTGAGACCTCATCCCTCAAACTCGGACTCGTCGCTCACTCCCAAGGAACGACACAGACTCTCATCGCTCTATCCAAACACCAACGTCCCTCGCTCTCGTCCAAGCTCTCGGTTTTCTGCGCCCTGGCACCGGCTGCTTACGCTGGCCCCTTACTCAACTCACGTTTCCATTTCAAATTCCTGCGCCTGATTCCTGTCTCACTATTCCGCGCCATATTCGGCGTCAAGAGTTTCCTCCCGCAGATAAGTTTCTTCACTAAACTCCGGGGCAAATCACCTGGTCTTCAGGGAATGATAGGTAAAATTTCTTATCACGTCTACAACTACCTATTCGCCTGGGGCGACGCGAGATGGGATCGCGGAGTCAGAGATAGATGTTTCATGTTCGCACCGACGTTCATCTCAGTAGAGGCTATGAAATGGTGGCTTTCAAAAGATGGATTTGCGAACCATGGATGTATTCTGAGCGATAAAGGGAGGTTGCAACGAGATGTCGAAGAGGATCTTCTGCAGGACTATTTTAGAGATGGGCCTGGGTGTATCGACGAGCCTTTTGCTACGGAGTTGCTAGAGAAACATGTTAGGGAGCCGAGAGTCAATGAGAGTTGGTTTGTGGATCCGGAGGGTGAAGAGGCAGACGGCCTCGGAGAGAGTAGAATGGCTGCGACGCCACCGATGGCATTTTGGGTAGCGGGCGAAGATACTATTTGTGATGGGAAGGAGTTATTGAATCGATTCGAGAGAGGTAGAGAGCCTGGTGTTAGGATTCTTGATGGCGGACGGAATATTATCGAGGGCTATAGTCATCTGGACGTGGTTTGGGCTTGTGATGTCATTGAGAAGGTGGGATGGGGAGTAAGGGATGCACTTTGGAGTACTGTTGGGAATGAAGGGAAAGACCGCTGGAGAGTTCCTGTTGGGGTGGACAATGTGGAAGCGTGGGTTGATGATAGGGTTTACGCAGGAGGTAGGAGGAGAAGCGATCAGAGCACAGATCTCGAAGGCAGTGAGACGGAGAAGGAGCGGGGGAGCGTTGGGCGGAACGTTTAGGCGAGCCGCGATAGAGTATGTGCTGGTGGAAAGGGCCGACATCGATCGATAATGAGAGTGTCATGGAGAGGGAATGGTGGAGGAGTCGAAACTCTCTTTGTTATTATTGTTGTTGCATGAAGCATCATTTGATATAATTTGCTTCGCGTTTGTTTGCCTCACAAAGCATAGGTACTGCTTTTGTTGTTATAATAGTCTTGCCAGCACAACGCAAAGCATGCTGCTTCTAAAAAGTAGTCATTAATAAGCCATTTTTTCACACTTCTATCGGATTTCCCTGTGTAGGTTCATTGCCTCACTTCTCATCATTCGCGGATTGAAAGAATCACGATCCGAATGAGCAGTTCACTTCGCAAAAGAGTTCACATGGATTCTCATGCAGAGAAACACAGTTGTCTCTTACTTTTCCGTCTGTCAAAACAAGACTTTTCCCCTGAATATCTAAATTACTATTCCCTACCGGCCCGGGGTTCACATATCATCTATGGAACAGCGGCTTTTGAAGGCTTCCTCTCACTGGTCTAGAGCCCTGCTTGTATCAGCGCACTGGCCAGAATTTGATTTTTTGTCACATCACCAAACTGCAGGTATAGAAGTATATTAACTTACCAAGTGAGGAGACCCTCCTCGGTTTCTTCGTTGCTGAAGTTTCCACTATAATCTGTAGGAGGGAAGTCTTTTGTGAACTTTCATTCGCGGTGACTTGCTTACCCTACTATTTTTAACGAGTTCCTCCTCCTAACCCAGATATTTCTCTTTATTTATAACGGATGTGCTCTTAACAGCACCTCTTTTGAACGTTCCGGAAGCTCAAAAGTGTGTATCTACTAGGCCTTAAAAGCCTAAACATCAGGGTGTATTCTGTTTTAGTGCAATTACTCCGTATATCGACGAATTCGTGAATCAGATTCTAGAGCTCTTGCTCGAGATTCAGTCTATCCTATTAGCTTAAATACCCCCCTACTAGCCAAGTTCAAAAAGTGCACAGTTCAGACCCACGAAGAAACCGAGTACCCAGGAGAGCCTAGACGGGGCTTAAAGTCAATCAATAGAACGCCTACAGATGCCGGAAGTCGCTACTGCTTCAGGGAGTGCTTCAGGGCGCAGTGCACTCCAGTAAGGCTACTGCTGCCTGGACATCTGGCCCTTAGACGCTACCTATTTGGTATTCGGAGTAACTAGATCTTACTATATACGGAGTAGCGTGGTTCCAGTCGGTAGGCTCTTACCGCATCCAGACGGATGCTGAACAAGCGATTGGGTATTGCCCTTTTTCAAGACTCCCTGTGATAGAGACAGGGCAGGGAAGAATTTCCCCTAAACGCTACTTGCGCATTGGGGGTTCAGATTGCCCATTCTGTTTCTCGAGAAGTCTGGACATGTAGGGGATTTAGCAGGGAAAAGAGGAGATCATCGGTAAGGGAGAGCTTTTGTAATCTCCTAATCGGGGTAACTTGCTCGTCCTATCGCTTTTAGTAGTTACTCCCTCCTAACTTGGATATTTCCCCTTTACGTTTGAAGGACGTGCTCTCGGCTAGTCGTAGATTGAGGCTCCGGATGCCTAGGTAAGCTCATAAGTAGACTAATCACGCTTTCATAGCCCGATTGAGAATACTGTTTTGGTCCACTTATTATAGCGTCGAAGCCGTCCGTGAATTCTAGAATTCTGGCCCAAGATTCAGTCTTTTCTACTGGCTATACAGTCCGTATACCCCAATTAGCTAAGGGTCCTACATAGCTAGACTCCCAGAAAATCGAGTATAAAAGATGTGAAAAGCTGTTGCCGGCCAGCAGTCAAAGGGGTACTCCGTGGAGGTCAGAGGTGGGTTTCAGAATTCTCGAACCTCGAGTCTGTACAGAAGCTCTTCGAAATGCAAAGGACGAAATGGAGTGGTCAAACCCCCTTGGTTTACTACCCACACATACCCATAAACGACAATTGGACTGGGATTGGGCATAGTAGCTGTCCTGCCTGTGACTGGTATCATCCGCATATCGAATAGGCGAGAATGAAGGAAATTAACAAGATACCCCTTCGAGCAAAACGTAATATAGTAAGATGAACAGCCAAGTATCATTCCCGAAAATAATGCAAGTCTAATTCGTAAGGAGCGCTTCTCTCTTCAAGTCATATTTGGATCACTCCTGATCTGTGCTTATGAGGAAGTCGAGATACGCTCTCACTCCCTCCTGTGCTTCAAGGCATGCTAGGGCATATAACTACTCAGAGCTTTAGGATTATGGATTTGACCACTCTTACAAGTGATTAGGGAGAAGTACCTTCGTACATTTCACGATCTTGGTATTTGGATGATACCCGTGGAGTTGGAGCTTTCTCCATCTGCTGTGTACGGAGTCGTTCTCCGATTCTTCGTGGGTCTGAACTTCCGTGCGTCGATATCAAGGATGCTGTAAATCCCATCAAGAAGAAACCCCCTGTAAATCCACTGTGAACATATTTTACTGAAACCCACAAAGCAACCGAGTACCAGGCCTCGATGGGACACATGATGGCGCGAAATACATGAACACAAATGCTGTCTATAGTCACGTTATGTCTCAATTTTCTACGAGTAAAGTACTCTCTTTCTGAACCTGTCCAAAGTGGGATTCCAGGGGGTTTTTAATTATAATCGACCCTAGATATTAGTCCGATCATGTTAAGACCCGTGGAGAGAGCGAGAGAGAGCAATATCGTTACAATTTCTGCAAACTGCCTGCTCTGTTCTGTCAATGAAGGTCTTTGGGAATATGGATACTGCACTCAGTTTGACGTAGCATTCTCACTGGAGACTCACTGGAGAAGTACCCTAGTGTTCAGCTGACATGGATGGAAGTCCCGATTTCTTGTGAAGGTAGGTCTTCCGAGCCTAGTCGCAAAAACTCTTGTAAGTGTGATACAGAATTTCAGATAGAACCTGCTTCGTACAGGCCTGAAGTATCGATCTACTACTCGCTGTCTGTGCTACCGGCCGCAGGATATACTACTTTCAGGAAAGGTTAGAGAAAGCGCAATAGCTGATTAGGCAATACCCCTTAGAGAGTGGAATATTCTAGTACTGCACACAGACAACAAATGGTTGATCTTTTGGGAATGTACTATGTACGAAAGGGGGTTGACAGTGGGTCTCGTCCAGCCTTATCGTCCGGCTTAGCATTTGAGGAAGTCCATAGAGAAGAATTCTGGAAATGTGAATTGCTGAGTGCAAGACTAACCTTGCTGCATTCGACGGTGGACGAGACCTACTATCAACCCCCTATCGTACGTAGTGTTTGGTTTCGTTTAGCATAATTTATCGACATCTCGGAAACCAGCCATGTTTCTACGAGGAGTGCTGTCATCCTCTACCGGGTGGTCATCATCGAATCCCAAAATGCCTGCCTCATCCCAAACTGATTTTTAGAGTTTCGGCGGACTTCATAGACGCAGCCATTCAGACGAGAGAACAGTTTCGAGGACGCAGATCGTCATGAAACTTCATTCATGCTATACCAACGTTGAACGATGGAATAAGCCTCAGATGCCATGTTGTTTTCTGAGATTCGCTTGCGATTTTCACTGAATTGTTTATTCTCCCAAGATGGGGTGGAATATTTGCAAGGGCAAAGAACTCGGTGTGATGACAGTAGTCAGTGGTCGTACACGACATCGAAACGAGCTGAATGCGCTAAATCGAGAATCATTCCGCGTTGTCGATAAGCCAGGAACCAAGCCATGCAAAGTCCACCTCTTCCCTCCCAAAAAAGAGATTATGATAGATATAATTCTCCGGGGCAGTGCTGGCCGTGAATCCACAATACACATCGAAGTAACACAGGTTCCTTGTCGAACATTAGGGGAGTACTCTAACAGTGCACTCCACCTTTTCATCCGAAATTTGAAGTGGTAAAAAGCTTAAATCTCGGCCAATGCTTCTTCGACACCGAATTAAGTTGATTAGAGCTGGGTTTTTTTGGTCTTTTTTTTGGCTCGAAAGTAGGCTTTCGGGATCCCCCATGTGAACCATTCTGGGTCTGCCAAGCTTTGGAACAGAGTTCAACCAGTCAGTCATCAACTTCATACATTAAGTCCGCCTTCTCGACCTGCTCCGCTACTTAGTGGTGTTACTTAGCAAATCCAAAGAGCGAACAAAAACGTCGGAAGGAGTGGTGTTTCAAGTCACAGGGGGATGCGGTTTATCCTAGAAATTTACAAGGTTTCGGGGATACAGTACAGTGCGGCGCTGTCAACTCCCTAGCTCGGCATGTCATGGTAGAGTAAGTTTTTGAGGGGTTTCATCGCCTTGAATCACTGCTCGTAAATTACTTGGACTGCTTGGAGTATGCTCTATACGGAGAAGCGGTTCGGTCCACTTGCTTCGACTAGACTAGACCTAGATCGGGCTCAATGAAGGAGGCCGAAGATGAACCTCCTGCGTTGCTTTTCTTGTATAAGTACTATCGTTGTTTCGTTGAAACGTAACCCGCGTCGCTTTATCCAACTTCACTCAACAGTCTTTATATTTTCACTCTCTTTCAACCAGACACTTGTGTCTGCTACCTTCCTTTGTCAAGTTTCACTTCTTTCGAATTTCTTATAATCATCATTCCATTTTCAAAATGCAATTCACCACCTCAGCCCTTACTGCCATTCTGGCCACCTTGGCTTCGGCCCAGCAGCTCAAGATTCCAGCTCGTACTGGTCCAGTCAATTCCTTATCTGCTGCGAGATTCATCAGCGGCGTCGTGGACTTGGGTAACAAAGAGTTCGACCGCGGACGTCCTTGTAACACCGACGCGGACACCGGAGATGTCAGCGCTGTCTTCATGCTAGAGGCAGGAGCTACTCTTAAAAACGTCATCATTGGCGCTAATCAGCTGGAAGGAATTCACTGCAAGGGCGCTTGCAGTCTCATAAACGTCTGGTTCCGGGACGTATGTGAAGGTGAGCAGTCCGGCTCCGAACTAACTACCCATCAACTGATACATTTGACCTGTAGATGCTATCACAATCATCGGCCCCGGTGACGTCCTGATCCAGGGAGGTGGAGCTCAAAACGCCATTGACAAAGTTGTCCAACACAACGGAAGGGGAACCGTCACCATCAAGGACTACACCTGCGTGAATGTCGGCAAGATCGCACGCTCATGTGGTAATTGCTCTCAGCAAAAGGGTACTCGCCACTTCATTATCACCGGCCTCAGGGCCTTCGGAGTTACTGCCGACGTCGTCGGTATCAACGCGAACTATGGAGATACCGCTACCATCTCAGGCTCTTGCGGAACCAATGTCGCACACGTTTGCCAGGAATTCACGGGTGTCTTGAAGGCTTCGCACATGGAGTCGCCTAAGATGAAGGATATGAAAGCCTGCGGTGGTCCTCAGGGAAAACTCGCCACTCTGCCAAAGTGCTAGGTGTACCGTGTACTTGAAAAATAGAAACTTGTGTTCTCTTTTTGTCAATGGGTCGTTTAGAATCGGATCTGGATGTTGGTAACGGTGTTTCCCGAGCGTTGAAGTTCTTCCCTGGGCAATTTAGATGGTGTTATTATTGTATATACTTAAGTCGACAAGCACAGGATGATGATTGCTCGTTACTAACATCATCTCTTTTTCTGTGTCCCTCTGTCGTGCGACCTGTTCATAATTAGAGCCCGAAATGCCTTTCGTGCAGCATTGAACGTTCTAACGATATATCCCTCGACTACAAACACATTGAAATGAGCCTAAGTTGTGTTAACAATTTGGACATCATTTAAGCCGTTGTCACAAGGCACACCTGCACCTATTCCTCGCCCTGCAATGGGCACTCATGCAACGTTTATGTCGATAAATTAAGCGAGGAATCACCCCCGTCAGCCTAATCCTCCCTATTAATTCCTGTTAAATCACCACGCAGTACCCGAACTAATCAATCATCTATCTACTGAATAATTAAAGCTTTCAACCTGAAGAGATTACACTGTCCTAGATTGTTTCTCGTAGGTGATTTCCTTGGGCTTCGAAGTACTAGACTCGCCCCCTTGTCTCTACCTTTGACTATTTCCCTAAGGCAATTCTTTAGCGAGCTAAGGCAACACACGTAGTTTGGGTGTGGGGTATGTATGTGTGTCTCATGGCTTCATGACGAAGACGATTTTGACATAATCTATGCGAGAACAGGGGTAAGGAAACCTCTCAAGGAAAGGCTGGGGGGGAAAAAAAGGGTCTCCACGACCTTTCGTAGAGCTTATTGATTTGATTATTCTTCCCCTGTCTGGGTAAACCTCGGTCAAGCGTGCTTGCTCTCGAAGACTCAATCAAACCTTATATGCGGTTGCCCCCAAAATATCCAATTCGACTCCTATCCTACATCTTTGATATATTCTTTGGTTGCTAGGTAGGTATCTGGGCTTCTACACAATAGTTAGTTCTTGTACATGTCTAATCGCACTGACCTAACTCATACATCGGATTAGATCAAGTTCCATTAACGTCAAGGGCCGCGAATGACAAAAAGGAAGTTCCAAAAGGACGAAGCGGGCTCCAAATGCAGCAAGTCACTAATATAACCTCAATTGCGGCATTCCGCTACGGGTGTAGGGTCTATTGGCTTATTATGATGCTTGTTCTGAATTGTTTCTGGGAAAATTGGTTGGGATATCTTTGGTCTTGAGAACGCTTCTCAAATGAAATCCCATCTTTCTAAAAAAAAAAAGAAAAAAATACCCGTTGTTCTATCCTTATATACTCCATTTCCAAGGCCGCTGTACGTATCTAGGAAACGCCTCCCAATTGAAGATCTGTTGTTCTAAAAAATACATTTCCTGTCCCTATGCACTCCGTTTTCACGGCTGCTGCCATTCTCTCCACCTCTAGTTCGGGCTGTATAAATCCTCCAATGACGGCGTCTTGGCCCCATTTGCATTGTCCTTGGGCTTCTCAACATCCACGATCTCTGCCTCTGCCTTCTCATTTATCAAGCTCGCCTCCAAAGAGATCTTCTCATCCCAAATCTCATCCTCGATGCTGTCCTGTTGCTTTTCCTGACTTGGATCGAAGTCCTGCCCGTTTGCGATAGCGGCGATCTTGCTCTCTCCTCCTTTGAGCTTGAATGGCAGAGCTGGAGATCCTAAAGCCATGGGCGAGACCAGATGTTCTATTTCGATATGAGAAAGGATGTGTGCTGACTTGTTTTCATCAAACTTAAGTGAGCTTGAGTCTTCGAAATCCATTTCCTGAGATGTCTCTGGATCTGATACGTGCGTCGAATCAGCGGCATGAGACTTGTCAGTTTCTGGATCCTTCCTTTCCCTCGTACTAGCTTCTTGCTTCACTCCAAGACTCTTGGCATTTGTTTCCCGAGTAATTTCTCCCAACAACTTGGAAACGGACTTTTCAGGAAGCACTTCCCTCGGCACATCTCCCAACTCCTTCCAAATCCCATACTCCTTTATCACCCTCCCCAAATACTCATGTCCCATATTCGGATCTTTCAGATACTCCACTTTACAGACATCGATGAAACCCTGTCTCGAGATCATGGGCATGTTTGCATCGAACTGTAGCGAGTTTCTGATTTTCCGCCTGACGGCCGATTGCGGCTTCGCGTTGGGACTAGCAGATGGAGTTCGTAAGCGAAACTTGAGAACATGCGAGATTAACAGGTCGGCGAAGTAGAGGCTCAACTCGAGATCCGCTAATTCTTTGCTGTGTTCACCTTCTGCTCTTTCTAGAGCTTGTTTCCCTGCATGATTCATTAGCCTTGCGTCCATCGCTCCGTCCGATGCTCTTGGGTATGGAAAAATACATACATATGTTCTCCTCACAGCCCTGCGTATCCAGAAAATCAGAATAGGTCTCTGGACTCAAGAATCCAGTGTGGTCTGTATCTAAATGATTGAAAATCGTGCTCATGAGGGCTACGAAAATAGGGGTCGGAGTCGAGTCTCCATCAAACAGCGCTTCCCACTTCTCTGGCTGTGGATACGAAGGAACAGTCGCTGCTGTACTGTCCACCCGTTCAATACCTCTTCTGACCGGCTTCCGTGGCGTAGCTAGGACTGCAGTTTCCCCCGAAGCTACCGTTTCATCATTTGCTGCATTTTCTGGCGCGCCGGTTGCATCTCCCATTTCGGGCACTTCAAGATTTCCATCGGCACCCGCACTTCCTCTCCTTGACTTCTTGCCTTTCATTTCAAGCGGTGCTTTCATGATGTTCCACAAGGTACCCCAATTTGAAGCGCCAAGCTCTGGCTCTTTGTCCTTCTCTTTAACCGCTGCCTTTGCTTTCGTAGAATTGTTTGGGTCATTGTCGAAATGTGATTTTGGTCTCGGTGGCAGTGCAGGTGCGGGTTTCTTTGAGAAGCCGGGTGGTAGAGGGACGACAATGCCTGATTCCTTAAAGACCATCGCGGAATGCGATTTGGTGTGTGGTGGGAGGAAGTTTTTGATGATGTGGCAGTTTGCGCAGAGGTGGAGGTTTGGACAGCTATGGCAAGAAACTCTTGCGAGATGGGTGGGGATTTCACATTTGCAGCTGTTGCATGCGTATAGCTCTTGAGAGGTGGCAGTCTCCGGCATTTTGAGCTGTTCGGTGGAATCTTGCATCTTTCCTGAGTGGATGGTGGATGAAGGTCCGGAAAGATAAAGGAAGATCGTAAAATGTTATAGTATTCGGGTTACTTTCTCGAGCGTTTGGCAGCGTGTTACAGATGTGTCAGTAAAGTTTATTATCTCAAAGCTGAATCCTAGTCCAATCTCGTGTTGGAAATAATCCATGCGGGGTATCAGATATATACAATGGCAAAGCTGTCTGTCAAGGCGCATGAAACGGGGAACGAGCATTGCCGGGGAGTCCTGAGCGTGGTCGCTTGTCGTCGAATTAAGCGAGTCAACAATACCTAGGTATTTGGTAACAAGGATAACATACCAATAAGGCAAGGCGAGTCGAAGCATTGTGATAATCACAGATACGCAAATTGATGGAGAATCTACAGAGGTGGAAGAGCACATAATCCGTATCTGGATGGTTCGATCAAGTCGTGTCATTAGGGGTTTCAACAAGGATGTCGATCTACCTAGTAGTCATGCCGTGACAATAATATTCATCTCCAACGGAGATAGAAACCTTTCTCTACCTTTTCAGGTGTTGATAATTCCAAGCCTTGGGATAATTATGAGGCATGATGTGTTACCTCCACTCAGGTGTGGGTGTCTCCTGACTTTTGGGAAGGCACAAGGCTTGTGCGAGTGCACATATTCCAAGTCTGGATGGTTCGTCCACAACCAAAGAACCTTGAATTTACATCAACATCTGGATTTACTACAAGCACAATCTCTCTCTCGCATGTTTTGTTGGACAAGCAAAAGCCGCAGACAAACCCAGACGTACTCACCAGTTTGATCACACCAGCTTCACCTTACAACCTCCTCGCTCGCACTGAAACAATTGAGGAGACATACACCAGCCTTCCTCGCTTCACCTTACGAAGGATAAGAAAACTAACACACTACATTGCTGCGACAATGGAGAAGACTACAATGTGGGAGAGTACTGCAATCGAGAAGAGTGCAGTGAAGGAAAAGCCGAAGGATGTCCAATACCAGGGAGAACAGCCAGAGGGAACTATCCACCTGGAAAAATACAAAGTCGCCGGCTTCTTCATTGCGTATTTCTTCCTTGGCATGATTTTTTTCTTCATCGTCTGCTACGGCGCCGTGGGATTATTTTACGCAGCTGCACACGGACGATGCGATTCTTTCTCATACCGACCACACATTGCCCTGAACGTCATCGGATTTACCTTCGGGAACTACTTCGGCTTGTTCTTACACACAATCTGGTTTGGTGCTGGTTGGGAGCATTTCAAGAAGAATGCATCGTTCATGTTTCCTGTTGACTCCTGGCTCGGAAAAGCCAACCTGGACCATCCACACAATACGTGGAAGAAGAAAACGCTTCTCTACATCCCCGTTGTTCTCCACATTGCTGCCCATCGATTTGCGAGTCAACGTATCATTAATTATACCGAGCTTGCTTTTTGCCCATGCGGTACAGAGTCACGCTCATAAAACATCATCCCTGGGACCGAGCGGGCAGGTGTTAGAAGGATTGCGTGGTTGATTTTACCAGAGACCAGTTGGCTTCTATCGGCAGTTCTGCAGAAGGCGTATGTAAAGAGCTCACTGTGAAGCTACGAGTGCTTTCGAGGAAGTCTTTTGCTAGTGTTGCTTTGTAGGGTCTTAGTTTGAGGCTTTTCAAATACAGTTCGGAGGTTGTGCATTCGAGCTGTGCTGCGGGGACTATTCATAGCATGGAAACAGAGATAATTTTGTGGTCAACAAGAGGTCGTTTTTCATGTAAGCTATCGATCGAGAACATTTTCATCGCATTGAGTCCTAACTTTTAGTGAATTCATTAAAATTATTGAGGGAATATCTAAACTACATTCTATGACATGACCAGCTGTAAGCTCGCTCTATACAAAAGTAGATACGTTAGACAAACGACTCCTCGAGTACGAATGTTCAGCCGTCCAAGGCTTTGGACTCCTGCCTCTACTGATACTCCTCGGGCGATTTGCCCACAGTGGAAGGTTCTCATTGGAGCCCTTTGGACTAAGCATACCTGGTGTTCCGCTTGGTGAAGTACTGTATATCGAAGCTGGAGTCTTTGCGCGACCACGCCTGCCCTCAGCCGGAGCATTACCCCAAACCGACTCACGGACCGAATTATTATCATCCTCGTTGACGCTGGAGAACGACGTTCTTCCAGACGATGGTCGGGTCCGAGACCACATGGCTGTAGGCGCAATGAGCGTCGTATCTAGATCGACAAAGTCATTGTACCCCGAGCTAAACTCCTCCAAATCCTCTCCCTTCTTTTGGATAGATGTACATTTTCCAATCCACAACATCTGTTCGTGCTCACGCAGGTAACGTTCGCCACTGAACGCCTTCTGCACGATGTTGCGTGCCATGAGTCCGAGTTTTCTTCGCTGTGTCTTCTTCGCGTACATGCGCGCTGTGATTCTAGCGACGTCTTCTGGGCCCGGTTTGAATGGTAGGATGGGTGCTTCCTCGCCGGGCTTGTCTTCGGCGTATTTAGCCCACTCGCCTATCATCGCGAGAATGTTGATTTGGGCGCGTGCAAGCGATTGTGCGTCGTTGGGAGCTACAACTTCGCTGAACCGTGAACCGTCATCTTTGTCGGTGAGAACTCGTAGGGAGGCTCCCACGTCAGTACAGACGACTGGCACTCCGGTAAGTGCTGCCTCTCCTAGGGCTAATGGAAGACCTTCCGAAACGGAAGAGTTGAGGAAGAGCCACTGCGTAACTGGTTAGCGGATATCCTATGTAGATATCGAGAGAAAGACTAACCGAGGTCGCGAGGACAGTTTTGGGGTCTGAAGTACCCATGAGCATGAGATTGCTACCAAGCGACTTGGAAGCCAGAATTTCCTGACACTCCGCCGAGTACACCGGGTCTTTATCCAATGCACCGTAGATATGCAATTGGTAATCTTTGAAGCCCCACTCGTTTACAATAACGTTGGCTGCTAGGATGGCTGTTTTAATATCCTTTGCGAACCAGACGTGGGACAACATGGTGACTGTCGGCTTTTCCGATGATATTTCTGCAACAGGAGAGAATTTCTATCACATATTAGCATGGCAATTAGACATAGAAGTGACAGAGGGACTGACCTTCATATCCGGAATACCATTGACCACAGGGTCTACCTTACGCGCAAACTTTTTGCGATGTTCTACGTTTCCGTAGTGTGACCCTACCTCGATCTCCCATCCGATGTTGAAGAAGTCTGCGCAAGGCAGGATCTGATCAGCATGATGGAGCGCAAGAACTGCAGTCACTCGCATCAATCCCAGGAGTGAGTTCCGCACGTATGGCTGCAATACACACAATGCAGAAGACAAATAGAGGTTCGTCTCTCGCCAACTGATGGCATGATCCCAGATCTGGAGCGTGCAGTTTCTCTTCATCTTGCAGACGACACCATATGATGCCGAAACACTGTGATGAGATGCTTGAAACACTGCCGGGATATGCTCTGGGACAGGTATGGAGAAGATGAAAAGGTCTTTGTGTGTGTTAGCTTTGCAGAATGTCGGGTCGTGAAAAGCACTTACATCTGAACCACAAATCCATAGCTGCATCCAGATGTCCCAGGGTGGGTAACTCCGTCTCAAACCATTCAGAAGGAGGCTTAGTATTAGGTAAAGTCTCGGACAACCAGAGATTTCTCCATGCATTCTTCACTACTTCACTCGTCCAGACGGAAGCCCAGTGACGAGGTCCTTCGAAGTAGGTATTTATATCCACTAGCGCTCTAGTGGCCTGGTGAATGTCGCTAGTGGAAAGTGTCTTTGCACGGGCAGCTTTTACTAATGCGGTCAAGGCTGGAATGAAGGTCTTTTGGATATCTTCGAACTTGGCATTTCTAGCCGCAGGGTTGACTTCGCTGTCTAGTTTGTTGTGGAAAACACTAGACGGTTAGTAGGTGTCTGAGATATTTGGAAAGGATCTACGAACCCGTGCACTGGATGCAAGAAGTCCAGTCCCCATAGGGGAACAACCTTCAATGATTGTACATTCTCCTCGATCTGATGTTTTGGCTAAACAAAGTTAGTGGACATTCAAACATGGTGGCTGATTTGGAACCTACAAGACCGAAATCATTGGCAGATTCAACAACCATATGCCACTTGATGGATTTCAAGTTGTTGACCACGTCACGACGACAAGCGGAGACTCCACCACCTTCGTTAGGCCATGTTCCAGTATCGACAGCCATTACATGCAAATTGTCGTTCGTATCCGGTTGTAAAGTCTGGCTTCTGGTAAACATGAGGGCGTCTCCACCTTGACCGAACCCGTGGAGGTCTCCAAGTTTGATGGCCAATGGAGTCCAGGAACTGATATCGTTAGAGAGCTCGGAACTTGCCATGATCGCATCGGTGTGCATGATCAAGTAGCCTTCAGCTCCAGTCAATGCACCGCGGTCTCGCTTTTTCCAGTAAGGCTTCAGAAGTGGTTCATAACGAAGGAGCTTTTCGTCGAGGTATCGTGTCAGGACGCCATCAAAGTATTTGTCATTCTTCCATGCCCTCCATAGTTGGGATCTGGCTCGTGAGGTTGAGATTGGTGAACGCTTGACGTTTAGTCGCAATTGGCGCGAGAAGAAATTCGTCTTTAGTGAAGGGAAATCCAGTAGAGGGTTGTCCATTCTGAAGTTACAGTTGATAGGCTTCTTTAGCACACTCAGCCAGTCCTCAAGGATTAAATCAGGAGTATCGCAATATTCGCCGTTCAGAGTAGTCGTGATAGTAGGATGATGCTGATGATCGTAGAACCATGTACTTTCGTAAACATCTTCTCCACGGACAAATGTAGCTTCTGTTACGCGCGAGTTGGGAATCCAGCGTTCCATCTTGCTTGCGTGCCGAGCCGGAGGGGCGCACCAATTGATATTACAGGTGACATGAGGGAAGATGAATTCAGCCCGGAGAAGCTCATCGTCGAACTGAGCATTCTTCCTGTAGTGGTACTTGAAACGAACGAGACTCTCTGTATCTTTGAACACGTAACTTCCAGATTCGATGAAGCCCTTCTTGTTGTAATGGACGGTCTGGAACATGTCTTCGCCTGTAATACATGTGCGAGATAGCGGAATGCGAGGATTGCGGTTTTTCCTTAAGACGCCGCCAGTAATTTGGTTCGCATATTCATATTGATACTCGTTCACCAAGACGCCCTTCAAATATACTTCTCTGCCCTGTAAAAGCATTCCCTTGGTGAAATGGCTAACCCCCAGCATTTCGCTAGGTTTTTCGGGCTCTTTCTCGAGAAGCTTGGCGTACTTGTGCAGTTTGAAATCCTTCTGCGGGCGAATGTGGAAGAAAGATGTTGAAGTCTCGTCGAGACTCTGGATGATGAGACGGTTCTTCTTCAGCGAGTATACCGTTCCCTTGGTTCCATCCCATGTCTTTTGTGCCTTCTCTCGGTTGTGAAACTATGTATTATGATTAGCGATGGGACTAGAGCAAAGAAGGAAGATTTTCCTACCAGAAACCACGGTATGAGAATATTTTGGGCTTTCTTCGCAACGAACCAAATAGCGGAGAGGAACAAAGTTGCTGAGTTGGAAAACAGCTGTGACCTCGTTGCCAGTGTGAATCTCAATTCTCTATGGAACTCCGGATCTGCCACTAGCGAGACGATAAAGAACTTCAGCCATGTCCCGACTCCGTGGTAAGTACCAACTAGTGGGCCGAGGACGAACTTTTGAAAAGAAGAAGGCTCGGGCTCGAATCTGAAATCATCACTGTTGGCAGTTGCGATTTTTCTGCGTAAGAAATCGTCCGATTTCTCGAATGATTCGTCTCCTTTCAGGGAACGGAAGAATCTGAGCTTGTTCATTGCTAGCAGAACGCCAAAGTCGCACTGGGTGACGAACGCTGGCAGATCGATTTTCGAGTCCTTCAAGAGAACTCGTTTAAGCCATTGAGAATTGGCCGTTGTGAGATCGGCTCGCTCACCCATACAGCGGCGAAAGAACATGCTCCTGATTTCACCAGGCATCTTGTCCCACATGAGATCACAATCTAGGCCAAAGCAGGCTTGCTGAAGCAACTCTGCTTTCGAATTTGCAATAGCTACAGCTCGAGTCTCTGGCGATTCATCTTTTGCTATCTCTCTCCGGATACTTTCCGAAACTTTGTATTTCTCGTGTCCACTGGCCTGTCGGTAAGCGGGAAGTGATTCTATAAGTACGCAGCGTTCATGCGACATGCCCATCAGGAATTCAGCTCCTGCGTGTAGCAGAATCTCTGCTATAAACTGGTAGTTGTTTGCCGCAAATGGCCGGCCTTTGGAGTTGCCTTCGTCAGGCATATTGATCAGAACCTGTAGCTCACCATCGCTACTGAAGCAGCTGAGTGCTCTAATGTTGGCCTTGGAAGGAATGTGCCGATGCATCGACACTAGTTGAATCTTGATTGTACCATCATTCCACTTCTTACTAATTTCTCCGACAATGCTATATGAGTCCGGGAATGCTTTCGCTGCTGGCTTGGAAAGATACTGCTCGCTGCATGACATCAAAATGGCGCGAACCTCAATGCCAAGAAGACTGTTTGCTTCGGTGCTGCTAGTAAAGCCAAGTGTTGCGGCAGTGATATCATTGAAAAACTTTGAGAGCTCGCCCTGACCCCAGTGTTGGTCTTCTCCGAGCCCAGAGTAAGCGTGGAACAATCCCTGGTTGCTTGGATCTCTATTGACTGGCTTTCTGGGAACACTGATCTTGGCAGTTTTGATGGACAAAAGTGCGGCTATCCAGGTGGCAACTCCCAGAGGAATAATAGTACTGTATATTTTTGTGGGTTGCAATCCTCTGAGAACCATGCCGAGTGGAAACGCGATACCAATAGCGATGAGCAAGGGCTTCTTCGTTCTAGAACCAGAAAATATCTTATTATACTGGTATGGGTTAGCACGGGGCGAACTGAACCTGCGTAAAAGAACCAAAACTTGCCTGATAAAGTAACAAACCGCTGTAGCAGCCAACAAAGGCCCCGAATACTTCAAGTCCAAGCAAAGTGCCATCCAGAATGAACAAAATCGCCGTGGTGAGAGCCAGCGACCAGACATGCACGGAAAGAAACTTGCCCAGAGTGGAGAAGTATAAGTTGCGCCTAGTCTTCGCGGTCTTGACAACTGCGTCCCGGATGAATTCAGCTGATCGAATTGGTTCAGGGCTCTGGGCTTCGATCAGATGAATCAGTGAGTAAGACCTGTAGTCCAAGATGACAGAGCCAATCAAATAGTATGCCAGTCCGAGACCAGTGGCCTTTCGAACCGTATTCGAGTTGCCTGCCGCCAGGCCGAGAAGGTTACCGCCCGATAGAAGCTCGACCCAGCGATCCAAAAGTGCGATCAAGAAGTAAAGAACGCCGCAAATAACCTCGTCACCAGCTTGACGCCACAATACGAAGCTGTTGTGAAGCCGGATACCTCTCTGAGCTTCGATCAGACTTGCGAGACCAACCTTGACTTGGACATTCCAAGTAGAACTGTAGGGGATTGGCTGCTTGGAACCCTGAAGACGACAGTACCATTCCAGAAGAAATATGGTGGCTTCCCATCCTTTGGCAAGTTGATTAACCAAGGGATCAGGGGTGGCAGGCATCCAGATTCGCTTCGCACGCTCTTTCTTGACATCCTGAAGAAGAGAACTTCGCGCCAGAACCAACGCAGCTGGATCAGTCATTCCACTGAAGACGTCTTTGTTCCCTTGTCCTTTAACTTTGACGTACCATTCTTTAAGCTTGTTGTCGTCGATGGCGTTGATCGTGTGATACCAGTTTACCCACTGAGATCCTATCCTTCGAGCACCGAGAACCAGGACTCCGATGAATATGTACAGAGCGATAAGGTAGATAACAGTATCGTAGCCCTCGACAAAGAGGGTGATAATCGGGGCGACAAAAAGAATAGGAACAGAAGATAGAATAATAGTTCTGCCATTTTGGAAGCTGGATCCTAGATACTGGTAACTTGAAAGAACAGCCAGTAGCGTGAGGTAGGTTGTCAGGGCGGTGAAGTACAACAAGAACACAATGCCATCCCGCACGTTCGCGAAGACAGCAGATACTATCACAAAGCCTGACAGTCCGATAGTGAGCATGACCACAAGACCTGCGGTCAGGCGGGTAATGATGTACATATTAGCTGCCGGGAACGCCACCGAGTTGAGGTAGTAGCTGCCTCCGATGGCAATCCACGTGCCAATGGCGCTTGATAGAGGGAGCGATATCATCAGAGCTATGGTGGCACTTCTCTTCTCAGGGTCGGACATGAATGAGCTGAGATACAGGCCATGACCGGTTGTAGTCAATAACATAATGTCAATGAAAGCTAGATATCTTGTCAATTAAACTTCGAAAAAGGTTATAAGGCTTCAGACGTACCTGGAATTGCAAATACACTCAAGTAAGTGAGACGCTGGTATGCTGGCATTTCATACTCTTTCACTGTATCATCAATGTCAATCTGGGCAACAGCATAGGATGAGGCGTATCCAGTGGCGTACTCGATCTGCAGAGGGGGCTGATTGTGCGGCTTGCTATAGTGTTCGCGATGGCGATCTGACAGTATTTTCCCAAATGCGCTTGGGGTGAGATCAAAGTAATCCTCACACCTCGATCCTAAGGCAAAGAGCTCTGAAAAAGCGCCGGCCTGATCTGAATATTCGTTGAACAGTGGATTCCGATCCGAGACCTCAAGGTAGATTTCGTTAAAAGCAGCCTTTCTAGCAGCACAGAATATCGCCAATGCTACTATATCCGAGTACGCGTCGAACCCTTCAGCAGTGATGACTGATTCAAGTACATCAGTGATTTTTTCCAGGTCGTCATGGCGCCTCGAGCACAAAATATCGACAAAATTCGCTGCCACATCTCGGAACACTTTCAAAGCGACATCGATATCGAAATGTTGGTATCCGTGCTTCTCGTACCAAAGTCCTCGGGATTCAATGATCATCTGCTCCGGAATTTTGCCGCTGAGATATCCTGCAGTATCCAATTCTCG
This sequence comes from Rhynchosporium graminicola, assembly GCA_900074885.1. NCBI lineage: Eukaryota > Fungi > Ascomycota > Leotiomycetes > Helotiales > Ploettnerulaceae > Rhynchosporium > Rhynchosporium graminicola. The sequence continues at coordinate 1,315,516 of FJUW01000002.1, read as the reverse complement.
TAGTTGGGCGAAGGATGGTCCATCAAGAATTTGCTCTTCCAGCAAAGATCTCACCTGGCCCACCAATGTATCCCCATTTTCTTGATCAGAAACTTTGAGATGTTGAAAGAATAGAATAATGTCGGATGGCGTAAGAAGCTTGATGTCCTGTACAAATCGTTTTGGCAAACTTGTCTGAGGTCGACCTGCAATCGCATCCGCAACGGCAATTTCAGTCGCAAAGCAAGCATGGCGTGAGCACCCACGATTAGACAGATATGCGTGGAGGAGCGTACTCTGATGGTCAGATGCATATCTAGAAACATAGATGGTGAGGGAGCCCGTCTCGGCGTCTACGTCTGATACGGCCCAGAACTGTGCGCCATCCGGTGTTCGGAAGCCAGAGTCTAAACCGATATACACCTCAATTGGATCTAGAATATCTTCCGAATCAGACGAAGCCCAGAGCCCCTGTGCAAGCTCATCCAAACATTGAAGCACGTTGGTGTCGATATGACTCGATTCATATGTAAACCCATCGTGATGTAATTTTCGAAACAAGGCTCCAAAGGCCCTGAGCTTCGATGGTTTAATCTGATCCAACTTGCCCATGCGAAGCAAATGGCGCTGTGTTTGCACAATTTGGTTGTAGTCGTCCTGGGTCACATGGAGTCCAATCGGAAAGCATCCAAGCAGGCTGTACGATTTTCCAGAGGGAGAAAATGATATTGGACTGCCCCTAATTGTCGACATGTGCCGAAACCAGCTGCTGTTCTTCTCATCCCGGACAGCTGGGTCAATGAGGGTCAGGTCTAGACTTGCATCCGCCTTGTCAGACCTCTGGGGCTTCTCCGAAAGATCTAGCACTGGAGTCAGATATTTTAAGCTTGGGACAATTTGCTCCAGCTTGGCTATCGATCCCCCAGGAGTAGGGTTCGAGATAAGCTACAAATAGTATCAGCATGCAGAACACGGCACCTTGATGTAGATCCTGACTCACCTGATGAGTAGATCGCCACTGGTTGTGTAACTTCATCACGCGCTGATCTTTCAGCCACTGAAAGGCTGCAAGCGGTTCCAGGATACCTTCGCTGGCTGGGTCGTAAACAGCTCCCTTCGAAGTAATGAACACCATCGCGCTATAGTACCTGCACCAGATGTAACATCTCTTGATCACTGAATGTGACAGTGACTTTTCGTCATCCACCGTCTCCCAGACCATCACTCTGAACTCCCGTAAGCAAGTTTGCGTTACGAAGGCCTTGACCGTGGATTTCATCACGGCCATTTGAAAGTAGTCTCTGACATGACCGCTGGTAAGGATAGTGCCATTTCTGACAACGACGCCGGCGAATTTGGCCATGTTCGGACTATCTTTGCCCAGGAAATTTGGCGGCGCGATTTCGAGATACACGTCGAGCCCATTACTGCGCACATATTGAACCAAGGCATCAAATATCGGTATAGGCAGCCATTCTTCCCAGCCAGCAAGTAGGATTCCGGCAAAAGATGAGGACTGCGTATTCGAGTTCCGAAATCGCTTCTCAATAACATCTCGAACCTTTTCTACCGCCACGATAATATCTTGATCATTTTGACGCTGTGAAGGCGCATGAAGTTCTCGAAGGTGGAGCCTTCCTATTCTTGTATTCTGGGCGGACGTTCGTATATTTGCGATCGCCTCATGAACACCAACTTGAAGAGGATCCAAAATTAAAATATCCCATCGTGATAGAAGATCGATTTCCGCCTGTGTTGGTTGCGTTTCAAAAGGCCCAAGATATACCCCAAACGACGACGCAGGCAGTCGAGATTTTTCGCTGATGATGGGAGTGCTACCGTTCTCGTGGAATTCTAGAAACGCCTTCAACCGCGGCGGTATGGTTGTGTATTTCCTCTCACTCTGCAGCCTTCATGTTAGAATCTTGCCAGTGAGGAAAGAGTAGACATTCTACTTTACCTTCGACCACTTTCTGATACTGTGAAGTAAGACCAAAAGAAAACATAGTATCCCCACTAAGGCTGAGGAAGCTGCAATACCGATGAACGCCCATTGCCACCAGTGTTCCAAGGGCTTATTGATTCCCAACTCTCCAATATCCAAGAGGTTGACCATAATTCCAGCGTTAGGTTCGTTAGAAAGAAAATTATGAGACGCAAAGATAAAGAGACGCTCACTACACACAAATACAGGAAATAATAATGACAATCAGTTGGACATCCATGAGTCGGCACCGGAGGGGAAAAAGAGAATACTATTGAGGAGGATTAAGAGTAGCGAGACTTCGAAATGAACAAATATTATCTGACATCAACGGCGGAGTTCCATCAAAAGATCTTCCGCCGCAGGTGGGGTTAATCCCAACATCGAGAATGCCCATCCATGGCTTGTTCTCCCGCCTCCGACCCATAGCTCCATAGTTCCTAAAACTAGGGTCCGATGAATGGTCTATTTTGAAGAGAAGTACGAAGTAGTTTTCATCCACCCTGCGCCAGGTCAGGGATCTCCTTGGTGCCACGGACCATGCACATGGGGAGAGAGGAAGGAAGAGGAGCAGGAGCAGGAGCAGGACTAGGACCAACGCTGCTCGTGCGTAAGCGAGGCCAATAGGTGCCGTTAGGTATTTTAAGAAACTGTAGACGCTTACAGAGTACAGTCAGTACTCGTTCAAGATCGTAGATGCGAAATCGACTTGCTGGCTGGAAACTTGGTGGCTGAGGCTGAGTGCGAGCGCGATGGTACTATTGGGAGGCAATCGTGATACAAACAAACGACCTCGTCTGTAGCTGACAGCGGCGGCCTGGACACAACATGCCTTGAGAGCATTCATCCCATCCAGAACATAAAAAGAAGTCTCGGTCATATCCATGCCACCACTCAATCACAAGTATACGATGTTTAAAAGTAGAAGTAGTCGTACTCGTAAAACTCTTAATGGACCGGGGTGATGTGGCCAAAGACTCGTGACTCGTACTATGAGGGCAACGTCTGTGTGCTGTGCGTGCAGCAGCGGAAGAAGAGACAGAGAGAGAGAGAGAGAGAGAGAGAGAGAGAGGCAGAGAGAGACAGACAACCTCTAACCGAGACTGCCAGACTGCCTCGGGAGAATCCTCGCTTACGACGAAGGTAACCACGCTAACCCGCTTCGAAAACTAACAAGCCCCTATTCAGAACTCGGATCATTCCCCTGTTTGGATAACCTGCGACAGGGCCAAAGAACGAACGAACTGCTTGGCAGCGGAACAACGGGCCTGTCGACATACTTACTTAGTACGACAGTAAGTATTTCCCTCCCCATCTGCTAGGCGCAGATGATTATCGTGGCAGGTTTCAGGTCCTCGCTAGCACTTGCCTGTCATAGGTTGTTGTTCTACTTCTTTTCTAGCTCACACGAGACATCGACTTTAGATCTAAACAAAACAAATAGCAGCTGCCTGTCAGAAATTAGATGCATAAATGGATAGCGGCTAATTATGTTGAGCTGACAGGGTAGTCCCGTACTGTACATTTCACTCGACCAAGTTGAGGATCAGAAGTGGCCCGGGCGTTCGTGTTATTGGAGTTCAAGACTTGCAATGTCCACCTATTCGCTCCACTGGCTATTATTCCAAGGATGAAAGTAAGTTGTAAACATACAGAGGTACTTATAGTAGTCGTCCCATACATGGAGAGTTACTGGACACCGGAATCCAATGAACAAGGTTTATTCTAAAGGTGCTGTCAAAATGATCTCCACGATGCTTGTTGATCACACAATTCGGACGGGAGGACGGTGTGCCCAGCATCGCTATCCTTGTCGAACCTGATTACTTCAAGGACAAACGCGCTGAAGGCATAACCAAGACTCAGGAGAGCGTACCGCCAACCCGCTCTTTGAGTTTTGGGGAAGGTTTCTTATTGGCCTCCATTATGACTTTTTTTCTCATAAAGCAGACTGTGTTACGCTCCTTTACATTCGCAGCATCATCATTTCAGAAGTAGACAGTCACTCGTTATGCTGTTCTACATTCTTTCCGCTTCGGCGCTTCTTTTCACTCATTCTGTGTTTGCCATCAGCGTTCAAAGCACTATCTTGGTTATTGCGAAAGACACCACTTCGGCCTACTCGGCGACGTCTGGTCTCACCTCTTATGGAATTCCCTTTCGACTTTTGACGGTGCCAGCGACTGGAGCAGCGCTACCGGCACTCAGCACTACAGGCGGCGATGGAAACTTCGGAGGAATTGTTGTCTTGAGCGAGGTCTCTTATGAACAGGCCGGCGGCTCGTACGTCAGCGCTCTCACTGAAGCCCAATGGACCGAGCTCTACAACTACCAGACTTCGTTTGGAGTCCGTATGACACGTCTCGATGCCTACCCAGAGGCACAATTTGGTAGAAGTCCCGGACGTTGATATGGGATACTTTGGCTCATCGAGACACAGGAACTGGACCATCGAACGCCGAAACCCCTGGCTGCTGTGACGATGGCGTTGAGCAGCTCATCTCCATCAGCAACTCCACCAGCTTTTCTCAATCCGGCATGAAAATGTGCGTAACACTTGGCAGTGGAGAAGATGACTTGCGGTTGCTAAATTTCCTTACAGCGGAGCGACAATGTCAACCTTGGGATTATACCATTACCCTTCGGTTATCGTCGACCCTTCCATTGCCACCACAATTGCCCAGTTTGGTCCAGCGGGAAAATATACCGGAAAAACCACTGCTGCAGTGATCAACAAAATTGATGGGCGAGAGCAGATGGTTTGGTTTATCGGATGGGCAACAGACTGGTCCCCAACATCAACTTATCTCGATCATGCTTGGATCACCTGGATGACGAGAGGTCTATGTACGTGTTCGATGTAGTGAAGTTTCCCCTGCATTGCTAACACTTTTCTAGACGCTGGTTTCCGCAGAATCTACTTTAGCACTCAAGGTAAGGATCCAATGCCATTGATGTGGCAGACATTGAACCGTTACATCGACCGATACATTCCCGCTTGAATCACTTGCTTTTACCCATTTCTTTGAAGACGAGTTTCGGGGCGACGGAAAGCAACATCGTCTCTGGGCCATCCTGTTGCATGTCAAATACAATGAGCAAGAATCTTCTTGATGACTAAAGTTTATGTTGAAGTCTAATGTGACCACCCAAGTGCTAACCTCTCATTTCAGTGGACGACATGTTCTTGGAAACAGAGCTCTACTCCCCCGAAGGGGTCAATTTCCGCATCAAACCCGCAGATCTTGACGGACATGTTAATTGGACCGCATCCTTCAATGCCAAGTTACCTGCTGGAAGCACATACTTCGCCGAGATGGGTCACAACGGTAACGGAAACATCGAGGTGCGTCGCAATCGCTTCCCTTATTTTGTTTGAGTTTAAGCTAACGATTTAGGCTTCGCTTGATAAAGATCCCGAGGGAATCTGCGATCCCAAGGATGCCATCCAGTACCCTGACCAAGTTGACACCGAGTTGGAGTTCCAGAAGCCTCTCGGAAGTGGTGAGGATATCTGGCCAGCCACTCCTGCGACTTACGTATGGAGTCGCAATTGCAGCGATCTGGATCCTCTTCAGAACTGGTGGACCGTCCCAGCAAATCGTGATACGTTTGCCCATGTCACACATACTTTCTCCCACTCCGCTCTGAACAATGCCACCTACGCCGATGCCAACAAAGAGGTACGCGGAATCAATTCTCCTATTCTTTTTTTACCACGATACTCATCTCCTCTTAGATCACATTCAACAAGGCATGGCTCGCCCAGGTTGAGATCGATAAAGCAGAACGATTTTCTGGAACTGGTCTCATCCCACCGTAGGTTAAATCCGAGATTCCAGGAATGAAGGACACTACTAATCTGGCAACAGCGCGATCACAGGCATGCACAACGGTGACGCGTTGAAGGCATTTATGGACAACGGTATTGTCAACGGTGTTGGAGACAACACCAGACCCGTACTCCGGAACGCAGAGAACGAGCATTGGCCATTGATCACCACGGTTGCAGGGAACGGATATCCCGGTTTCCAGATTACCCCTCGCTGGGCGACTTCCATCTACTACAACTGCGATTTGCCAGCCTGCACTGTTGCCGAGTGGATCGCCACGTCAGCCGGTGCTGGAGATATCCAAGATCTCTTGAAAGACGCCGTTACTGTCAACTCTAAGCATCTCCTCTCCCTTCACCATGACCCGTAAGAACAAGCAAGATATATCTCTTGACGGTCAACTACTTACTTCTATTTCAGTTTCATGTTCCACCAAGCGAATTTGAGATGGGCAGATGTCCCTGAACTCGCCGTCAACGGAGTCACTGCCAAGTACTCCTTGTTGATGATGTGGGTCGAGTCCGTCACGCAAGAACTCTTGCGTCTGGTGGAATGGCCTTTGGTCTCCCAGAAGCATGACGATATCGCCGCGGGATTTGCTTCGCGCATGGCCCGTGACAAGTGCGCTCCCAACATCGCCATGAACTATGGATCATGCAACACAACCAGGACAACGACCATCACAGGTGTGACTGTCACGACGAACGGCAACGTTTGCGATGTTGAGGTCCCAGTCACCCTACCAGGTCCGCTCATCGCCACGCAAGGTAGAGTCGGTAGACAAGAGCAACTTGGATCGGATCCTTTGACCGTCTGGCTGAACATGACTGGTGATCCAGTCAAGCTTGTTCTGCGCAATCCAGTTGCTCTCCTCTGAGCAGCGGATAACCTGAGAAGGTCCATGTAACAAAGTACAGCGCTAGGCCCTACAGAATGTTTTTAATAGTAGTGTACAAAATGACACAAACAATACCCAACATGAGAATGTCTCTCATCCAATTCCAATTCCACAGGCGAGGCGAATCCCCGTTTGTCCACCAAAAAGCAAATAAACATTTATAGATCTTGTCTACTCGTCTATTGGTTCGGAAAGTGGCGTGTCGTTTCATTCCCGTTCACTTAGTACCTTCCGTACCTACCTACTTAACGACCGGAACAATACCTACCTAATCTACCTTAGGTACTCGATCTCACGAAAGCGACTTTCGTCACCCAAGTAACCAATTCACGAGGCATCCATTACCACTTACCTACCTACCTAACTCACTGTACCACAGCGCGACACCATATCTACCGAATATGCCAATCCGAGCCCGGGCCCGAGCCCGAGCCCGAGCCATGAAGGCGCTACGAGTACCTAGAAAGCGAACAGTGACAGAGAGACCACCGGAGAATTAGCGTATCCGCTTTGATAGAGAAATCACAAGTCCAAGGACGTTCCCTGGACGGCCCTGGACGGGCGACGCCACTTCGGGGTATCTGGTCTTGTCCTGTGCTCCTGTCCTGTCCTGGCCTGGCCTGGCCTGGCCTGTCCTGGCATACCCCTGACCCTACATGCAGAGTATGGCGGCCCCCGTCTGCTATACCCTCCGGCATGCATGCACAACATGCATGTGTGCAGCATGCATGGCTCGTATTGTATGCAAGTGTAGGCAGGCCGTCAGATACTTGCACCATCCATCCATCGTCTGAAGATGAAGCGAGATCAGCATGCGAAGCAGCAGCAGCAGCAGCATCTTTCGATTTGAGCGGGTAATGATAGATAGTGGACGGGACTGGAATGGAGATTTATACTGTACTTCAAGTAGAGTAGCACGTTGGGAGTTGAATACAAAGTAAGTATGAGGCTGGGCAACGAAGACGAAAAAACACGACGAATTTGGCTTACTCTACAGTAGTATACCAACCCTTCCAGTGGCATCCCGACTAGAAGCCCGATCTGGGAAACGCTGTGGAGAGTTCGGAACGTGTCAACTTTTGCGGACGGCGTGGCCGCGGATTGGGTACGTTTCACCATCACCTGTTGCTGCTCTCTGGACAAGGATAGGATATGACAGCGTCAGCGCTCGAAATATATCATAAACAAATAGTTCCACTTGGTACAGACGCGACGCCAACGACCACTGCCCCTGGTCTGGCTTACTGTAAGTCTCTGTCCAGCCTTGAGCGGCGTGACGCCCGTGTTTGTACCGTAGTACTTTTGTGGTTTGACCTCGTCAGTGCTCACCACCAAGTGCTCGCTCGCTTGGGTAAGTCAGTATCGGGACAAACGAGAAGAAGAAACCATTGCCTCCCGGGAATGTGCCATGTGGAAGGAAAAGGAAGGCTTGTGTAACCTGTTGGCCGAGATACTGTATATATTGACGGGAGGCTGTTTCCGTGTGTATTGATTTCGAGCCATGTCCGTCCGCATGTAATAATAATGCAATAAATGTACACGGCAGTTCAGCTCGCCCACGACAATCCTCCCTCCTTTTAGAGAGAGGCAGCGGTGGGGAACAGACGGATATCGCGAGCAAGCAGGGGCTAGGGCTACTGTAGGTGGAGAAGCACCACTTTCATCATACTGTACGGGGATCTGAATCTCCATACTTGGCCTGTAGCAAGGAATATATACATACAAGTACTATCGAACCCGGTTTTTATCTCTCAGCGATCACGCCAGCATGGTGCGAAGCTGCAAGTCAATCAATCAATATTGAAAGGCTGTGAAACGGAGCATGATGGAGTCGATTGGAGTCAAATCAACCCCAGTTCTCGCGATGTTCACCACATTCAAATGCCTGGTCAGTGGTGACTGTAGTAGTGGTGCAGATCCTCATTCCGCTCGCTATATTAAGGGTCCATCCATATACTTAGTACAAGCAAGTACCTTATTTAATATTGAAATCGGTACGAAAGGGTACAGCACATCCTATCCTGGTGGGCGACTTGATTGATCCTTGCTTGAACCGCCCAAAGAGGCCGGCCGGAAGTCTCTTCACACCTATCTATCTACTGTATCTCCCTGAATGTCAGGCTGCCTGTCCGTCCGGCTCTTTGCCTAGGGAGATTTACACCTTTCTTTTCTTTATTTAGCCAAAGCTGGCTGGCTGGCTGGCTGGCTGCTGTAGTCATGCTTTACTGTACAGTACATGTATCTCGTGATAATCAATGATAAGATAACTTTCCGACTAGTAGTGCCTATAAGATTGCCTTCTCAACGTCTCATGGTCAGTGCTTATTTATGCAGTTTGAAATGGCTCGGTGAAATTGAAGGATCTCATTGCATCGTCCAGGGAAGTGCTTTTTGTCTTCCATACAGAAGCTTTCCCAAGGCTCTTTGATACGGCATCTAAGCTGTGCCAATCGTGCAGTACGTTCCGGCTGTAACCGAATCAATCCAGAATTAGCGCCTACAACGTAACCAACCGTACACCGAGCTCTACAAAACAAAATACCGATCCTCACAACCTCTGATCTTCAACACATCCTGAGCCGGGCACAGGACAATTCCAGACATAATCTCACCATGTCGCACCCACATCTTGTAGATCCCTCGACTTCCTCCTCAAAATCTCCACCTAGCTTAGCACGCTCAGTTGATACAGGCCTCACCAAAGACCAGGTCGATGAGAGATTCAGCGCGGTCGATGCATCAGACACAAAGACATACGTCCTGGTCGTCGGAGGACTTGGCTACATCGGAAGCCACACCGTCCTCGAACTGCTCAAAGCAGACTACAACGTGATCGTCCTAGACGACCTGAGCAATGCCTATCTCACAGTCTTCCACCGCGTCCAAAGCCTGGCGAGCGAGTATTTCAGCACGGAGAAGAGGGCGATGCCAATTCTCAAGCTGCACGAGACAGACTACCGGAGTCCGGCCGTGAAGTCATTGCTCGCGCAATATGCAATACCATCATCATCTGAGCACGAGAAGCCGAAGTCGAGAATCGCGGGCGTGATTCACTTTGCGGCTTTCAAGTCGGTTGAGGAGTCGATCCGGCAGCCGCTGAGATATTACTCGAACAACATCAGCGGACTGATCGACTTTACGTCCACTTTGGAAGAGTTCGGGATCAAGACTTTCGTTTTCTCCTCCTCGGCTACGGTTTACGGATCGGTTGCAAATAATGGTGTTCCTTTGAAGGAAGATCATTGCAGTCATCACCCCATCACAACGACCGATGACAGTGGACAACAAACCACGATTCCACCTTCAGTATCAGGGCTCACATCACCATACGGCCGCACCAAATGGATGGCCGAAGCCATTCTCTCGGACCTCGCGGTATCAGACCCGTCATGGTCAATAGCAGCCCTCCGCTACTTCAACCCGGTCGGCTGCCACGAAAGCGGTCTCCTAGGCGACGACCCGCGACAGGTACCCACGAATCTGATCCCCGTCATCGCGAACGTGATGAGAGGCAAATCGGCTGCCCTGAAAATCTTCGGCACGGATTGGGACACGAGCGATGGGACTGCGGTGCGCGATTTCATTCACGTGGTGGATCTTGCGCGTGGCCATATTTTCGCGCTCGCGGCTGCTATCGGAGGCAAGATCCAGGGCTCGTTCAGGACGTTCAATCTGGGAAGTGGGCAGGGACATTCCGTTTGTGAGGTTCTAGCTAGTTTGGAGAAGGCGTCTGGGATGACAATTCCCGCGGAGAGAGTTGGGCGACGGGATGGTGATGTTGGGTTCTGTGTTGCGGAGGCGACGAGGGCGAAGGAGGAATTGGGTTGGTGTACGGAGAAGAGCTTGGATGATTCGGCGAGGGATGTGTGGAATTTCATGCAAGTCGAGCAGCAGCAGGGAAGCTCGAATGAGGCTGGGTCCAGCGCAAAAGAGTGAGTCGAAAGTGGGTGGTTTGAGAATGGGACTGGGAAAAGTTTTGATGACGAGTAAGATATAATGATCTCAAGAAACAAACCAATGAAGAAATCGCAAGTTGTTCCTATGAGCCGTTCGATCCTACCGCGAGTCTACCACATCTTTCCTTCAGTGGCTCGAGATATTAACATTACGTCTATCATCTACTTCCCCAAACCAAACTCTCCACTCAAAAAACCAGTTCGAGCAAGCCGCCAGCATGCTCCTTTTTCGCAATAAAAAGGGTAATCACATAACGAAGTAGCTCTAGCTTTCCTTTCCAACAATCATCAAGCCATATCCAGTAATATTCCCTGCTCCTCTCCTCTCCTCTCCTCTCCTCTCCTCTCCTCTCCTCCCACCATCGCCATCCATCCATCCATCCATCCATAATCCCTCCAACGCAACCCCACAAAGAAAAAAAATCTCCAACCCCAACTCCCTTACACTCAACCGCCTTGCAACCAAAAAACCTCCGCATCTCTCATCCCTCGTCCCCTCACGAAAGCTTCCTGCACGTAAACCCCGGCAGAGGCAGGAAGGAGGAAGAAGAGAAGCGCTTGCTCTTCCTCTTCCTCTTCCTCCCTCACCTTCACCAATAAGATGACATCCTACATGTCTTCCCATCTCTTTCGCGATATCTCGGCTCTCTTTCCTGTGTGTCGCAAGAACGGTCTGTGTAGCGGCGTATTTGATTCGAGTTTACAAGAATCGGGGGTTTGTGGTAGTCTGATAGCCAACGTGATGAAGTGGCAATCGAAAAGACAGTCGATATCGAGATTTCCCAGCGGCACGATCGAGAATCCGCCCGGCCGACGAAATGACATGACATAAAATGATGGCCGCGCCTTGTGGTGGAGGAAGGAAAGTATAGCATCATCGCCCGTGTATCCAACTAGAGACGAAGATGTTGCGATGTTGGGAGAGATCCGGATGTCATGTTGTGCGGAACGTCGTGAGGGAGGAAAAGCCTGTATTGGATCGGATCAGGGGGTTTTCTTATACTCGTGAAGTGCGCTGCTTGGAGAGTATTGTAAAGGTGTTGGTTGTGATATGCTCTGAATCCGATTTCGGGCTTATGTAGAGTCAGATCTCTGTTTGAACTTGCGTGTTCGATTTATGGATACGCACGTTTCTGGCTTGGGCTTTTGTAGGTAACTGGCACCTCTTGTTAACATGAGTTGTTACTCGGTACGTGCCGAAGACACTGGATGATAGCCGTCTCGGACTTGGGATCAAGTGAGTACAGACAATATCCCCTTCCAGGAGACGTCTAAGTTTTACACTCCACGAGCTGAGCAGTGTGATTTCTGGCTCTGACCTATGGTTTTTGCGGATTCGGTGAAGCTTCATTAAGAAGGAGTTCAGAGCTCTCAGGCCTATCTCTATATTGTATAGATGAATCCGATATCGGTTTCGGATTTGCGGACAGGCTGTGAAGATGTGTAAAGATTTACCTAGGCGGTTATAGAAGCGCCTCCGCAGCATGCTGTTGCATCTACGGAACGACGAGAACCCTTGAGTTCGAGATAAAGGCCCGGTATGACCATGCTTCTGGTAAATGGGAGGATGGGCATTGTCGGCCAGTATTGTAAAGATGAAGTGTGGCAGCAGAACGAGCTAGTTAGATGCGTTTTCAGTCTCATATTCGGAGCAGGTCTCGCGATACCACCCGGTAGGAAGCACAAGCTCTTGTGAAATTGAACCAAAATCTTGCTGGGTGTATGAGACGATGATATGGGGGACGTCTTCTTCTCGAGTGTTTATGATATCTTTGCGCTCTCACTTATGAATCGATGGTCATGCACGCATTCCACATTCATATCCTGCTCGTTTGTAACGCTCGCATGTCGGATACCGCTCATGGTATTTTACTCTTCGTCGAAAACACATGCAGCAGCGTATGTTACACTAGATCATTAGGCTTATTGTATTCGTAGTCAGTATATGCTGAGTTGGGCAATGTATATAGCGACCCTCACAACCTGACTACAAGCCGCTCTCATCCAGCGACATCTCTAGACCTTGAGCTATAGCCGTACAGATATGCAGAGGATTACGTGAAGGGAAGTGTTCCTACTTGTGAAACTGTGTGGCCTTTTTTTGCTCACAAGATTTGTGAAGTAGTGGAGCTATTTACGACAATGGTATCATGTCAGTAACCCGTCGGAGAACGAATTTGGTAGGCCTAGACCTAAAGATTCCATTAAAATAATCACGCTTATCGGCCATATGAGTTCCACACTTCAAGGCTTATCAGTAAACACAAACAACCGAGTCTGAATGTGGAGATGGAACTATCAGAACCCCCTCGTAGTTCTGCTCAGGCTTACATGTGCACATTTCAACCTAGAAGCTCTGAGTTTGGTTTGCAATCCTGATACTATGCCATTAGGGTAGAGAGAATTGACGATAGACAATGTCAAAATCATAAACGCCGCTTTGAGGCAAATTCGTACATGACTGGTACATCGTGATGTTTCCATACTACGATGGGATACAGAAGAGAAGGAACGAGACCTTTCCAAATCGAGTGTAAATTCCTCAAGATCTAGCTAGAACCTAGCAGTATGATTCATCTCTCGTTGAGAACGCAGCCTTCTGTTCTTTAGTCTGGATAACTTATCCACGTGCTCGCAATGCTATTAATCGAGTTGAGCTCCTTGATCGGTCTTGATACCACACACAATAACAAATTCGAATCAAGCCTAGTACAGAAGTATACATGTGACCAAACACGTCTGCTTCTCTTTTCTGGATACGTTTGAGCGTTTAGACCGTCATTTTGCTTCCTTCGGCGTAAGCAGATCCAGAGCAGGTCCAGAGACTGGATAGCTAGCTATAACTCGGACAAGTGAAAGGTAGGAACTGACTGTCAGGCGGAGACTTCATCCTGTCATAGTGAGAGACGTTTCATTCCCTAAACTGAGATGCAAATAATTAGTGGCTTTGTGATCGTCAAATTTGCAACTGCTCGATGAGAAGATGTGTGATTAATTTAGGATGTTTAGTCTGGCAATATCTCCGATTCCGAATCTTTCTCTGATCAGAATTCACAGCACTAACGGGCTACATCGAGGGACTACATTTCACTCCATACATTTAGTGTACGTTACAAAATACTGTAAACAGACCTAGGCGGAACCCGGATAGATTCAATCTCAGCGCGTCCTTTGCAAGCCGTCCCCTCGTTGATTTTTGAAGCCTACCTAACTGTCTCTCTCCATCAGCGAAAATTGTCGCCGGAATTGACAACCTGCAGAAACCCACTGCATATTATAATTCCCAAGTTCAGTACGCGAAATCATCCTAGGATCAGATTAGCAGATTCTTGACCTGTTTTTTGATGTCCTCGCCTCATTTTATGACTTCTAATCTGCGTTATGCCGATAAATAATATATTATATGCCTTGAGTTCTAATATTCGCTTGTTAAAATCGGTCAGGTATTTCTCCGATGGAGAGCTACCCAACCGTAAATCAGCATCATCTGAACACGATTGCGCATCATACACTTCCAATCTCTCACGATCGCCGTGATCTCAGATCAGTCATTAAACCGTGGCCAAAATGTTTCAGGACTCAAAATGAAGTTTCGCACCTTCCACAAGCTCAGGCTGTCATGTTGTCAGCGTTTCCAATACCTGGAAGCAGTCCGACAGCAATTCAATTACAATTACAATTGGAAACGACCTGATGGCTTCCCAAAGACCTTCCTCGATTGTTCAACAGTCTCAAAATCGCGGCAGTGCATCGTCTCACGATCAATAGCTATTAATCCTGTCAGGCTTCATGGCTGCCAGACTTTGTTGTTCCCGCGAAGCCTCGCACCTGATAGCTCAGCCCCAGGCTGACCCGCGGCTTGGGAGCAACCACAAACGATCCTTCTGCAACTCAAGAACAGCTACAAGTTGTACTCTTAAAGAAACTTGTAGGCGTGTGCTCTCATCATGTTTTCTAATTCGCTCAAGCACCTTTGATGCTTTGTGACTGCGAGACCCTGTTTCTGGTTTTGCGATGCGTTGGGTTTAGTACGCCTTTGAATCTGTGGCAGTGAGGCTTGGGCGTTCCTGAGAGAGACTGAGATACGGCTTTTAGTAGTCAAGAGCGTAAATTTGTCTTCTGATTGGTTGGCAGCGGCCGATTGTCTTGCATATTAGTATATGTCCTCGACGATTTTGAAGTTTGATATTCATCTCTATCTTGTGTTTCATCTATCATTCACTCTATCATTCACTCAATCATTCACAAGCGGCATTTTCAGTTACCAGTCCTATTCATCAACCAATCAAGATGATGACTGCAACAAGAATGCCAGGCAACTGGCCTCTCGAAGATAGACCTTGGCCGCTTGAAGACAGAGAAGAGGCTTCATATACGAATTTACGACTGAATACCAATCTTCCACAAGGATTTCTTCAACCCCCAAACATGGCCTCGGCATCTTCCTCAAGAGGCAGTCGTGACGAGCTCTTCTTCGACTTTGAACTCGCTACAGGCACCACTGATCAGAGCGAAGAGGCATTTGCTTCATATCTGGCGTTCGAGCCTGTGGTGGAGAGCGTCTCTAGGGATGCGCCTGTAGACTGGCGAAGATACGAGCCACCGCCCGAACTACTGACATTTCAAGAATCGACCTCTCCGATTTTACGGAGCATGCTTCCGGTGGCTATTGAGAGATTACGGACGAGACATGAGGAAGAGGAACTTGGACGAGCAGCGGCTGCGAGACGAGAACGGCCCATCTCCAGAGTTGGAAGAGCTTCTGTGAAGCCGAGACGAGACCGAGAAGTAAGAATCATAAACAGTTTTTTGCAGAATCATAGCTGACACATATCAGAGCCTCAGCAACGAGTATACGTCAAATGTAGCTTCGCTTAATGCAGCTGGATCATCTCGACTTAGTGGTGCCAGTGCTATATCGTTTGCTTCGATTGATTCTGGTTATACATCCATGTTGATCGCGGCGGATCCTCACCCAGAACCCATCACGCAACCGAAACGTACTAGGAAGACATCATCGATATTTAGCGCTTTATTTGGTCGGAAGGCCAATATCGCTGCTCTCACTGAGAGCAATGTATCGTCGTCGACAGATGTTACGCAAACCTCCGAGCCTTTGAGGTCAGCACCGCCAATAATTGAACCTGCGAGACCAGCACCTATCGCGGAACCATCTACCATGTAGGTTTTATCTTTTTGGACTTTTCGAGACAAAGCTTATAAGATTACCTAGAGAATGTGTCTCGTGCTTCGATGACTTTGACGCACCTTCCATGATTACATTGAGTTGTCACAGCTACTGCACAGAATGCTTCCAAAGACTAATCAAGTAAGACTCCCACTTCACATCCAACAAACTCCATCTAAAATCCACAGTACCGCCCTCGAATCCGAAACCCACTGGCCAGCAAAATGCTGTCTCAACGCCATCCCATCGGCAAACATCCTTCCACATCTCGACCACGCCACCAAAACCAAATACCACCAACGCGACGCCGAATGGTCCATCCCCACCAGCGACCGCATCTACTGCCACATCAGCACCTGCAGCGTCTGGATCCCACCCAAGAACCTCGACCCCGCCCGTACCTTTGCCAAATGCACTAAATGCTCCAAGAAGACCTGCGCGCTGTGCAGAGGCGCCCATCACAACGGATCCGACTGTCCACAAGATCCAGCCGTCCAAGCCACGACCGACTTAGCCGAGCTCGAAGGCTGGAAACGCTGTTATAGCTGCCATGCTTTTGTGGAGCATAATAAAGGGTGCAGACACATGACGTGCAGATGTAAAGCGCAATTCTGCTATATCTGCGGTGATAGATGGAAGACGTGCGCTTGTACGGATGAACAGTTGCTTACTATGCAAGCGCAAGTTGAAAGTCGGAGGAGGGAAGCGGCGGCTGTGACGAGACGTTCGGCGGCTGAGACCGCGAGGGAGATTACGAGGCAGCAGGTAGAGAATCTGAGGAGGGAAGCAGAGGCGGAGGAGTTGAGAGAGATGTTGCAGGAGATAGAGGCTTTTGAGAGGGCGGAAGAGGAAAGGCTTATCGCTGAGTTGGAGGTGTTGAGGATCAGAGAGGAAGCGGAACAGAGAGTCAGAGATGAAGAGAGAAGAAGGGTGGAAGAAGAACGACTCGCAGCTGTGCATCGCCGATTTCAACGACTGAGTGTCGAGCTGGAGGTCCTGAGCGACAACCAACGCGTCCTGATGGCAGAACGCTACGAATTCGAAATCGAGGTCTTGAAGAAAGAGAGACAGGATCAGCTTGATGTTTTGGCGGTTCGACAACCTGCTGAGATGAACGCGCTAGCAGTAGAAAGCCTACACAAAGTCACGGCCTCCGAAGCTCGATTCGAGCAAGAATACCAAGCACGTCTGGAAGAGGAACGTCGTATCGAAGACGCGTACGTCGTCCAGCTGCGGGCGTTTTGGAATGGGAAGCCGGATGCTGAGTACAGGGTGAGAGATGCCAGGGATGAATTGAGGGAGAATCAGGATAAGGAGTATAGGTTCTGGGATGCTTATCGGAGAAAGCAGTTGGGTGCTGCTAGGGAAGTGGAGGTTAGGAAGATGGAGGCGATGAGGGTTAGGCATGAGAGTGAACGGAGGGCTGTTGAGGGGAGGGCGGGTATTGATGAGGTTGAGAGGATGAGGAGGGTCGTGGCTGAGAGCAGGTGGGTTGAGGCTGTAGTGGTGGAGAGGGGTAGTATATTAATGGAGATGGAGCAGGAGGATTATGCGAGGGGAGGATAGGTTTTGTTTGCTGATCATTCTTTACTTTTCTTTGATTTCGGCTCTCTAATTGGAACACCAGTCCTCTCATCTCGGCACAACCTTCTGTAAAATCACCCTAAGAATCGAACCAGATCCCAGGCGTTGCCCTTCAGATATTATCTCATCTAGCAGACTTAACAACACAAGACTGATATACCAATACATCCACATCCACCCCATCCCATCCTATAACCACAGCATTTCAGACGATCCGACACTTAACCCTATTACTCTAACCAGCCCAGCGCAACGTCCTCTCGCTTCAGCTCCACATCTCACATCACACAATTCGTCCATCCATCCATCTCTCTCTACCTTAGGCCACCCCTCGGAAAACCCCCACAATGTAAGCGAACGCCAAACAGACTCAAGACGCCACACAACCTAAACGAAGCCAACGCCTCTTCATCTATTTCCCTGAGGAAAGGGGAATTCAACGCACGTCCATTATTAATCACACGTAGAAATCCAATCTGGATAATTGTTATGCTCTGGGAAGAAGGGGGTATCAGCCGGAGGTGGAGGTGTATAGTGCGGAGGAAATGGATTTGGGTGAGATGGGTGTTTTGTTTTGTTTGGGTGAGCTTTTTTTTGGGGTTTTTGGTATGTGATTTGTGCCT
This sequence comes from Rhynchosporium graminicola, assembly GCA_900074885.1. Lineage (NCBI taxonomy): Eukaryota > Fungi > Ascomycota > Leotiomycetes > Helotiales > Ploettnerulaceae > Rhynchosporium > Rhynchosporium graminicola. The sequence continues at coordinate 1,297,471 of FJUW01000002.1, read as the reverse complement.
CTGGATGGGGTTATGGTATAGGCTGAGGCATGTAGGTGATATAGGACGCTATTATCACCGCGAGGGCACGAAGGGTGTTGATCCGGAAGAAATGCATGATTGCGGTTCTTGGTGCGGGTTGCATCAGCTGGGAGGTGAATGGAGGTGCTGTGTAGTAGTTCACGCATATGTATCGATATGTATATTCAGGATAAAGAAGTCGTCCCATCCAGGCTATACCTTTCAGATGAGCTGTGTTTTTCCATCGTCCTATACGATACCTGCTCTTCCTCTCGTCAAAATTTCGCGATATATGATCTCTTACTATATATTTGCATGTACTGGTGTATTGACGCGGACAGCCAGAACGATTACCATGTCGTCTTCTCGCATCTCATGCCTTGCGGCGTTGTGGTTGATCATCAAGATATCGTTAAGCACGAGCTTGACATCTGCGCTTTCCCTGCCGCGGCACAGGGTCTTGGTTAAGTACGACGAGGGAGATGGAGATGTGTTCGGGAAAGTCTCGATAGGAACGAAGATGAGGAGACAGGATCTTGTAGGCTTGTCGTCTTGGACGAGTCCTGATTGTAAGTGATGTCTTATTCGCACTTACTTTTCCGGTGAACTGCGTTTATTATTACTGTTTGCAGTTTTGTATCTTGGGGATTTGTAGATGTTTCTGGAGAAGGAGACTTGTTGATGGGAGAATAGTCTGTTATGGGACGGGTCAGGTTAGGGATGTGGCGAGTCTGATGGTTCATCCGTAAGTTATCTATTTTAATAGCCGACGAGTTCCCTGGCTAGCCATACGGATAGATGTCCACAGAACGCGAGACAGAGAGGAGAGGAGACTTGAAATTTGACAAAGCGAGACTTACTGATGGGTAATACATTAACAGCCCACCATCCATGACACTGGACTACGCCTCTGTCTGCTCCGAAGTCCTTCGTCCGACGAGTATCGTTTCGGTGACTTCGACACAGATAGGCGATAGTGTTATAATCATCACAGCAACAGCGACACATACAACATCAACCACAACAACCGAATACAGGTCCCTGTTCCCACCCCATCCTCTTCCCAGCTCAAATTTTTACTAACACACCTTGTCAGTCAATCCACAATCACTGCACTCTGTCCATCCCCCCTCTCCACCACCACCACCACCTCCTCCTCTCTCCGATGCGCCATCCCTGGCCTCGGTTTCTCCATCAACCTGCTCTACCACCGCGTCCACATATCAGATATCGCATGTCACGAACTGTGTCTGAATGATGAGAAATGCAAGAGTTTCCAGATCCTAGAACAGATTGATGAGGTGTTGGGGTATACGAGGTGTAATGTTTATGAGACGAGAGTTGATGGGAATGTGAGTGAGCCTGGGGATGGGAGGGCGATGTTTTGGGATCGGGCGTGTGAGGGGTTGAGTGCGGTGAGTTGAGGATTTTCGTTCTTGGAGGGATGTGCGATCGTGAGTGAAGGGGGAGGAGGAGAGGAGAGGTTCATCTCGAGCGTGTTCTGGTGGGACAAGAAAAGAGTTAGGAAAGAATTCTTACTGATGGTTATGTGTCTAGCCCGGATGTAAGGACAACCCACAGAATGAGGAACGAGATGAGGAAGATGAGGAATGCTGTAGGCTAGACAGAATACCTAGTATCACATCTGACTCGGAGATCGGGCTGGATATGCAGAAGCCCGAGGGAGATGAAGGAACGATCTTTTTGCTGAAGGACATTGTTCGAGTCGAAAGAGACGAGCCTGCCATTGAAGAAGCCGTCTTACCAAAAGATATGGACGAAGGGAGACGATTAACGAGGAGGGGAGAAATGGAGCCAGATCTGCAGGATGAGGGATCTGTGGGTACAAACGAGGTTATCCGAGTGGAAAGAGGCGAAGTCCCTGGTGCTGTAGAAGACATTTTCCCAATCAATGCTGATGAAAGAATACGAGCAGAAAGGAAAGTGGAAGTCATACTCACCGCGGAAGCTGCTGGACCTATGGATACGAATGAGCTTCTTCGTATCGAAAACGAAGATGCCCTTAACATCATCACAGATCAATCGCTCCTCCGGACAGACCAGAGTATCACAATCGAGAAACGTGTACATCCTTTCCGTAGTCCACAAGACAAGTACAAAGTCCGACTCGAGACAGAGAAGAAAACAGTGTTACAAGCTGTAAGAAATGGATACATGCTGTCTCTTCAGCCAGTGAAAAAAAAGAGGACGCCAGATGATATTGTAGCATCTCCGTACAGAGTCCCCGGACCAGGAGAAGGTGTTACTGATTCGGATATCTACATCGAAATCGACATCCCGACTTCAACAATCTCGTCATATATCGGGAATTTTCGTATGGAGAAATTCCAACATGATTATGGACCAGCGACTCCACTCATCACGCCTCCGCCCAGACTTCCAATCCTAATCCTTGATGTAGTAGGAGGGGAAAGGGGAGGGCAAAAGAAAGAGCAGGGTATCAGAGTCGAGAAACGCGACACATGGACAATGCCTGATTTCCTGGTTTCTTTCTTGCCGCTTTTCATCACCTTGGCATGTTCGTGTTTGATCACGAGTGCTGGACCGATGGTAACAAGTAGTGTTACGGATACGGTGCAGAGCTGGAATTATAGTACTGTGAGTTGAAGTTCTCGTCGTTTTCTTTCTGGTCGTGCTTGGGATTGTAATGGTTGTCTAAGAAGTGTGTTCAGGAGCTAGGTTTCGCTGAAGCTGATGTTGATGTGATTAGACGACGTCGACGAAGAGTGAAGTGTATAGTTTTACGGACCATCCGAGTTGGAGTACGGTGTATCGAACTATGGCGTGATTGCAGTTTTGGTAGTCCGATTACACTATTTGGAGTTGATACTTGGAGTTTGGACGTCATCATCGGTTTGCCCAAGGTTGTGCGTGCGTATTGTTGAAACTGCTTCTAAAAGTACTGTACCATGTACTTCGTTGTCCATAGTACTGAGTAGGAATCGTACCACCTTGTCTTCCTCTTTCTAACTTTATCGATCGGTGTTTCTCGCATTGATCTTTTCTAAACCTAGACGTCATTAGCTGAAGATAAAAGTATTCAATTCCGTAAGATTGAGCCGGATGAGTACAGTGAGATAGCCTCTTCAATAAATCAGACTCCTCGGTAGTTGCCATTAGGGATGTGGATTTCCCCACGCGTTCTAGTGATAGGAAGGCAAATTGAGCGATGTCGACATGTTCTGAAGGTATTCTAGGGCTGGTGGGAGGGATTTTAGAGCCGGCACTTACCCCACAGGATATCCTGGTGATAGAAAGCAGATTGAGCGATAATCGATCGAAGACGACTTATCCTAAAGTTGTTCTGGGGCTACTATCGATTCTCAAGGCCGGCATTTGTTCGTGAGTTGCACCACATGATTCCCTCACCATGGGAAAGTAAAGTGAAAGAATTTAGATCGCAGATAACGTGTTCGGAAGGTGTCCTAGGGCCGTTGGAGTGATGCTAGAGCCGGTAGTTGTTAGCAGACTTGCCCACATGATTGGCTAGAGATAGTGAGGTATAGTAAAGTGAAGTGAGCGAAGCCAGATCGAAGATAACATGTTATGCATTTGATCTAAGGCTATTGGAAAGATTCTAGAGCCGGCAGTTAGTTGTTGGTAGACTTACTTCCCCGTACGATTACCTAGGTACCTAGTGATAGGAAAGTGAAGCGAGTGATGTCAGATCGACGACGAGTTGATACACGACGTGATCATGGGCGAGCGAGCATCTGACGGCGACGGTTTCTTTTAGAAGATAAGATTATAGCAGAATCTTAGTATTACTGTAGGATAAGAACAGTGTATCCATGAAAGAGCCGCCGAAGTGTAAACAGAACAGGCCACATGACACATGCACGTGTTCCAATTAGCTTTTTAATCATAATCCACTTTGCAAACACGGTTCGCGATACATTTATAATCTTTCTTCATCGCGACTCATACGGCATTTGTCCTTCTGCTCAGGGTCATGATAGTGGCGACACATAGCTAGATAGCTAGATAGCTAGATAGCTAGATAGCTAGATTGCTAGATAGCTAGATTGCTAGATTGCTAGATAGCTAGATTGCTAGATAGCTAGATTGCTAGATAGCTAGATTGCTAGATAGCTAGATTGCTAGATTGCTAGATTGCTAGATTGCTAGATTGCTAGATTGCTAGATTGCTAGATTTAACATGTACCTAGCTAACACACTCACTCACACACATATCAACAACACAACACACGCAGAAATACTCATTGCGCCTTTCGCCAAGCCTCACACGGCACGTTGCCTTCCGACAAGGCCGAAAAGGATGCCGAGACCAGGATGCCGAGCATTGGCTCGCTGCCGTGATTGAGCGGAAAACTATGTCCAAGCCATTCTTGGCACACAGTTCTCTGTAGGAGAAGTCTGGGCTGTCCTGGGCTGGTCAATCTGCCTTACTTTGCCGAGCTGAATCGAACATGACGTCCGTCCATTGCCCTTCCGCTGTGTGGAGCCTGAGTGCGCGCGCACCTGCACTGGTTATGGGGAAGGAGGAGGCTAGGGCTACGCTACGCTACGCAGGTCTTGGCGGAGGAGCGGACTCCCGCCGCTCACTGGAGGGGGTCTTGGCAGATCTTGGTAACAACCCCAAGTCGCCCCAAGTCGCCCCAGCATCAGTCAGATAATCAGTTTACGATGATCTGGTTGGTTTATCTCGGGCCAAGTTTCCAGAGTCTGTTTAGATTGTTCTAGAGGGTTTTGATGATTCTCTTGGCGATTGCTCGTGATTGGTCGACATCGCAAGCATAACCCCGCCGTCTCAATCTTCTTCCGACCTCTTTCCGCCCTTCCTCGAGCCCTCCCACCTCGCTGCTCCTGCTCGAACCACGGAAACCCCATACTTTGCCCAGTAGCGGAGGTTCAAAGTCAATTCTTATCATCGTTACAAGCGTAGGTACGATAGTACAGAAGCACCAAGATGTCACTTCCTCCAAGAATTGGCTTTCCCTCTAGGGTCTTGGTATGTGACCGATGTCACTTGAATGGTATATCGCCGTGTTGGCGCCATGCAAATGACGTTGTCGAATCGGCCAGTGAGCAGGTGGAATCCGTGCAATGGAGGAAGTTCACAAGTATATGAGGAGTCTTGGTCCCCTCCTCGTATGGCCATTGCTTGTTTCTTGCTTGTCATTCCCTTTCGACAGTTCATCATCTTCTCGTCACACAAGCTTCTGCAACTATGGCAGATCTAGAGAAGAACTCCCAGGAGGCAAGGCCTCAAGGTATCAAATTCCAAGATGCCAAACCTGAGGAGTCTGCCACACAAGTATCACAATCATCACAGCAATCACAAACTTCCAAGAAAAACAACCCCCCGGCCATTGATGGACATGTTTCCGGGCAATCGAATAAACCAATCTCTGCTCCCGCCCATGCATTAACAGGCGAGGCCTTGGTGGCAGAGTTAGGCGTGGATACCGAGAATGGTTTGACATCCGAGCAGGCAAAGGCCAAACTCGATGAGTATGGAGAGAATAAACTTGACGAGAGCGATGGAGTTCAGCCTATCAAAATTTTGGTCAAACAGATTGCAAATGCTATGATTTTGGTATGATACACGCGAAACCGTACCCTGTTCCACTGCTAATGCGTGTCAGATCCTGATCATTGCCATGGCTGTCAGTTTTGGGATTCAGTCCTACATCGAAGGTGGAGTAGTACTGGCTGTCATCTTCTTGAATGTTATAGTTGGCTTTTTCCAAGAATACAATGCCGAAAAGACACTTGACTCGCTCAAAAACTTGAGTTCACCTACATCGAGCGCCATCCGAGACGGGAAGAACCAGACAGTTCCCACTGTACATCTGGTTCCTGGTGATTTGGTAGAGTTGAAGACGGGAGATCTGGTCCCGGCAGACGTTCGGTAAGTCGTTTCTGGATAGTGAGAAACCATTCGACTAACATATATAGACTGCTGGAGGCGATGAATTTCGAGACAGACGAGTCAGCTCTAACAGGAGAGTCGATTCCAGTTGCTAAATCATGTCATGGTACCTTTGATGAAGTTACCGGCCCTGGTGACCGTCTCAATGTTGCTTTCAGTTCTACAACAGTTACTAAAGGTCGAGCAAGGGGAGCAGTCTTCGCGACTGGCATGTACACCGAGATCGGATCCATCGCTGCTGCACTCAACAAAAAGGATGGCAAGATTAGAGAGGTCAAGCGCAAGGAAGATGGTACTGCAAAGCCCCATCGATATCTTCAGGCTTGGGGCCTGACCGTTGGAGACTTCGTTGGTAATTTTTTGGGAACCAATGTTGGCACACCACTTCAACGTAAGCTTTCCAAATTTGCCATCCTCCTCTTCGGTATCGCCGTCATCTGCGCTATCATCGTCATGGGTGCCAATGAATTCGCCAACAACAAAGAGGTCATTATCTATGCTGTCGCCACTGGACTTTCTATGATTCCTGCCTCGCTTGTCGTTGTCCTTACGATTACCATGGCAGCTGGGACAAAGCGGATGGTACAGCGTAACGTCGTTGTCCGTCAGCTTGATTCTTTGGAGGCTCTCGGTGGTGTCACCGATATTTGTTCCGACAAAACTGGTACCCTCACCCAGGGTAAGATGGTTGTCAAGAAAGCATGGATTCCATCCAGCGGAACCTTCTCAGTCGGCACATCTAGCGACCCTGTTGATCCAACCCAGGGCGACCTCTCGCACAGCCCCATCCACCCTTCACAATTGACTGGTAGAAAAGACAGACAACCAGAGGAAAATGACAAAGTGACGCCTTTCCAGGAATTGTTGGATAACCATCCACAACTCCAAACCTACCTTAACATCGCATCTCTTGCAAATTTGGCCAAGATTCATAAAGCAGAAGATGGATGGAAAGCTACTGGTGATCCAACCGAAATCGCCATTCAAGTATTTGCCAGCAGATTCAACTGGCAGAGGGAGCGTTGGACTACTGGCGATTCGCCCAAGTGGATTCAAGAAGCAGAGTATCCTTTTGATTCCGACGTCAAGAAGATGTCGGTCATCTTCAAGTCCGACGAAAAAGAAATGGTCTTCAGCAAGGGTGCTGTTGAGCGTGTCATCTCATCTTGCACACAGTTCCAGAAGGATGCCAACACTGAGCCCATCGCATTTACCAAAGACCACGAGACTGAGATTCTGGCGAACATGGAAGCTCTTGCCGCACAAGGACTTCGTGTCTTAGCTTTGGCTAGCAAAGAATGGCACGATACCACCAAAGACACTCGGGCCAAGGAGGAAACGCAAGCCCCTCGTGACGAGGTTGAGAAAGACCTTATCTTCCAAGGTCTTGTAGGCCTCTACGATCCTCCACGTCCCGAATCCCAAGGTGCCGTCCAAGAATGCCACGAAGCGGGCATCGTTGTTCACATGCTGACCGGTGATCATCCTGGCACTGCCAGAGCCATCGCAGCTCAAGTTGGTATACTTCCAACCGATATGCACAATCTCGCCAAGAGAGTCACGGACGCAATGGTCATGACAGCTACTCAGTTCGACGCACTGACCGACGATGACATCGATAATCTGCCCGTTCTTCCGCTCGTAATCGCGAGATGTTCTCCCAACACCAAGGTCCGCATGATCGACGCCCTTCACCGCAGAGGCTGCTTCGCCGCTATGACCGGAGACGGAGTCAACGACTCTCCTTCCCTCAAGCGCGCCGACGTCGGGATTGCCATGGGTATGGCCGGATCTGACGTAGCAAAAGACGCATCTGATATCATTCTCACCGACGATAATTTCGCCTCGATTCTGAACGCAATCGAAGAAGGTCGCCGCATGTTCGACAATATCCAGAAATTTGTTCTTCATCTCCTGGGACAGAATATCGCTCAAGCGTGCACGTTGCTCATCGGTCTCGCATTCAAAGATGACGAGTCTTTGTCCGTCTTCCCGCTCTCACCAGTCGAAATCCTCTGGGTTATCATGATCACGTCCTCCCTCCCAGATATGGGTCTTGGATTCGAAGTCGCCGCACCAGACATCATGCAGCGGCCTCCTCAATCCCTCAAAGTCGGCGTCTTCACCCTCGAAGTCATGATCGACATGATGGTCTACGGGCTCTGGATGGCGGCACTCTGTCTCTCAGCCTTCAGCATTGTACTCTTCGGCTTCGGCGACGGCGGTCTAGGAATCGGTTGCAACAACTCGATCGACCAAGGCTGCGAAACGGTATTCAAAGCCCGCGCCACGACCTTCGTCTGTATGACCTGGTTCTCGCTCTTCCTCGCCTGGGAAATGGTCAACATGCGACGCTCATTCTTCCGCATGCAGCCGGGCTCTAAAAAATACTTCACGCAATGGGCGATTGATATCTGGCGCAACAAATTCCTGTTCTGGTCCATCGTCGCGGGTTTTGTCACGGTTTTCCCGACATTGTATATCCCGGTTCTGAATGATAGGGTGTTCAGACATACGGGCATTACGTGGGAGTGGGTGGTGGTCATCATTGAGACGATCCTGTTCTTCTTTGGTGTGGAAACGTGGAAGTGGGCGAAGAGGGTCTATTTCAGGAGACAGGCCAAGAAGTTGAATATCCAGAAGGGGAATATGTCACAGAGTGTTTTCGCGAGGTATAATACTGAGGAGGTGAAGGAGAGTGTTTAGAAGACTCGGCATGAGATTCGTACCTTTTTGTTTCTTTTCGTTTCTTGCTTGTATGTTTGAATGGATGGTTTAGGCGTTGGTGGGTTATATGGTAATTGCTATGTTTCGAAGCACTGGGCGTTGTTGGACGGGGGCTAGGTTAGATAAAGCATGGGGCGGCTTCATGAGCTAATCTCCTACCTATATGTGGCAATCAATACAAATCCAAATAAAACCAACTCAAGCCCTCTATACATGGTAGGAAATCCCTCCTCTACAGCGCAGTACAAATTTCCACCCGCTAGATCTTGATCATAAGTTTCAAGCTGAAACTTCTACATCCGAGACCAACACCTCAGGTAAGGTTGTTCGAATCAACCACACCAGAAACATCTTTCGGTGAATCTGAATCGGAAATCCATAACTGTGGTTGCGAACCGAAATAGGAAGGATGAATCTAACCAGGTCATTTCATTGAATCCCGTATCTCTTTCCATTCATCTCCTTTACTATACTTCACGCACTGAATAAAAAAGGTTTACGTAATGGCAAGAAATCGGTAAGCCTCCATGTAAACTAGCAATGCGTATATATGTAATACAAATGTCAAGATACATGAGACTTGGCACCTAAAAGAGATTCCCAATACAGTGGCCTTATGCAAGCTGCAGTAATGCTGCTTCTCGCCTCCACGATTCGGCCTCTCAAGCCAACCCAAGGTAATCCTGAAAGTCATTTGCACCCAGCGACAAATGCGGACAAGCACCTGCCAACAAGGTCAACAATATACAAAGATCTGAAATATTTCAATACATACAAGACACTCAGTCTTAGAAGCATGTATAAGCACCGCAAGATAACTTCGAGACATTGCTCTTGAAACATTCTTCAAGACGCCTACAGTCAATATTCCGACAACATCCAAAGTGGACCCTGCTAACCCGACGAGCACAAGTCAAGCACACGAAGAAGCTCAAGCGGCAGACCGGACCTTCGAATTCATCTCCTTGACCAATACTCATAGAACAAATGAAAATGATCGTCACGCAGTCCGCAAGCATACTATGAGGAGGAACACGAATCGTAGACACAAACGTAAAGAGCTATCCGCAAAAGTAGTGAAGCGTGATGTAAGCCAGCTTACTAGCCCGTCAGTCGTACAGCAAGCTTTGCAGACCAAGAGATTCCAGTTACTGCCTAGAGCTCTCCAGGATTTAGAGGATAAGTCAAAGATGCAACCTGTTCCGGGAAATTTGAAGAGGTTGGGTTCTCATGTGGGAGGAGGCAAGGGGTTTGAATCTGCTTCAAGTAGAGGTGGCCAAGATGATTCTATAGGGAAATTGAGCGTAGAATTAGGACTACTGGATGAATCTTCTACTATTCAGTATCATCTGTATTACCCTGGCTTGGCTAGCTCGATCTTGGACCCGTTGATGGCTTATCTGCCCTTACATACACCATACCGAACTCGCCTTCTCATCCAACACAATTGTACGCTCCCTTACCAACTATACATCCGCGATCACATCTAACTTACTTAAATCTCTCACAGTCACAGCCCAAAGCCGATGCACTTCCCACATGATATCAGTTCGCAAACCCTGGTTCGCACTCTCTCTAATTGACCTCGCGATCACATCTAACTTACTTAAATCTCTCACAGTCACAGCCCAAAGCCGATGCACTTCCCACATGATATCAGTTCGCAAACCCTGGTTCGCACTCTCTCTAATTGACCTCGCGATCACATCTAACTTACTTAAATCTCTCACAGTCACAGCCCAAAGCCGATGCACTTCCCACATGATATCAGTTCGCAAACCCTGGTTCGCACTCTCTCTAATTGACCTCGCGATCACATCTAACTTACTTAAATCTCTCACAGTCACAGCCCAAAGCCGATGCACTTCCCACATGATATCAGTTCGCAAACCCTGGTTCGCACTCTCTCTAATTGACCTCGCGATCTTCAACGTCGTGCTTTCACACTATGCAGAGACGTATCGTCTTTTGACCAGCCAAGGTGATCTAATGGAATCGTTCTCGTTCACAGCTGCTTCGATCAAGATCGCGAATGAGAGGTTGCATTTGCCGGCTTAGAGGATGAGTGATGGGACTATTGCTGCTGTGGCTGGAATGGTTCTTTAGGAAGCGAGTGAGTCTGATTCATGTCCTCGGATCCTGGATCGCGTATACAAAGACGAGAGATGATGTGTTTGATCGTCCAACAGAACAAAACAAAACAGCTGACGTGACACATTTACTGGATCATTAACGGCAACGTGCCAGCCGTGAAAGTCTATCTCAGCGGCCTTGAGCAAATGGTCAACCTCCGTGGCGGACTTCTCAACGCCAGGCTCCCTGCCTCGCTTTAACGCATGATAGCTTGTAAGTGCCCATTCTTTCTCGAACACACCTTTTGTTGCAGTGCCTAGCTCATATCCAACAAAGGGGCCGATCTCAACGCCTCAAGTATTCTCATCACGACTTCCAATATTCTCCAATTCAACCTCCCCTCCCCAGCTATAGCGTTCCACACCTGGACAGCCGGTACAAACGGTCCTATCCTCCCCCTCCTTACCATGTCCTAACCGCGCCATAACATGGGGCGTCATAGATACCGACGTCTTGCGTATATCCATCGACATACGATACCTCTCCGCGATCCTTGAATCAGACGATCTGAAAAACGCGGAGCAGATTGATAACATGTGGTACAGCGAGAAGACGTATCTCGTGCAGCGTAGTTTGATATGCAGATATCAATGTCCGCCCACAGGGGAGGCTGGCAGATTAGACACGATTAGTTTTCTACCAGCGAGTATTTTTGTCGATTCTTGTTTGAGTATTCAGGGGTTTGGTGCTGGTGCTATTTCAATTCAGTTGTCGAGACTGAAAGAGAATATGGGGTCTTTTCTGCTTGGATATGAGAATGAGATATTGGAGTATGATATTCAGAAGGAGGAGACGCTGCTGTGGGTTTGTGTTTTTTGGGGCTGTTGCTGCACATGGATGGCTGGGAAGAGCGTGGTTCGTTGAGGAGTTCGCAAATGTGTGTGGAGAGTTTGGTTATCGTGGAATGGGACCAAGTAGGAATGGTTCTGAGAAAGAAGCTCTGGAATGCGAAGTGGGAGGATCCGAAAGGCGCGGTGTAGCAAGAAGTCCTCGAGAGAAGGACTACCGGTATTTGATATTTACTTTCTAAAGCAAAGGAGGAGGTTTGTTTATGGTGAAGTTTAGCGAGCAATGTAGGACTTTCCACAGGACATCTCTTTGTGTGTTCATATCGTCGCAATTTTAATTTCAATTCAATTTGAATCAAAGGTTGGGATCATATCAATAGTCTATATCCATATCATTTCGACCTCGTGAGTGGCTGCAGTGGTCGCATCATTCGAACACCCCGCTTTGTCTCACGCTTCGTTGGAAGAGGCGCTGGAATGAGCCTCCAGGCGCTGCATGCACAGGCCCGAGACCCCCGAAGCCTCACGTGTTAAGCAAATGATTTATTTGGCGCTACAGTATTGGCAAGCGAGCTTTCCATTCCAAGGTTCTCCCTCCACCTCCACTCATCCTACATTCAACATCCTCTGAATCACCTCATCCAACCCAAGCCAAGTTCAGCACTACCACTTACTCCCATGGAAGACTCAGATGGCGAGCCCATGTTTGCATTCGGAGATCTGGATTACATACCCTTTGGATACAGCGGCATTGTCGCTCCCTATATCGAAACAGGACCCGGCACGATGCGCGCAGCAGCCACGCTCATGGCGCTCGAGCATGCTCTGAAAGACCAGAAAGCAGCAACGACGGTCATTTGCGATCTTGGCTGTGGCGATGGTGAATTCCGTAAGATAGCGAGACAAGACAAGCCAACAAATGTAGATTACCTATATCCTGCTCCTTATGAGATTCTCCCTCTCAGATACATGGTACAATCCAGGTATCACCCCACTAATAAAAACACACGCCATGTGCTATAAAGTCGAGTACTGTACTGATAGTGAATCAAGTGCTCGGCTTACTCGGCCACATCAACGGCGTGCTCGACAACCTCTCCACAGCCCAAGGCGTCGGAATCGACTATGACGCCGAATTGATCAAGACCGCAGGACTCAATTCCCACACTCAAGGTGCGAAAGCCGAATGGCTGGTCTACAATTTCAACGACGATAGCGATGATCTTGCGAGCACGCTGATGGATTCTCATGCCGTTACGCACATGTTTATCTACCTGGTGCCGAAACAACTTGCCATGTCAACCGTGAGAGCGGTATGTGTCCCTTTCCCATTCCCTTTCCCATTTCGCAAAGACAGTCGTCATAGGAAATAAATTAAAAGTTGAAGTGAGCTGATTCAGATAAACAGATCCTAACAAGACTATGGGAGAACGGCGTGGTGCTCTGTTGTCACAAGTTCTATCCTGAATATCTCACTCCGGCTAGGAAAGATGTATTGATGGATCTGATGGTCTATCATAAGCCTACAAAATCCTAAATGAACGAATGAATGAACAAGAACTCGTACCTTGATCATACTTTATATCTTGTACTTCAATCAAGCGCAACACTGTACGAGTCCTGTCAAAGAGCGCTCTCGACCACCAGGTCAAGAAACGACGCAAGATAGGTCGTATGTATTCATGTGCTGTAGTGAAGCAGGAGCATGCATGCGAGCTAAAAGAACAGATTAGATTGACAGGAGCATAGAAGTAGAATGCTAGGTAGCACAAAAAAAAACAAAAAAAAAACTACAGCTCCTCCGATAGTAAGTTTCGACTCTACTAGACACATATCACAATAGCCTTTATGAGATGACGCCCCTCGTAATCCTTAATACGGTAGGTAGTATATCCGAGTTAAGTTGTTGATGATGGGTTGGGATGAGTGTTCACCCCAGCCTCACACACTCCCTCTCTCCTCATGAGCAACGAGCGAGCGTATGATACAAAACAAAGCAAGCGAGGAAATCTAGAGTCTATATCATACATTTATAAAGTCTATCAGTCTATCGATCTAGTCTATATTCTATCGTCTATCTTACGTTTATCATAACGTTAACGTTATGGTGTTCTTTACTGTACTCTATAATGGTTTGTACCGCAGTTGATCATTACTGCTTTCTCTAGATATCTCTCCCACATGCTACCACATATCCAACTCCGGGATCCAGATCCATTCCCGGGACCAAATTCAAAACTCCCGCTAAATCAACTATCCGTCCCGTTCTTGTCATCTTTCTACCTCCTCTTCAAATTCTCAGTCATCGCTCTCCTTGGCCCACTACTCATGGGCAGATCCCCCCTCTCAGCCGCACTATCCCTCTGCACCGCCTGGGGACTCACGATGCCCGTCCTGGGATCAATTCTCCCACCAGTGTCCCCAGCAACACCACCGCCAAATCTCCCCTCCCTATCTCTCTCCTCTTCTCTTAACAGATGCGCCGAAAGACTCCCACTGGCCTCTGGAATATCAGGCAAATCCTCCTTGCCAAATTCTCTCGTCCCAGCCTCCAAGTCCTCTAATATGGTGCCTTCTTCAGCCGTCCCTAATTTGGAGCGATTGCGAGCGAAGAAACGGTTCTTATGAGTCTTGGCACTGCCTCCATTACTGAACTGCGAGTCTCGAGTACTAGTCCGATGCAGCTCTTCCTCGCTTCCACGGCGGTCTTTGCTAGTGCGCTCTTTGCTTGAGCTGTGGTGACCAGTGGCAGACGATGCAGAAGTGGTAGTGATACGCGGAGGCGGAACGAAGGGTTTGCGATCCTCGTAAACATCGCCGAAATCAGCACCGGACGAGATGGCAGACATGCCGAGCGAGAAATCAACGCGTTTGCCCATTTGGCCGATCGATTCCCCGCGATGGCGTGAGACAGAGTCTGTCCTGTTCCGGAGGATAGACGCGTGAGAACGTACTGGCTGTTGAGGTGCTGTGCTATCGAAAGGCGTTTCGCGTGCAAGAGATCCGGAACGTGGGCCTGGTCCATCGTCTGGATGGTTGGAGTCTGGCCCCTGTCCTGGAGTGGTATGGGCGTAAGCGTCGTGAAGATGCATGGGGAAGTTCTCGGTTGCTCCTGCGAGACGCATGCGTGGGCCTTCGATGCCGAGTTCGTTCATGGTGACCATTAAGGCGCAGATAAACTTGTTGCGACGCTGGAGACGGAGAAGTTCGTTTTGCCAATTAGATTTATAGAAGAAGACAACGTTGAGAGTGATGGAATGGCATTCGTAGACAGTTCGAAGCTCGGTCAGGATATTCTTCTGGTATTCGCGATTCTCGGAAGTGACAAATTCGAGAAGACGTTCGCGAAGTGCATCGATTTGATCGAGAGTTGTGCCAAATTTGACGGTAACGGGAACGGCTTCTGCGAGACCTCCAGAGCGGCGTTGATTGAGGATAAATAGAGTGTTTAGATAACTGTTTGGTGCTTGTACGACGTGACCTTCCATCTTTTTGAATTCGGTATACAGAAGTGCAATCTCCTTCACGAAGTAGTCGTCTCCCTTCATGTTGGCTCCGGTATTCCCGTAGATGGTAACTCGGTCACCAACATCGAAAGGATGCTTGACAAAGACGAAGATGACCGACTGGAGAAACTCCTGAGCTGTAGCAGAAAATAGCCAAGAGAGTGCCAGAAGAGTAGAGCCGGCTGAAGTTAGAACTCCAGATGCAGAGGTCGAGATCAGTGAGATAAAAACGAGGATCGTGATGACAACAACGATGAACATGAACACATCGTCGAGTTTTGAAACGACCGAGTCGAGATCTTTGAGAGATGCTGTGATGGCTTTGCGCTCTCGACCAATTTCGACACAAACGGCTTCCAATTCTTCCATCGAGATATCACCGTTAAGATCTTTATCGAACATGGAAAAGGCAGCAGTCGATTCCTCGTCATTGTCAAATGCAGGTCGAAGATCCTCAGCAGATGCCGTCTCTAGATCTTCCTGCGCGTAAGTACGATATAGCCGGCGGGCTAGTACTTGAGAGCCACTAGTGCTGTTCAATAGTTGGAGAACCCTGGCATCATTAGAGAGAGCAATGGGAAAAGAAGAAAAGACTTACACTTGATGAGGGTGAGTAGAGGTCTTGACAGCTTGGCCCGCGAAATCCCCAGCTACTTTTCCAGCCACGTCGCCAACCTTGTTAAAGGCCTGACGTGCATTCTTCTGGGCTTTGTTGACATACTGCATGGGCGTTCTGGCTCCAGAAGAGGGTCCGGTTTTACCGACCTCGAAATCTGAATCCTGCATTGCGATCTTTTCCTTGGAGTATACATACAGCTTGACCAGACTTTGAATCTGGAACTTGTTGATCTCGATTCTATCAGCATATGTTCGGAGATGAAAGCTAATGGCGATGAGCTGTATGATGATCTTCTCAAAGAAGTTCAATGTCAGTCCAACGAAAATGGAAATGATGATCTTGTTGACAGTGGTTTCCCATGGTAGAGTGGCTTTGTTACCGCCTCGGTGGTGGTTCTTCATAGTCGGCAGGAAGGAAACCTCGATTGCCAGACCCCAGAAAAAAAGTGAAGCTGGCACTTCGAGTGCCTTTCCTAGATCCCTCCATTTCTTACTATTATTGGTGAATAGGCTAGATATCAGACCCAAGGGGTATGGCAGACACTTTGCGATGAGCTAAGAAATACTGGTTAGCATTTACTCAACTTGCTCGAATGTTGGGAAATGCTTACTCTACCTAGCCAAAGTGTCAACCAAACTATTTCCAACCAAATACCAAACCAGAAGAGGTGCGTGTCTCCCACCGTAGCATCCTTGAAAAGAAAAAGACCGAAAAGAGTTGGAATCAACAACAGTATAGTAAGAGGCGCTATATAGAAGAACCAGCGAACCAAGAAAATCGAGTTGTGGATTTTCTTGAACATCTTGGCAATCTTCGTGGTGGGATGCGCAGGAGGTTTGTATATTTTGGCTTTCTCGTGTAACGGTGTCGTACCCACATCGAAGTCGTCTTCTGGTTCTGCAGCTGTTCTCGACCTCGACCTCGCCATAGATTTCGATCTCCCAAGGCTATCAGGTTCTGTTCTTTCGGCTATTGAGACTACTCGTTCGGCACGCAGCATTTCCAGATCGTCGTCGAGTCGGCGTGACTGCTCTTTCTGTTGTGTTAACGACATCGGTGACCTATTCTCCATTTCGATTTGATCCGGCCCATCGGTGTAGCTGGTTGTAACTCGTAGATAATTCCGGTTTATCTCGTCGTTTTCGTGATCTTGCAAAGTTCCGTCCTCGTCCGAAGAACGTCTCTCGTGATGGGGACTGCTGGGAATTTGAGCACCGTGGCTGCTGCTATTCGGCGGATCTGGTGCAAATGCAGGAAAGGAGAATTGCTCCTTTTCATGGATGGGTGTCGACATGTTGGCTTTTCAGCTGTGCCGAAGCGAATGAATGAAAATCGAATGTTGTCCTGGAAATGAGTAGTTGAAAGAGTTCAATCTCGAATCGGACAAAGACCTGCACAGCAGGAGGATGAAGATAAGGATGCAACAAGCTTCAAGTGGTAGAAATTCAAGTATATTGGCAACTCCGAATGGCAGAAGCAGGAATCATAACCAGACTGGTCGTACGGAGCTGTAGATGGCGGATATTCGCAGAAATCTTCGCTCGTTGAATTCGCTAGGTATGGTGGGCGCTACAGTAGATTCCTTGCCGGGTATTTGTTTGTTGATGTAGTAGAAAGTCCGAAGCGAACGACGGTTGAGTCTCTGCAGACGAAGATGTCAATTGGAAGTGTATATATACAAGTACTTGGTAAGGGAATCGGACAGATAGACAATAATGACCAAGTCAACGTAGGCACGAAATCTATATCTACCAAGTGGGGTGGGTATTTAGAAGGTTTTGATAAGAGTCTAAAGCCACCGCTGTCTGGTCTAACTTCTCAACGTCGATCGGCCGTCGACGGGAAAACAGATTCCACCCCACCCATACTAGCTAGATTGAGTGGAGCTCAGCTCTGCACGACCATTTCATTGGCTGAAGCTTCCATCTTGACCCGCCTGCTAAAGGATCTGGTGGGTCCTGCCAAGACGCCACATTCAACCTCGACAGGTACAACGACGTCATGTCTAAAACTCTGCACAAAGGGCGCGAGCAATGTTGCTACTGAAGCATATTTACTGAGTATAATTCGAGAAGCGTACATAAAGCACTTGTGCACAGAGGCTCGCTCCGGCCGGAAGATCCACATACGAGGCTCAAGCAAGCCAAGACCGTTCCAGGTACTCATGGGTCTTACCTATTTACTTGATTGCTGTGTTGGCAGTTCGACCAGGGAAATCAAAAGAAAGCATCTCAAATTAACTGCAAACAATGAACCTTATACCAGATCAAAATAAGCTCTTCCTTATCTATTGCCCCGTCCCGAACCCTGTTCGCCCCTGAGGGCCGCATTACGAACCTTGCCCATACTGAATCTCGACTGAATCTCGACTGAATCTCGATTTGCCTTTTTTCGCATCCAATCATCCCGTCAACTGCAAACCCACGGGCTCATCAGGTATCTCTTCCTTGTTTCAACGAACCTACAGCCACGAAGATCAGATCTAGAATCGCTGATCGATTCTTAACTGAGAGAATCGAGACGGTCTGACCGAGAGGCTGTGTTGAAAACAGAATAGTAGAATTGCACAGAAACGAGGTCTATAAAACTTGATTTCAGTGGAAGTGATATCGAGGTCCATGAGGCTTGTCTTTCGTTTTTCTGTTAATAGAAAGAGTCAACCATTAGGTCTCATATAACATTTTAACGCTAGTTTAGGAGTTTAGGGAGCGGAATAGCGCGTCTATCCCGGAAAACCCAGTTTCGCATTCGAGTCAGCTATAAATATAAGTTCGTTTACAACGATTAATATAGTTACCTCAGTCTGGTTTTCAGCCTCCTTCTAACAGCTGGTTCAGAAATGATGAAAATTAGACCCGAACCACCCATTGAAGAAAGGCACTGATAGGATCGTACAAGAATGCAATTTCCACTGCACCATTGGACTTGACTGCCGAAGCATTAAACTTCGGCCGTTCGTCAGAGATACAGTTGTTTCCCTGCTTATCAACATAACTTTTGAAAGATCTTATCACTACTCATTCATAGTGCTCTTGCCTCTGTAATATGGCTATGCTCGGAATAGTCACAGGCCTTTCCAACCTGGAGAGGCAATGTTTATATGTTCATGCTGTTCGCTCGCTGGTTTCCCATGGTCTCTACTTATATGTTTTGCTTCCCATTGACCGTTATTAGCGCTGTTCTCAAGGCCGCTCTTCACTTCTGGTCTTATTTAACATGCCATTTATTCTGAAAAGAAATGGATTTCACATTGCAAAGGTTAACGATCTGATTGACATCTTGACATTGTCGGGGTAAAAGACCGCCTCCTTCATGCACAATTACTCAGTCTTCCTTCGAATTCTGTTGTTTCGGTCAATGCCCCTCGGAAATTTCACCATCATATCATCGCAGTGATCACAGAATTAATCACTCTTTATATTTCATACACAACGTTGTGACGGATTCATACTCCCTGGATTTCCTACCAATCCCTCTGCCCAACGAACAAGTAAGTCATCCTCAATGCAGCGAATTCACAAAGCGATGTCATGAGATGAAAACCCGAATTCTGGTGCCGCCAGCCCCACTGGCCCATATCACAGCAATATGGCCCGAGATCCATCAACTATTGCACAATTTCCTGGCTATCGACATACGAGATGATGGGCAGGTAGTATCCGAGTAAGATGTAATTATCAATTAAGCGGTCGGGGCTTGTACGAGGACGCCAGGCGCTCCAATAGGGTGCTCAAGACTATCGAGGAACAAGCTTCTGGTGTTTCTGTTCGTGGCATCGCTGTGTTTGATAAACAAGATAGCCTTCAATCTGGTTTGCCGTTGTGCCGTTTCAGCTACATGAGGAGCCTACGAAATTTGTCAAACGCAGCCACAATATCCATACATCACACAGCTTGTAACACTATTGTGAGCCAAGATGTACATCTCTGCCAGCCAAGCAAGAGGTCTGTATCGAGTCGCTCAACTCATAATCTTCGTATATCATGGAAATACAACGTCCTCCTGGTTGATCGTGTAGTATCTCGCTCGATATTTACCATAGAAGATGCGTGGCTTCGTGAGCGAAAAGATGCCTAGCGCAGCGACCCAAGTACTGCATCTAGAGCCGATTAATCATGCGCTTTAACACCATCTCCACCAAGACTCGAATATCTACGTGTTCATCCATCTCGATTCAACCACGACCAAGCCATGTGAAGCTGAGGATCTCATGTAGTTTCTGGCATACACTAAGTCGGTCGTACAATGGCCAAGCGATGCATACTTGGCGCAGCGTCATTGAGCCGCATGCGCCGCAGTCGATAAACGGGTGAAGTCTTAGCACTCGGCAGGTATACTGAACATAGTAGGCAATGGAAACTCGTGCACGAGGAAATGCTTTCTTGCGAAGTTCTCACGCGCGTACGAACGCTATAGGTTACTTGGTTGTAGTTCTATAATTGCGGGATGGGCTTGGCTTATGTCAATGTCTTGAGGTGCGGTCAGTACATAGTACAGATAGATGCACTAGGTCGTGTGTATATAGCAAACAGTCTATCGTCTGTTCCTTACGTTTTCGACATTTTGACCCATTCGCATAGCTCTCAATACCATCGTTTGAGCAAGTAGATTCGATCGAGAATTCTTTATCATGTTATTAACCTCCCTCCTCGTCGCAGCGTTTCTGCCCGCACTGGCTTCTAGCGCCAAGGTCTGCACATCATCCGACTTGAACGTGACAGTCACAGACGCACTTTGGGACGGGTACTCATTCCCTCACTATCTCCTCTCCTTTTATTTTCCTTCATTTCAGTCTCTCCCTCTCGTCACCAGTTACCTAGTCCCGAAAGCACATAAAATCAGAGAAGCCATCTGACAATTCCCAGACAATGCACCTACCCCAAAGCCGACAAATCCTTCCAACTAAGCGACTATCTCGGCCGCTGGTACCAGGTCGCTGGCACGAGGGCACCGTTCACGGCGGGATGTTCGTGTATTTATGCTGAGTATGGGATGAATGCACGTCTGCCCCGTTTCCTCTTTTCCCTCCATGCTCTCCAATCCAAAGGCAGAGAAAGAGATTTACTTACAATCTACCAGACCAATAACACGGTATCCGTCTCCAACGGCTGCCAACTCGGCAACCGCAGCATAACCATCGAAGGAACAGCCAGTCCAGCCGATGAAATATATGGCTCGGATGGCGTGTTCAGAGTACAGTTTCCAGGATCACCAGGACCGGAGTGTCCAGGTCCAAATTACATTGTGCAGAGTGAGTTCATCGCCTCTCGTAGCTGTTCTCCCCGTGTTGGCAATTAGAAAAGAGGAATAAGACGACATTGATTAGGAAAAGCTGGCTGATCAGCCTGATGTGATAGAACGCGCGGAGAACTGGGCGATTGTCCAAGCATCGAATTTCTCGACGTTGTTTCTGTTGAGTAGGAATCGGAATCCTGATGAGGAGAGTATTTCCGTAAGTCTATTTGATTGTCTTCACATTTCCGCATCAAGATCTGTCGAGAGACTTGATTTGGTTTGCTGGCAATAGCTTGCTGACGAGTGGATGTAGACGTGGTTAGATCTAGCGGGCAAGTTGGGGAGTGATCTGTCGAAAGTGATTCGGACGAATCAGACTGGGTGCTTGTTTACGTAAGAGAAACAGAGAGTGATTGTGTATCTTGTCGGGTCAATCAAAATACATGATAAGATTTCACGTCTTAGCTACTTCCGTAGTTTCTCCAAAAGATCGAGATTCCTAGACCCTGCTGATGTGGAAGTGGGAGTAGCTTACCGGTGAAGAAGGACTGGAACCCAGTCGTCCAAACCACGACTGAGCTTACGTTAATCTCTGTTTCTATCCCAACTACTCGTGCTCTACAAATCTAAACACATGGATTTTCGGGAATAAATTAGTGCTGATCGGGAAGTAGCTTACGCTCATGGCAGAGCACAAGCAACAGGTAGC
Source organism: Rhynchosporium graminicola (assembly GCA_900074885.1). NCBI lineage: Eukaryota > Fungi > Ascomycota > Leotiomycetes > Helotiales > Ploettnerulaceae > Rhynchosporium > Rhynchosporium graminicola. Next base: position 1,275,837 of record FJUW01000002.1, on the reverse strand, counting down.
TGGCTCACTTGCGATCGACGATGCCTACACACTTGCACTTGCTTTTACACACTTCCGCCACTAGAAAGCTGGTCAAAATTAACCTCCAACGTTTTCTCGTGTGCCTCCTTACAGTGTCGCCCTCAACTCAAACAATACACTTTCGCACGTCCTTCTATCCTCTAAATGTGATTGTCACATTGTCTGTGACGTGATCTGTCCCTTTCCAGCTTTCCAGGATGGAAACGCTTTGGCTTCATCGTTCTGACGGGCTGACTGGCTCAGAGAGCATCGAATCAAGAGAAGATATTGAAACCGCCCTCGGATTGTAGCTCATGGGCGTTGTGAAGGAATGTGTCTTTCCGGGAAAGCTGCCCTGTTGTCGAAGATTGCATCCTTGCCCTCTCTTTTCATCTTGATCTACTTATGGCCGTGATCTGAAATCCTGTCCGACATCGCTGTAGGTTATTGATCTTCTTGACTATATTTCCTTCCTTCGCTCGCTTCTAGGCTTTGTTGATTCGCTTGCGCTAGCTCTAAGATACCCCCATCAGGTTTTCCTTGCAAAATACGAATGGCTCAAAGAATTCATTCTCAGGTTTGCATTTTACCGGAATAAAAGGGGTTTCAGCTGTAATCTCGTGGCCAATGGGCTGAATGTGACGACCCATCGCTTATAACGTAATGTTAATCTGCACTACTTGGGCAATATGCAGGTAGACTCGATAGATAGGTGGACACCAATAGCCGGCCGTTCACCTATTAGTTGCTCAAGATCACGGACATATCACTCGTTCTACAGCTTGAAGTAGCAAATACAGGAAGCTGCCAATAGTTATACTTACAAGTAATAGAAAAACGGAACACTTCATTTGTAAGAGAACGGGTGTTCAACCGAAGCGCCTGAGCGCAAGCCTTCCCGCCAAGGTGCGTGCTCCGTGAGCTCGAATCCCTCGAAGCGGTCCGTGGACCGTGGGGCAGTCGATTGTAACCTTGTGACTGCGTGACGTCCAACCCTCCTCTCATTGTTCCCTTACCCCTACCCCTACTCCACCAATCTATCATGTATCTTCAAACCCTACTCACTTCCTTCGCTCTTTTCCAGATAGTGTCATCAGGATGTAGCGGGCACAATCATCACATCGGTCCGCAAGCGCATTACAAAACCGCCATTACCAATGTCCTGATCTGGGACGGGAAGAAGTTTGGAAGACAAAGAAGTACAGTTATAATTATTGATGGTGTGATCGCGGACTCCACTCCTGTCGGGGCATCTGTGATCAACGGGAATGGGGGATTTCTGATTCCTGGACTCATCGACTCGCATGTTCAGCTTACCGACTGTAAGCAATTGCTGGAATTGCAAAAGCTTGGGATTACTACTGCTTTAGACTTGGGCACGCATCCTTATAATGCAGTAGCGAAATGTGGCGAGCATGGCTTGACCGATATTCGTGGTTCGGGCGCAGCTGGAATCGTAAGGGAGGCCAAACCTGGACTCATTTCAGGATACGCAGCAGAGTCTTTGCTTTCTAGCCCTGAAGCGGGGGAAGCATTTGTCGCTTCTCGTGTCGCTGAAGAGATTGATCACATCCTCCTGTCTTTAGACCCATTGGGATCAAGATCAAACGATGCAACGATCAAAGCAGTCCGTACATCTATAGTCAGGTTAAAACTTCTCATGCTGATGTATGATTACAGGTTGTCAACGCTGCTCATAAGGCGGGATTGCAGGTCATTGCTCAGGCTACCACGCATCCCTCCCGGGCACAAGCAGCGAGAACAGGCGTTGATATCGTCACTGATGTACAATTCGATAAGTCTATCGAGGGCACTGTGATAGATAACTCTACTTCAAGCAATCCAAGCTCATCAAGGTTTCAGGTATATGCGATGTTCAATATTTCACTCACTTCACTAATAAACATATAGTCCACAATCACCAACATGTGCGAGCCGTTCTATCTATATGGTCATGCTGCGAGAAGCATGAATTATCCCCCAGAAATGTCCCTCGTACTAGCCGCCGGATCAAGTGGTATCGGCAAGACGACAGATTCACATGTTGGCGAATTTCTACATGAAGAGCTTGCCCGAATGGTAGCTGCCGGCTTCACACCTAGCCAAGCCATACAAGCTGCTACTTCTATCCCAACTTCCGCTTTCAGGATAGATGACCGAGGAGTAATAAAGCATGGGATGAGAGCAGATCTTGTTCTTCTGAGGGCGGATCCGACTGTTGATATTGGCAACTTGAGAAGTATCGTGAATGTCTGGGTGGAGGGATTGTCGAAAAGATAAACTGTCATCACCGTAATATCATCAAGAAAGACTTGGATTATGAGCTGCTAAAGCTTCGGAATGAGTGGAACAGTCCCTGTGAGGATAACCAATAATTAGCCCTACCTTAGGTATGAAAGATGACTTCCACAGCTACATCAGTAGGAAGGTGCAATTGAGACTAGTGCGGGTGTATTTAGTCAGAGCCAGAGCTTCCTCTCTAATCAACAACCTCTTGCTCCTCCAATTATCTACATCCGAGCACTAGCTCAACGGACAAACTTGAACCTCCTGGCTTGAGACTATGACTACCTTGGGATCGCCATTCCGCTTGTCTCTCTTTGTTTGTACTATCAAGTCTAAATTTATTCTGGCTCGGTCATTTTTGCCAGACTAGTGATGGTGCCATCTATCTTCCGAGAGCTAAGGTTTCTTTTGGGCTGCACCCTTCACACTGCTGTATAAATGACCTTGAAAATGTAAAACAAGTCTACATCAAAGCCTCATCCTCTCGTCCCAAGTCAGCTTAGACAATTGTATAAAGTAAACAAGTTCTCGGTTAAGTCAATCAACCCAGGAAGGGAGATGATCGGAGGGGCCCACAGCCCCTATTGACCCGATGGCCCTCTGCGCGTCGCCTGGAGGACAGGGACAGGAAGATTTCCAGCCGAAACATTTATTTCGAGCGTACGCCACCCTTAATTCCTTCCTGCACGACTGCTCCAATACAGTCGCCAATGCCATTGATCAGAACCCTTCAATTCTTCTGCGCGTCGTAGTCGCAAAGAATCGCCAGCTCAACCTCGCGACACCATGGATCAAGCAGACATCCCCGCGCTCCTCTCGCGCCTCTCCAGCGATGAAGATGCCATGCGCAAGATGGCAGTCTTCAAGCTACAATCTTCGATCAACGATCCCTCCTTCGCAGACGTGTTCATCTCCTCTGGCGGTCTCAACATCCTACGCCGCCTCATAATGTCCACCGGCGGAAATACTCTCGCATACTCCCTGCAATCACTAAGCCGGCTCCTCGAGGTAGATATGGGCTGGGAGATATTCGAGTCAACAGGGGCAGGGGAATTGGTAGAGAGGATAGTTGAGCTTATTGTGGTACATCCCTTGGTCAACATCTTGCGCGGGGCAATGTCGATTCTGGTGGCTCTTGTGTCGCATCCGCAATCGTCGAGAGGCACTATAAAAACTCCTGGGGCGTTTGGTTTTCGAGCTTTAAAGCCTGCGGTGGCTGTGTATCCTCAGTTCTTTGAGATGGTGGTTTCGCAGCTCAATTCTGCGGACCATGCACTTTGTGCCAATGCGTTGATGTTGCTCAATGCTCTGATGAGGGATGCGATTACGAACGACAGCGGAGATCCGAAGAATGGATTGGGGAAGAGTAGTGGAACCGGTGAGGAGTGGCCGAAATTCATAAAGCGTATACAGGATCTGGGTGTCATTCAAGCGGTGTACATTCTGATGCAGAGCTCGGCATTGCAGGATTTGGCACATCCGCTGCTGGAATTCCAGGCGTTGACGAAAGTTTTACTGAGAAAATGGAGGGATGTAAGAGTGGATTTGGAAAGACCGGAGCATCGACGGGCTTTGAAAGGATTACATCTGGCCAGTGCGCCTGAACGGAAAGATCCGAATAGCAATGGAGGCACCCCGAGGATAGAAGAGATGGCAGCAGACTCATCCAAGCAAGGAAGCAAGCGGCACAATCCAGAGAAATGGCGACGGCTAGGTTTCGAAACGGAAAGTCCTGCTTGGGAATTCGACTCGGCGGGCTTTCTGGGCATGATGGACCTCACAGATTATGTGCGAAAGCAGGAGGATGGTTTCCAGAAATTGCTACTGGAGCAGTCCTCACATCCCATGGGCGAAAGATGTCCCATTGCGCGATCAAGTCTGGCGGTTACGACAATACTTTACGAGCACTTCGAGGTTGATAAGTCGGATGTAGAAGATGCAAAGAGCTACCTGATATTGGACGGGATGAAGGACTATGACAAAATATTCCGACCATTGTTGTTACAATGGTCGCGACTGCACACTGCGAGCTTACAAGCATTCTTCAGGCTTTGGAAATCAACTGGTGCGGAACAGGAAGACTTTGAGAAGGTCGCAGAGTTGGTCAGGATATTGATCGAACAAGTCGTCGGGCAGGCCTCGAGATTGAAGGACGTTCAGGAAGTTGAGGAAGAGCTTGGAGATTTCGACTACGCACGTTTGCGGGAGCTGCAAATGGAGCTTCTTGAAATGAGCTTTGAGGACGAATGGGGTCAGCACCTGCATCAAGTTCGAGATGAGTTGAAGCACGAGGCCCTGCAGTTTGTGAAGGAGCAGAGGGTACGGTGTTTGTTATCCGGGGCTTGGTTTCCGCGATCGCTTCTGAATAAGAATGATACGTATCGCAATGGCACTCAAAGGACATCATCAACGACTTACAGATATGTACGACTCTCACACAACCGCCGATATCTGCATTACGCAGACTTTGACGCCCAGACAGCAAAACAGCCTGCATTGGTCGAATTGAGTGAAAAAATAGATCTTAGCACGATCAGCTCCGTTGTGTCAAACGTCTCTGCAGCAGCAGATGACAGCTCAAGCATCTCAAGCATCTCAACACTCAAGTCACCTTCTCAAACACCAAAACAAATATCAACCACCAAGATCACCATCAACAGTTTTGTGTGCGGCCCAGACGACATATCACAATCTTCCCATCAGGATGCTACCGAGCAAGCCATCTTGACATTAATGCCACCGACTCATAGTCTCGCATCAGAATGGCTTGACGGTCTTCTAATGCTCTTGAACCAAGCACCGATCACGGCCGAGACGAATAAACTGGTCAACCTGGTAAGCGAGTACGGGCTGAAGATTCGCCTTTTGAATGTTCGATTAGAAGATGGGTATGCTGAATCTCCTGGAGGCGCTGGCGTTGTTCCTAGCAGAGAGGGTTTGGACGAGGATTACTATTACCATTATGAAGTGTAAAATTGTTCCATTAGGATGGCGGCGCGCATGCTGATACCCCTGTTTTTGCTAGTGGGCTGGTTCTTTTCCCTGTCCTTTGTATATTAGATAGCATTGTCCGCGTTGCATATGGTAATGAGCGTATACTATACCCAGAATGGCTTCATTTCCTTCAACTTTACACCTGTTCTTTGTTTCCAGCCTCACTGGGCTCTTCAAGACTCCTTGAGTCCCTAGGAACTATCAATAAGGCTGAGCTTCTAGTAAAGGATGGTGGACCCTTAATGCGAGGCTACTTGTTGATGCCGAGGCAAAACATGGGACGATTAAACTAAAACGTCATATGTTATAGTTTAAGCTCTAGCAGGATCACTCCAATAATCCTCTTCTTCACCTTTGCTTATTCAGAACACACATCCAGCTCTTCTTGAGCATATTGGTGAAAAAAGAGCCGTTGACTATTTCCCAAACTCAACGCAAAGACTCCAATATGTAATATACAACAACCCTCTCTTCAAACTCTCAATATAAGGTTAATGGGTTGATGGCTGCGTATTCGGTGGCGAGGGTTGGGTTTGGACTGGCTCATGTACTGATTGAACGGGAGGAGTTGGCGATTATTAGAACGGTGTTTTGGCATGTGGGGAACTTTAGCTGTGTTGCTTTGATGTTTATGGCTGGGAAGAGGCTATGAGTGTTGTAAAGAAGTCGAGGGGTATTTCGATCAGAAAGTGTAAGAGGCTCATTCTCATCAGGGCCCCCGCAAGCAGAGGAGTCAAGGCCTACTCTTACTACCCGAGGATTATGGTTAGCCATAGTCAGTAACTGAAGAGCAGATGATCGGTTGGTTCAGCTATTCCAAATATATATAAATATATACATGCATATAGACTGCGCAGACCGTACTATTTCACAGGGGAAGAATTATGTAACATGTTAACAGAATGAGGCACGTTTGATCAACAAGTTGATCACAACCAGAACCCGTCTAGAATGCAAGATTTATCACGTGTTCTTGACGCGTCAACGCGCTGTTCTCAAGGGATCTGCGACAAGTCCACGTCGTCGGTAAACAAACTTTAGATACGAATTATTAGTATCTTAAACCTCACCTCACATTTCTAGATCGTTCTATTCTACAAATGTTAAGTTGATCAATACCGTCGACTGCATACTGTTTTTACCAACGTACTATCACAACATTCAAATATGACCTCTCTACGCAGTGACAACAAGCCCATCTTGACTGAAAGAAATGAAAACGCAACATCAGCCTCCAACTCTCCGAAGATGGAAAGTTCCAGGACATTTGCCAAGGAGGGAAAGGCAACGGGCGAGACGCCAGTTTTTGAGGAAAAGGAGAACGTCAATCCCTCGTCTGTTCGGAAACCGCCAGAGACCAACAGTCAAGGCACGAAGCGAAAGGCAGAAGATGAGGCACCGACTGTAGAAGAGAAGGGGAACGACCAAAACATATCATCGGCAAAGCATCCAAAGATAGAAATTTGGGAAGATGCTGAAAATGCCGAAAACGAGCGGGAGAGAACTCCGGGACGAGATGGACCGATCAAAGAGGAAAATTTCGACCTCAAGCCTGATATAAGGCCATTCAAAGGGGCGAAAAGACACAAAGTTCGAAAGACGGCTCGGGAGAAGGAGGAGGAATATGTCAAATTTGTTCTAGAGAACGAAGAGCATCCATTTCACGAGTAAGTTTCATTCGCCTAGACGCTGTAAGAGATCTAGAAAAAGGCCAGGGTGCTTATCGAGCCGTCTGTAGACTTCACGTTTGTTTCAGGAAAGGTCCCAACGGATCTCCAACTTTTGATAAGTCCGGCTTCCAGCTCGATTACGACAAAGTCGCGAACTGGATGAGGCCGCAAGCCTACAACAAAGCCCGTATCATGAAGGGGATGAGCAGAGCGATTGAGGAGGGTGAGAAGGAGAGCAGGAGAATGGCCGAGCTTTTCTTTGAGAAGGGGGAAGCTCCAACTGAGTACCGTGACATTTGTAATGGGTCGAACTACTGGAGAGATCGGGTGTCGAAGGACTTGAATGTTCCGTGGCATAAGGTTGGAGTCAAAGAGTTTGAGGAGTGGGACAGAAGGGGCTTCAGGAAAGCGAGAAAAGGAGAGTATAAGGAGCATTCTGCTGCTGATAAGAAAAGGATGTTGAGGTTGATGAGTGGAGCTTCGCTGCGTAAGTGAATATCGAGAAGTCATCATGTACTTGTAGACTCTTGGGAGATTCAATTGCAGACTCGTTGATTGAGAGAAGCTCGTCAGGAATGGCGTACTCTGGTGTGTCTTATCTTTGAACATCGCATGACAAAGGAAAATCTGAGACATTTTGTGCAGTCACTGAGTCGCAGACATCCAACGAACTAGAATGTTCGAGAGACGCTCGTCCAAACCTTGCCATGTCTGGGATGAATCCGCGTGCCATCTAGTACATTTCCGGGTCTACTCTCAAGAGCCGAAAGTTACCGAACTGTTACGACCTCCAACGTTAGTATGAAGCTATCAACTCAATGCTATCCTCGCTCCAGATAATCAGTGTGTGGAAGAACCCATTCACGATTCCGTCAACCACAAGTCTTCCGGGCTGCAGGAAGCCCATGGTCCTTCGGCTACCAGATTATGTAGCCTGGCTAGACTGTACACGATGCGGCCCTTCACCTAGTACAAGTAACATGCGAGGATCTCTACAGGACATCCACGTTTGTGTAGTAGAGATATTCTAGACGGCGATGAAGCCATAGATTTAGAGGAAAGGGGTTTCGTGAATTTATCAGGTGAATTGCAATGGATTGTTATTTGCATAGCCTCTTGGTTGAAAATTGAGCCTTTTATTTTGTTTATCGCGCGAGGATGCGTCTTTCGCTACACATACAGTGCTCACTTGTGAAGCCGCTCTGGTTTGGATCCTGCAAGGCATAGGTAGTATCACGATAGAAGCCACATCAAGCTGGTGATTTGACTCGTGATCCGGGATGTTTGCGACATGCAAAGAAATCTTTTTCCTAATTCTGTTCCAGGTGTATCTCTTGCTAAAAGAGTCATCACATCATCCTAATTCGTCTCATGATCTCAGATTTTTGGCCGCGTAAGCCGCTAGGCAGTTGAATGACCGGAATCTTGTAGTATATAGTCGAGGATGAGTCACAAGTCGACTAAGTAACTATATCTATATCCGAATGTTAAGCTCATTTTCGGCTTGGATCCAGCTTTGAGCTCCGGCGGGAAGGATTTGATTTTTTACTTGAGCCATGTCGAAGCGAGTAGAAATTGGGGGGTATGTGACCTCAATATTATGAATTTAATTATATACCGCCGGGTACCTTTAGTAGTAAGTGGGGCGAGGTGAGTGGTTTTGTGTGAAATGATACGCCGAGTGGTAAGAATACCCATTAGCATCCGTGTCTGCATCTGGATCTCGAACCCTGGACTACTGTGGAGGGGCACTCCCAATGGGGATCGAAACAACCGTGCTTTTGACATGAATTGAAAATGTATCATTGAATTCTTGCAAGGGATACAGCCGAAATCTGAAGTGCATAAGCTGAGCAGACCTTTGTATTTTGATGTACCATCGATATGGAAGCAGGGCTATCAATTCTACGTATGAAGATTGACGAACATTTGTCCGGGAGTAGAATAGATTCGGGGTAAAGAGATGATACGGAGAGGGCTCACTTTGGGAAGTTGGTATTGGACTGTGTTGATTTGTATGGCTACGAAAAAATTCTAGGGGCAACTTGATACCAATAGAGAGAAATCATTAGGAATGTTGACGGTATACCGATCGTTACGGATTTGTATGTAGTGCTCCACAGTAACGAATAACAGGAGGAGGATTTGAGTACCGCAGCGTGAATTGAGTTATTGACAAGTCAAAATCACTAATAGAATGTTAGGACAACATTTGCTCCACCCACAACAAATTCTCGAGGAAATATATAGATACCGATCTCAGCACTAGCATCATCCCGTTTTCTCAAGCATTACTACTACCGTAAATTCCACACATACTAGCATCAATGCACATCACGAGCGGCACATACATTTTTAATAGCACTTGCAACTGTAGCACCAACTCTGCCTTCTTCTTCCCTTCACACAAAAGTGGAGATATGCAGAACGATTTTATAGGCATCAAAAGGCGCAATCGCGACGAGATCTTCATCAATGACATTCTAGTCTAAGCTTTCAGTAGCAGGATAAAGAGAATCAGTACGTTTTCTAGGAGAATGCATCTTTCAAATTTAAGAGAGATGGCGATGTCTTCTTTCCTCTTCTCCCACGTGGAAGAAGCAAGTTGGGTGTTAGAGGAAGGGGTATTTCGTTCGTCGAATCCTGTTTTAGGAGCTGGACTTTTGGAATAAGGTCATACATTATCTGATTCTTGCTTTCTTGATTTCTTATTCATTGTCCTTACTTCCTAGTTAGTGCTGCATATTTCGCGAACTATCTCATAAAAAGAATTTTTTTCATCCTGATCTATACATTTTCCTTCCCTTCTGTGTTTCTGTTGTCATCATGACAAATTTTTCCTTGACACCAGTTTTGTTTTCTACGTGAAATTACATTTAAACCACATTGACTACCTACCTACACGCCATGTGTCAAACAATTCAGACTAGGTAGTCAACGATAGAAATCCCATGTTAAAAGCCCAACACACAAGCCTCAGCTCGCATACACGGTACCTACCTAGGTAGTGTCCAGCAAGTATTGAAATTCGCAATCTCTAACCGAGAGGCCAAGCTAATATTAAGCAATGCGCCCTCTAATTTGATGAAATTTTCTGCCGCGTACTACCGACATGCAATATAATAAGATAAGCAATTTGCAAGCAAGTAAGCAATATGCAGAGGAATGACCTTTCAGGCTTATCTAGTGGTCCGGTATTGGGCGTCAGATGATCAGGGTAGCGATCGATGCAAACAAGGGACTCGCGTGGCGTGTTGGTACTCTGGTCTGGGTATTGGATGCTGGTTCGCTTTAGCCTCGTGGACGAGCGGGGTGCATATGTACTGTACAGTCCATGAACAAGGATTTGTAAGTATGGTAAGCTTCTTCCGCATGTGTACAACGGAGGGTTCATATCAGGAACGTCACATGCCATCTGCTATTCGTAGTGTACCTTAGAATGGTTCAGGATTCGGTTGTGTAGAAGAGGCTGTGCTTGGTAACTGCATGAGCTATCTGTCTACTGATTTGCATGTAATTTAAAGAAACATTGATTAGACAGACAATAACAGGAATAGACTTAAAGATAGGTAGCTCAGGGTAATAAACAATATTTGATGGTTCTTTTATTTACTCGCTCGTGATGATGTTGAGAGCTGGAAAAACGAATGTATATACACAGAATGTCATGATAGCTCATTCGCCATCGCTAGTTTCCCTTCGGCCGTCCCTTTCGTGTCAAGTGATAGTGATATCTCGTTGCTTAAAGGCACTAGTTTTTGTCAGTATTTATACACAATCCAAGGAGGCAAAGATGATGGTCGAGCGAGGAAGAGCTACACATACCTGCCAATAGTAAAGATTCGTATATGTGCATTTCGTACCATCCGGACAAATCTGACCTCCTTCCCATCCCTGACCTCCACACTGGGCATATTTCGACAGCACCTTTGGTGCCGGCAGGGCAAGAATCTTATCACTCGCGTGTTCACTAGCGGTGACAATGAGCGCAGATGGGTTTGTGGTAACCATACCGGGGAAAATACTGGCGTCGACGACGAAAATATTGTCGGTGCCATAGACTTTGGTGTTGCTGTCTACGACTGAGGTTCCGCCTTTGAGACCGCTGTCGGTGCCAAGTTTGGCGGTGCCCATCCAGTGATTTGCGCGGCGCGAACCGACGCTGCCCAGGTTGAGTGGGACCTGTCAATTGTGAGTCAGTATGGAGAGGTGTTTGAAAGTGGATGATAGTCGGAAATACACATACAGTCTTGAGATACTCAGTTCCAGTCTGGCCTGGGGGTGGGTAAATCCAAGTAAGATTCTTAACACCCTTGAGATTGGCTACCATATGATCAATAGCAATAGCCACAGTCGCGATATCGGCATCATTCTGATACGGGATTTCAGAAACAATCATGTTGAGATTCTTTCCAATAGTGGTCCGACCTCGCGCAACCTTTCCACGTCCAAGATACAATGACAAGGTCATAGCGTTGCCGTTTGGTACGCCACGCGAGCCTTCGACCCGAGAGGTCCATTGGAAGTGTCTGTTAATGCCGTCGGGGCCTTTGATCTCTTCCCACATTGCTGGGCCGAGATTGGGTGCTGATTGCGCCAGTGGTCCGGAGCGCTGGGTCAGATAGGCGACTTTGTCTGCTTCGATAGGTGTGTTCCATGATGCTGGCCAGTCGTAGTAAGTGACGTTTGGGTGAGAGATGACTGTGTCGGTGTTGAAATGATCGTCTAAGTTGTAGCCGAGAGGTAGATTGATCCAGGATGTCTCGTTGATCATTGTTGGGCCATCGGTACTGTCTTTCACTACCTTAAGTTGGTCGAGAGGTCCAATTCCGCTTCTGAAGAGAAGCTTGGGTGTTCCAAAAGCGCCGGCTGATACGATAATCCGGCCAGTAACTGGAGTGAGATTGACGGTACCGGTGTAACCGCCATTGTTCATGGCAACGACCTTGAGTCCAGTAGCATGGCCGCCATCACGAACGATTCTTTCCACGCTGGTATTCAGCCATAGCTTGAAATTTGGTCGAGCTGCAGCTGAGACGAGGTAAGTGGCCATTGGACCAGCTCTCTCGCCACGGATGATTTGGTAAGGAGGGTGGGCGTAGGTCTTGTTCTTGTTTCCGGGTTCACTGTTCGCAACAACGCTGCTCCAGCCAGAGTTCTTCAGACCGCTAGTGATAACATCGAATCCTTGCTGAAGGTAGAGCTTGCCGTCAACACTAGGTCGGTCTGATCCAGGAATTCGGCCAAAGACCCGTTGAGTTGCTGCTGCGATGTCTTGCGACTTCCATCCCGCTGGGAAGTTGACATCCCAATCGGCTGGGTTGGGCTTCCACCAAAGACCTGCATTGACTGCCGTGCCTCCACCGAGAATGCACCCCGCCATTTGATCGATATCGGTGCAAGCAACGCCTGGAGATCCACCGTTCCAGATTCTGTTGCACTGTCCTGGGACATCGAACCATGTGAGATTAGTTCCATCAAGCCAGCCGCCTTTGCTGCCAAGTACGCCTTCGGGTCGTAGGGCTTGAAATGTATTAGCCAAGTAAGCGGGACTATCATGATAAACTTACTTCCACCCCATCTGCCAGATGATGCAACTCCCTTCTCAATGAGAAGTACGGATTTTCCTGCAGCGGAGAGTTTATCGGCCATTGGGATACCTCCAGCACCCCCTCCGACGATAACGTAATCATAAGTGGCGGATGGAGGGACTGGAATTGCCGAAATCGTTGTCGTAGGAGCAGAGGTTGCGGAACTTGTTGTTGTGGCAGTCAAAGTGGCGGTTCCAGTTTGGGTTCTCGTTTGTGTTGCCCACTTTGAGTAGGAAGCTTGGGTAGCTAACTTGACATCAATCACGTACATACCCATACCATTGTCGTGTTGACCAAAGTCGGAAGCGGCATCCTTGGGGTTCGTAGGAGGTGTCAAAGCTTGCGCCCATCCTTGCGAGAATAGTCCATTTTTGGTCGAAGTATTCGAAGGAGTCTGGGTTGGATCATCGTACACGAAGCAGTTTTGGCATCGATACACGAGCGACCAATTTGTGGCATTCACTTTGGAGTATATTTGCGTGAGTTTGGCACTTCCCTTGTACATAACTGGCAGTTGATACGAGCTGGAGCCGATTAGTTTTGAGCTTGACAGAATCGGGGCTACTCACGGCGAATAGCGGAAGGAGGTCGCAATAGTATCACCATCTCCAGTTGGCCAAGCTACAATCATAAGATGGTTGGGCATAGAGGCACCTCCCATTCCGTTTGCGCCGTGGAGAACCGAAGACCATCCAGAAACAGGACCTTTAGGAGTTGATCCGATCTGTTCATGGTTAGCGATTTAGACGAGCAGATACGATGTCGACTCGCTATTAATCCAATGTATTCGGTGGCATCGACTGTCAAGGCAGTCGGCGGAAGGGCCATGCCGAAGGTGAAGCCTCCAGCAGAGACCAGAGATCCCCATCCTCCACCCGTGACTGTTCCATTGCTTTGAACGCTGGTGTAGAAAGTTATGCCCGTGTTAGGCTCCGTGTAAACACCATGAGAAGCTACCAAATCTTGAGCCAGAACCGCCTTACTACCTGCGCTTGAGTCAGACGAGGAGCAGTCTTCCGCTTCCGGAACACTTACCAGCAAGGACAGCGCCCAGAATACTACTGAAAAGGTTTGTCGTCTTCATTATGGCGCTGATACACCAAAAGTCAAAAATAGACGAACGCAGAAGCCACAATCAGAAGGCCGAGGGGCGGGAGGGAATTTGACATTATATATTGACCACCCCCAGTCTCCAAGGTACAAATGGATCACATTTCGTGGCATCTCACTGGAGGAAGTACATTATCACGCATGTGAGGCATAACCACGACCTTCCCGTCGCGGGGAATACACAGCGTGCTTGGCCAGGGTGGAAACTTGGCTTAACCTAAGACACAGGATCTAGACAAAATTACCCGCTTGGGCTTGAAAATCTGGATGGGATAGTTGGCCATGCGCAGCTATCGGTTCACCCTCCCGGAAAGAGATAAGGTAGGTAGGTATCCTTTGGAGTAAGCGATGAAGCGTCTGGGGAGAATTAATATAATTCAGGCTCATCGGCAGGGGGACTCCGGATTCTCGCACTTTGTTTTGCCGAAACATCCTGGTCTGTGCAGGCCAGAAGGCACGAGCTCGACGAAATAGAGTTGCGGCGGCTCCGTACGGAGAAGTATGATCGTGATCATGTCCGAGTGACTGACTGCTCTGCATGTAACCGGAAAAACTCAGACAACCATTCGGGCACCTTGGATAGATGTGATAGCATCAAGAACGTCGTAAGCGGTGCATGAATGGAGACCACACACCACACCAGAACATAGGTACGCATCGGAGCAGCCTCAAAAAGGCACAGTGGAAACTCAACCACCGGACAGGAAGGAGGCAAATCCCATGTGACACACCAACACTTCTGTTTTACCTATATTCGCAATGAATTGTATTGATCGTAATTGGTAGGAATGAGGCCGGAATAAGGATACTTGCCTTGCCGTAAATGTAAGGTTATATCAGACGAAGCATAACAAGGTTTCCGTGCTGGTAGATCGCCCGCTGCCGGGAGCCCACAGAGGGTGGAGTGACGAGAACAAGGACAAGGACAAGGATAAGGCCATCTAGAAGAGACAGTATAATATGGAAAATTGATGGATGAAACGCTGACGTGATACACAATCAATGCTCTATTGTATATATATATATATATGTATATATGAGGTCGAGAATGCAGCTTCGCAGCTGTAGGACTGATTCTGTCTGCCGGATGACACTTGAGCGAAGGACGGACGATTCAGCTGTGATGAAGAGAGGAGAAAGAAAGACTGAATCTGTGCGTGCCTGCATCAACTCAAATCAAACTCTGTGTTTGTTGTGAGGAAAGAAAAGAATGATCTGGAACTAAATACGAAGGTATGTATACGAAGGCCGCAGGGCATTAACAAACTTGCAATGGTCCAGTCCGTGCACTCTCGGCTTGGCACATCTGGGGAAGCCAATCTCACGAACACCAAAGTCATGGTCATTTTACAGAGTAGTTAGTAGCATAGTAGTTCAGTATAAGTCATTGATTATCTATAAAAATCATTATGCCCTTCATGATCTGAGATACGTCAATTATTTACTATCATCTCCTTAACCTGTCCTCGAGTGGTATCTTGCTTGAGGGCCTCCCATTCAGCCCGCCACGCTCAAGCAGCCTATTCGAGAGTCTAAGGTCGATTCCAGGTGTGAGTTAACTTAATTTGTATCGGCATCTAAGCTTTCTTAATTGTATTAATATCGGAAGAGTATCTAGAGTGCTCGAGTTGTTCAATTCTATGCTCTTCGAATAGTCCGACAGTCCACTTCGAGACATGAGAAGCGGCATTATCCTGCTGGAAAATCGCGGCTAGGAATATCAAGGCTATCAGGATCACAAGGAGGCTAATCCTTTCGATCCTGCATATGAGGTAAGATAAGAGGTTCGAGAACCTTGTATCGATATCTCATATGATCTATTCCCCCTCATTCTTGCCCCTTATTCTTCTCCCGAGGTATAATCTTCAGGTGCCTATTAACAAAGTTATGAGACGTAGCAGCCCGACCTAGTGTTTTCCTCCCGGTAGCCTCCTACTTTGCCTTATCGAGTACAAACTTTTTTCCCCACTCGAGAGTAATTGCTGGGATTTATGCCTTATTATATTCTTAGATAGTCGTAGCATATTTTTTCGTTTGCTCAGGGGTTTCTTTGTCGTAGATATAACAAGAGCCTTTCGTATCGTAGGGAAATGTACCCTTAAATATCGCTGAAGTGTAATTACTATACCCGACCTCGGTACAGTCAAGATCGTATCGTTTATCCGGCTTTCGAGAGAGATTATTCGGTCCCCGGTAGTCTGCTACGAGAATAGCAGCCTTATCTGAGAACTTCTTTTTCTTTTTCCAGTCCTAGAGTTACCAATCCTTCCTCGAGCACGCAATCTTATATCGAGAACAGTCTTGCTCGAAGGTAAGAGCTAACTTCTTCGTAGGAACTCGTTCGTTACTTTTCGAATCGTTGAATGTGACACCTCGAGGCCGACTTCCTCGGCAACTTGGACAAAACAAGTGACACTGGGCCCGGAACAACACCGGGACCGGGCCGGATCAACTTTCCGCAGCTCTGAGCTCTAAGCTCTTAGCCTCCCTCACGTGGTGGCCTCTCCTCTTTCTTCCCGTTCGCCTGCCTCGGCGAGATATCACGTGTCTTCGGCGTAAGCAGGAATGAGCCTCAACATCATTGGTCGATCTTCAGGTGCTACTAGTGCATTTTGACATCGTCGACATCACACTGCGGCAGATAACCTCGATCCATTTGCCTCCAAGTACATCGTATCACCATAAGACGCCTCGCCTCAGACCTAGACTTTCCTTCCTCTCTGTCCCTGCTCTCTTTTCTGTCTTGGTTCAACAATCTCAACATGTCTTCAATCGCAATGCGGAGGTTTACCGCTGCGCCTTCAGTATGTTATTCCACCTGGCCGAGGGCAAAATATAACATCAGGCAATAGTGACTGACTGAACCTAATTCGTAGCTCTCCAAAACATTAAGGAATCAAACGAGGACTTTTTCTGCAACAAGATCTGCTGGTAGGACATACACCATCACTCATGCGGGGATGACATCTAATTTTGCCGGTAGCCAAAATCATTACACATGCGCCCCTCCGTGCGAAGGAGGCTTCACCATTTCTCAGCAGCCAATATCCTGTCATCGTATGTACCTTCGGACAATCAATTAGTATAGAACTGATGATAACTAGGATCACGAATACGATGCGATCGTCGTCGGAGCTGGAGGAGCAGGTCTGCGAGCAGCTTTCGGTCTTGCTGAGGCCGGCTTCAACACGGCGTGTATATCCAAGCTTTTCCCAACTCGAAGTCATACCGTAGCAGCACAAGGAGGAATCAATGCCGCTCTAGGAAACATGCACGAGGATGACTGGAGATGGCACATGTACGACACTGTAAAGGGATCAGATTGGCTCGGAGATCAGGATGCTATCCACTACATGACGAGAGAGGCACCACAATCAGTTATCGAATTGGAAAACTATGGATGTCCGTTTTCGAGAACAGACGATGGCAAGATGTATGTTTGCCAATGAAGCATGGATCTCTCTTGCTGACATGGATAGTTACCAACGAGCATTTGGAGGTCAATCGCAGAAGTATGGAAAGGGTGGACAGGCTTACAGATGCTGTGCTGCAGCTGACAGAACCGGACATGCGCTATTACATACACTCTACGGTCAATCACTTCGACACAACACTAACTACTTTATCGAGTACTTTGCCATGGATCTGATCATGGAGGACGGCGAATGCAAGGGTGTTATTGCCTACAACCAAGAGGATGGAACCCTGCATAGATTTAGAGCACACAACACAGTTTTGGCCACTGGAGGTTACGGCCGTGCATACTTCAGTTGTACATCTGCACACACGTGCACTGGTGACGGAATGGCTATGGTTGCTCGTGCTGGTCTTCCTAACCAGGATCTCGAGTTCGTTCAATTTCACCCAACTGGTATCTATGGTGCTGGCTGCTTGATTACCGAGGGATCCCGTGGAGAGGGAGGATATCTCCTAAATTCCGAGGGTGAGCGATTCATGGAGAGATACGCACCTACAGCCAAGGATTTGGCAAGTCGTGATGTTGTTTCTCGTTCAATGACAATGGAGATTCGCGAAGGCCGTGGTGTTGGTCCAGATAAGGACCACCTCTACCTCCAACTCAGTCATCTGCCAGCCGAAGTCCTCCACGAACGTCTTCCAGGTATTTCTGAGACAGCTTCAATCTTCTCTGGTGTCGATGTTCGCAAGCAACCCATCCCAGTTCTTCCAACTGTCCACTACAACATGGGTGGTATCCCAACGAAGTACACTGGTGAGGTTCTCACAGTCGATTCCGAGGGCAAGGACAAGGTTGTACCAGGTTTATTTGCATGCGGTGAAGCTGCTTGCGTTTCCGTCCACGGAGCAAACCGTCTTGGAGCCAACTCCCTTCTCGATTTGATTGTCTTCGGTCGTGCTGTATCTCACACTGTCCGTGACAACTTCGAGCCAGGCATGCCACACAAGGAGATCAGTGCCGATGCTGGAGCAGAGTCAATCAGCGTGCTCGACAAAGTCCGAACTTCGGACGGACCTCTCAGCACACACGAGATCCGTCTGAAGATGCAGAAAGTCATGCAGACAGACGTCAGTGTATTCAGAACTCAGGAATCTTTAGATGAGGGTGTCAAGAAGATCCATGAGGTGGATCAGATGTTTAAGGACGTTGGAACTAAGGACCGAAGCATGATCTGGAACTCTGATTTGGTCGAGACTTTGGAGCTAAGGAACTTGCTGACCTGCGCGTAAGTTCTCCTCTCATATGTTAATTGATAGGTACCACTCTAACATAACCTAGTGTCCAAACCGCCGAATCAGCATCCGCTAGAACCGAGTCTCGAGGTGCACATGCCCGGGAGGACTTCCCAGACCGTAACGATGAGGAATGGATGAAGCACACGCTCTCGTTCCAGAAGAAGCCACAGGGAAAGACAGAGCTCGCCTACAGAGGCGTCGTGGCTCATACTTTGGACGAGGCCGAGTGTAAGGCAGTTCCTCCTTTTAAGCGTGTGTACTAGATGATGTTCACGGTTCTGTAAATTCTGTATTGTTTTGCTGGAGAATTGGTGGGTTTTAGCCCTGTAGCATAGTATAGACGCGCTCGGTTGAGCGGGTCATTGAGGGTTAATAGATCTTTTTGAACATGCTTCTGATTTCGGTGTCTTTGAAAGCTGTTCGTTTGTGACCTGGTAACCATAGCCGGAATCTCTTGCCAAAGGAAAGCGAAGCGAGGAGTTACCTCGAGGCTGGGGTCAGGCGTCACGTCCACGATGATGCGTTTGTGCATCCCGGGTAAAAGAGGTAGTGGGGAAATTAAGACCTACTGCCTATTCCAACGACGACCAAAGAATCTATGACTAAAAACGGAAGCCAGGAATATAGACTGCTTATTCGTTGAGTCAACACGAAAACAGCCGTAAGAGGCTCAGCTTGATCGCCTTAAGGTTTATAGGAAGCCCTAATACTCCGATATTGCTTTTGATGCTTCGTTGATATTCAACTAAGGCATAATAGATAGACATAGGGCATATTCTGACGAATCAAATGACTTGAAATATACTAGGGAGCCATGTTTTCCATCCTAGATTATTAGTCTTGGATGGAATAGGCTGTAGGTAGGCATTTAGCGTAATTGCCGAACCCCCCCCCCCGTTCAAAGGAAAGGCCGCCTGCGGCCTACTCATACTACGAAAACTATACCAAAAGTAGTAACCGGACTGATTCTACAGCTACACAGTTCAAGTTTCTTCTAATAACCTTAATACTAAGACTTTATTATGACTTCCTATTAATGCGCCTATAGAGTATTAAAGAGCGATTCCTGTTGTAATTCTACAGTCAGTTTCGTTCGCCCTCCGGGCCTTCGAGGATGTAATTATGATGTTATTACTGAGATTGAGAAAGATACTACTAAGTTTTGTAGAGAATTCCTATAGTTTGTCACCTGGGATTAGGCAAGTAGTTATTGTAAGTGATTGAGAGGAGAGCGAGGAAAGGGATAAGGAGAGGAGTAGTTGCTTAGAGTAATATGAGAGATTAGAGCCTGTCATTGACTCGCAAATATAGATTCTTCAAGGTTTTATACTAGGAGTTTTGTTTACTTACATCAGATCCTCTCTTGCTTTCGAGGGAACCATTGTCATCTCGTATACTATGGCCCTCCGTGGTACGGGTGATAGACAAAGGAGGGTCAATGGCTAGCTTTTTAAGCTCCTACTATCTCTTTTGCCCGGAATACATATTCGTGATGGAAGGCGGAAAGGTTTTGCTTTGCTATAAATTTATAGCAACTTCTCGAGAAGGTAAATACAAATAGTCTACAGAAAATGAAGATATCTCGGCGTAGGAGGGATCCTTTGTGACCTAGAAAGTGCCATCGCTCTCTCGCCTTGTCCAGCTACAAAGTACATAATTTCAAAACATCATATCCCATTCGACTTCCCACGCCCTCTCGTCCACTCCAGCTACAATGTACATAATCTCAACACATCACGTCCTGATCGATTGCGCCCGCCCTGTGTATTGAAGTCTAGCTTGGAACTCGTTGACCCACGCGCGGACTTGGACGCAGTCTCCTCACACCATCGTCGGATTTGTTTCCAGATACAGCAACTGAGGGGGCTGCGTGGGACCATATTCGCCTCAATGCTTTTCGGCAGTAGATGACTGCACTCAATAACATTTGGCCGTCTAAATATTAATCAGTTGGGCTGCACCTCAAGCTTTAGTAATCGGAGTACTTACGCATCTCACAGTGTCTGCGTTCTTGACATTGGCAGCGGTGCATGTTGCCGTGCATTCTCCAGTTATAAGACCACCATTTTGATCCGTACAAGTAAGCCTGATTAGCTTTTTTCCGGTCGCGTAACAGATACCGTCGCCATGTTCATACTGTCGTCTTGCCTGCAGCACAGCAGCATGGCAAAGACTTGTCGCCATGAGGATTACAAAGATCGACTTCATGATGGCGTTTAGTAGTGTAAAATCAGAGGATAGAGGAAATTTCAGAGTAGGAGATTATGGGTCGTTGTTGTAGGCTTGAGGAGATGGTAGATATGCTGCTCTATGATGGTACAGACACCGTGGAAGGGTATTTATACATTCACGGAGGGGAGCAGCAAAGAGTTTGGCTATCTCAGTCCTTGGGGGAAAGAACAAATCACGGCAGTTGTGGATATGAGTTCGCAAGGATAATGTATTTAGTAAATTGACTGGAAGTATAAAGGGCACATGAAATGCATAGTCTGACCTAAAGCACAATTAAGGTTGCTACTTGGTTGTTGCGACTAAGGGAAGGATTCTAAGTGTTTGATTGGTAAACGAGCTTGCCTCGGCGCCCTTTGAACCTTTGACTACTCCGTATGGCATTCCCTCCGAAATTAAGTGTACGAGACTTGTGCGAACTCTATATCCAAAAGTCTATATCTAGAGGGGTAGAAGGGGAAGAAACCGGGGGGATGGATATTAGCACCCGCCGATGGAGCTTTGGTACCATCTCGTCTACTGCCATTGTCCAAAGAGAAAAGAACACGCTGAGATACCAATCAAATCTGTAAAATAATAAAAATTGACCATTTCTTTGCATACCTGTCTCTAATCACTTTACCTGGACATGCATCCCAAACCTGTGCGCTGCAAGTGGACGCAAGTTTAAACTTTGCATAACAATTAAACTGCAACAATAGCCAGTGCACCTCGTTACTTGAACAAGAATCTAGAAAATCAAATAAATGTAGAATGAATTGAATCTGTAAAGGTAAAACCCTGATTAAAAAAATCTGAACATCATTTCACGCTCGAACTCAAACTCGAACTCGAAACACAAATTGAAATTGGGCCGCGAGGTCTCAAAACACTTGGGAATCGTATGATCTAGTTTTTGAGCTTACAAGGAAGAAAAGTAAGTTATACTCTCGTCTCCCCTCGCTTCAGATATAGCTTGAGCTGCGGTACTGTACTGTACATACAGGTAATATTTAGTACAGGGGTAAATAATGTATAAATCTTGGCCGTGCACTCTAGATGCTTTGTGACTAAGGTTTCTTCCCTATCATACTATACAGTATTGCTTTCTCATCAGGCAGCTGTCCTTGTAAAAGATCCTTGTAGTTAATTAAAACTTATGGAATAACGCACGTACTCTACCATTCGCATTTTTTACCACTTGTACCAAGTAAGAGATATACGGAGGTGCCAGGGGTAAAATATGTCTTACCGCCCACGGCAGAACATTGAATTCACTATGGGCAAAACGAAGGCGGTGAGACATAATTTACCCTTGGCAGCTCCGTATATAACCAGCTCCTGTAGATGGTACTGATTAGACACATTATTTATATACCTGAAACGAATGACCTAAATTGACCTTGAGAAGCTTCATACGCTGTGATTATTCCAGGTCACGGTTTTTGAGTCTGCCGCGCATATAGTGGCAAATTGAAATACCGCATATGGATTGCAATATGAAAGGCCTATTATATATAAGATATGTAAGAAGGGTCAATCAGCTATTATCACACTAGAATGAGAATCATGAATAGCCTAGTGTCTCATACAGCACTATGATACGGCGGTTACCATGCTCACTACGCTAGTAGAGGTATATATCACATTTTCTAATACAGATAAGACGTTCACATATTTGCAACAACTTCCCTACAACAAAATCCGCCTCAATCTTCTCTCGACATCACCTCTCAATCAAGTAAGCCAGGTAAAGTCCAATTATCAACAGTTTCTTTAGTTTATTCAAGCACCAGTCCCACTAAAGCTGTGTATCTTACCCAGGTCGAGATCTTGAACTAAGAAATTGATGATTCCGAACAAATGACACTTAGCTATTATGGAATTCTGCCGAACAGAAAGCACTTTAAACATATCACTATCAATCTAGCAATATACGAGGTCTATAATCTAGGTATGCTTTGCGCCAATCCTGGTGGAAAAGCTGCTGCCACTTCCGGAAGGTGACTAGAACTGTGGCCGCATCTTGACAATGGTGGGAAACCCAACGCTCTTCTTCTTAGAAACTCCTAAGAAGACTCTTCCCTCAATTAATCCTCTGTGGCATCCGAAGTCCTATGATTACCTATCTTTTCAAACCGGAGAGCGAATTAAATCAAATGTCTATATTGCATCTTCTCCACAACTCGAGAAGCCCATAATTGCCAAATTTGCAAGACTCCACTGGGAGATCCGGTACCATATCGCTGAGACTCGAGTGTATTCATGGATAGATGGCTACAATATCGCCCCAGAGTTTCTAGGGCACTCAACTGAAGATGGTCGGGTCATCGAACGTATCGAATATATTGAAGGCCACCACGCTACCATTACGGATCTTCCTGCCTGCCAGGTTTCGGTCAGAAAGCTGCATGGCTTGAGCATTCTTCATGGGGATTTGATTAAGCAAAACGGTTTGAGTTTCGGAAAGGGGCGTTGTTCTCATCAATTTTGAGGCGGAAAAGCGGTCGTAGAATGGCGAGACTATGGACTTTGGAGAAGGAAGTCCAGGGACTAGAGGAGCAACCGCTAGACGAGTCTGGGATTGGTGAAGTGATTTTGGAGGAGGGAGACGATTGACGACTTTGAACAAAAGCCTAAAAAGTGTGAGATTTAATATGCGGGGTGCACTGTGAGAGGATATAAGGATACGTAAGTGTCAGCGTGCTGTGAACCCTTACCCGCCTTGCCCACTTCGCGGCTACCAAATGTAAACAAATCACACACCTATCCTATCTAACAGAAATCGATTACCATGGAGAATCTGAACGAATTTTGGAGAATAGGACGAGCGTTTACGGTCTGTATTTGGAGCAAGATGGTCTGGGTCAAAAAGAGAAGCTTTGTGATTGGGAGCTGAGGTAGAGGAAAGTTGATGGTCAGATTTTGAGTAAGGGCAGAGAGGTAAGGGAAAATGGGGATAGGAGGGGAGAGAGAGTTGGTCAGGAAGATAGGTGAAGATGAGAAGAGAAGGGCTAAGAAGATCCTTATATTTGATGCCGCCTTAATATCTACATCGTGCACTATAGCTGTAATAGTGAATACCTTTTTGCTCAAGTTTTAGATGTTCTTCTGATACTGAGAAGTAAGCTTTACATCTGATGAGTTTTTCGTCAGCATACTATCAAAGAATAAAGATCAACGATTCAATGACTCCGTTATCTGACTGAATTTTAAAGCTAGAGGGCTAGGTCAGAAGAATCTATGAGTCTTCGAGCAAGAGCCCACAATCTAGAAGCAAGAGTAATGGGTTTTGGAAACAATCCAAGGCGGACAAAGCCGAGCCGAGCCGAGCCGATAATCAAGGGTCCTATTGGATAGATAGTAAAGATAGTGGTGGCTGGGTTAACCGGCAAGCTCGCAAACCATCGTCAACAAAGAAAACCACTTTGAACGTTCAAGCCAAGACTTGGGAAATGTATCAGCTTGCGGACTCGGTGGAATATATCCACTGATTGGTGACTTCGGAATCATAAACATATCTTCCTGCTTACACAGGCCATGTCCGCATCCACGCCGCCCCAGAAGCAATGGATGAGGGGGAGCCCAGTCAAGACCGTTCCACTGAAGGGCTATTTCGCAGACGGTGTTTGGCATTGTAAGACATTGGAGCCTTCTCTGGTAAATCTTGACTGACAGGATCTGTCTAGGTAACTGCAGTCCCCGACTTCCAGCCTCGAATTTCCAAGTAAAAAAAGACGGTCCCAATACTGGGCGCTGGTTCTACACATGTCAACAGCCAAAGGAAAGCAGCTGCGGATTCTTCCTCTGGAAAGAAGATGCAGTAGGAAGGGAAATGACTGCCGTAATGGCGAATTCGAGGTCGGAACCAGATACGGTGAGGGGAATGGCCAGGATACCCACCAGCCGGATAGAAGCCGAGAATAAGTTTACAGACGACAATGATGATTTTGGAAAATGGTCTTCATCACCTAAAGAAGAGAGCAAGCTTGCGCAGTCTATAGCGAGAGCTGAGTCTGCGATACCTTCGCCAGAAACACCGAGGAAAGTTGGGAGGACAAAGGGATTTCTTACGCCCGGTAGCAAGAGGAAGTTTGATGAAGCAAATGCATTGCCAACTCCATCGAGCGGTGTTAGATCCTCTGCCCAGTTAAATACTGCGCGGGAGGACGAAGATGTCTTCAAAACGCCGAACGTGAGCTCCAACGGAACATGGGACGGACATCAACCTTTTGGTCTACGAAGTCCTTCTTGCACTCCCACTCCAGGCCGATATAGAGAAGCTACGGTTGCTAGCGATGCCCCCAGCCAAATAGCACATAATAATTACGATATCACAGACGAGGTACTGGGTGTTCTAAAAGACCAAAACCTAGATGATGACACGACCACGAACCTGAAGAAGCTGCTGAATCGACACGCTATGAAAATCTCTGGTATAGCCAAGGGGAGAGATATCACGCGTGTAGCTTTGAAAGCTAAAGATACGAAGATCGCAGAGCTGCAGCAGAAGATTTCGGCGCTTGAAGCGCAGCGCGAAATGGATAAGACTGTTATTCGACATTTCAAGAGCGATATGACGGAGAGTATTGAGAGGAGGCGAGAGAAAGGTAGGGGGATGGGAGGATGAGCAGTCGTGGGTCTGCACTTTCCATCATTAACAATCAGCTAGTAGCTTTGTGCAGTCTCGTCTTTCTTCCCAAAAGCTTTTATGCCTCGACAAAAAAGACGAAACTTAATCCAGTGGTTTAAGACAACTATCACGCCCTCTCCCAAGGTCCGAAACCTACCACCGGCGGATCACCGTTCCTCCAGACCGACGGGTCTCAAACCTTAAGATAAGTCTACGCCGGCTCGTTATACAATGCTCCGACACAAAGTCATATCATCGCACACTGTTCGCCACGAGAGAATCCCAAACTGTCCATGACTACACCACTAGTACAGAAGCGCGGAGTCTAGCCTCCGTCAAGTCCCTGCTTGTGTGGCGATCGGAGATCACCAAATATGTACAATTAATCCTGCGAAATTCCAATAGCAATTTTCAACTTCGAACTTTTCTGCCAAACGGGATCAGAAGTACGGTACAGGAATACTGTACACAATGTAAGAATGTCCAGTACAGGCGGTCGTTGCACTGAGGCTTTCTCCCAATTACAGCGACACATGCCTCTGTGCTTGGTAATTTACGGTCGTAGTTTCTCCCCTAGTCATGTACTGCGTTACTCGTACGTGAAACGTACTCAGCACTGTAACGAGAGGCTTCCTCCTTAGCAATACTATGATTTGTCTCAAGCATCTGCACATGTTCTTTGAATTTAGGACTCGTAAAGAATTTGTTCCTACTTCAACTTTCTGTTTGTCTTTAGCCAAACCTCTGGGGTGACTGTTGACAACATATGAGAATAGACTATATACAGCTTCTCCAAACCTCTATAGCCAGCTATTACTTCAACCGCTCTTCACATCTCACACGATCAGTGGAAACAGCCACCTACTGCACGCACTGTGAGTAGTATTCGTTAATAACCTTGCAAGTAGCTCCCGCAACACATTCCCCACTACCGGTATAACCAGTTCCTCCACACTTTGCCCACAAGGGCTCCTCAGCTTCACAACTGTCATCACCATCACCACCGGCACTCCCACTGCCTGCACTCCCACTGCCTGCACTCCCACTGCCTGCATGCCCGGCACTCCCAGCATTCCCAGCACTCCCGGCAGCTGTCGGATTCGTCGGCGTCGCGGCACTTGAAGACGTCGTAGCAGCCGGCTTCGTAGCCGGCTTATCTGTTGGCGGCTGCGTAGGCGTCGAGGCGGCGGCCGTACTCGATGATTTTGGAGTCGTCGGCACACCCTTCCCACCGTCCCAAATAGGCACATTTACAGGTCCTGTAGGTACCTCGCCCTGTCGAACACAGCCAGTTTTCGCTGTGAGAGCTGCAGGACAGGTGATTGGTTTGAATGTTACAGCGGGGTTATCGGCATTCTTGAACCAGTCGAAGCGCCAGTGGCAGCCAGCTCGGAGTTTCTCTGGAATGTTATCACATGCATCGCGGCTGGCTACACCGCCGTATTGTTGACCCCTATCAAGAAATCAGTACGTCGGATGAAAAAACAGCCCTGAGACTTCAAGAACGGCAAGCACATACCACCCGGCAGTGCTGCCCCATTGGGCCGTGCAGCCGTTAAAGATTCCGAATCCACCACCGGGCATCGCAATATCAAAGTGGTTCTCGCCCAAATCATAACCGATATTGGTCGATTGAACAATCATCTTCTTGCCCAGTACCGGACCACTCGAGAATGTTAACTCGAAACATCCGCAACATGTACCGGCTTCGTTTGATCCTGCAATGGAGGCCGCTACGAATCCATATGCTAAGTCCTCGGACACGGCCCTACACGCGGAGGGGAGTTAGCAATCATTCTAACCATCGATTCTTTGAGCAGGCTTCTCTATCGAAAGCGTTGCAGAGGGCTTCATGGAGGAAGAAATGGAAATGCATGGACCTGGCACGTACCAAGGCATCTGGTCTGGGGACATAAAGGCTCCTCCACCATCACATCCAGATTTCGCATCAAAGTCCGTGAGAGGGCTACCTTTGGCATCGCAGGCCACGACGGGAGTTGCGCCGGGTGCGAGGGAGATTTTCTTGGTCCATGAGCATGATGCTTTGCAGCAGTCCCAGTCTGGGAGTCTTTTTGTTAGTTAAATATTCTATTCGTTATTGTGCAGTCACATGGAACAAGTCCAAGAAGGGAATTAGAAGAGGTTTCTTACAGCGCGTGGTTTTTCCGACAGTCTGAGCGTTCACACCCAAGTAGAAGGGGAGGAGAGCCAGGAGTACTTTGGTGGAAAGAACCATTTTGAAGATAGAAGCGAATGTCAAGAAAAGAAAATGAATATGACAGAGATGTGTTCAGGGCTCGCAGAGCGTGAATCAAGGGAATGAATTTGCCGTGCAATCGCAGAAGTCCGGGAGTCGCCAGTACTTACTTATATGAAGTGCAATCCAACAGAACAAGATTGCTAGTAATGAAATACATGCCAGCAAACCCCCTTGCCAATCACCAATCCGTTCACATCATCTCCCTTCCGGGTTCCCAGAACATGACTCTCCCTACTATCTTTAAAATTTCCACCATACATGATACAACACAACGTACACTTTCAATCTCGCTTTCGGGCCCGTTCATCTTCTGGCTCTCCACCTGCTCTCCGCACGGCACGTTCTCGGGCTCGTCCAGGACAAGTCCTTCGCTGACAAACGTGGTGTACAAGCATCTGGTGCTCCGTACCTCATCGGGTGTTGTTTACTTGGAACTCGCTAGTCAGGCTTTTAATATATTATCTTTTTCTGCAGGGGGTCAGGTGGATTCGCTTAGGTGATGTCAGAGGTGACGGACAGGGAAGACGTTTATTAGCCTGCGGGTATCGGCTGAGGTGGTGCCGGATGTGGAGTTTCTTGTGGAGATTATGGAGGGTAATATCCCGCGATTTTCGAGTGGTTAGTTATTTGATTGTTTCTAGATTCTGAGGGAGGCACGGAGGGGATGAGTGAGATTCGGGAACTTGAGTCCTGAGGTGAGTACAGTCGGCACATCCTGTTTGCGACCTGAATCATTTATCTACCACCGCAACAAAGCTCTACTGCATGATTTGTGTGAGTAAAGGTGCTGAAACAAAGTATGCAAGCTATAATTGCAGGACGTTCTATGTAATTATGACCATTATATCATCACACCTCTCCCTCGAACTCTCCAAAACTCCTCAATTATTACAGTACTCTCGGTTATCGTCCGAGATTCTCGCTTTAGATCTCTTATCGGGATCATCGGAGGTCTTAGCTCCTTCAATACTATCGATTGTGAGTGTCCTCTCGAGATAACCAACCTTGCAAATCTAACAAAACTCTAATATAAAGTAAAGTAAGGCGATTATATGTTTGACATACCATGCAGACAAAAGGCTCGAGTGTTCGAAGAATTTCCATACCATGTAACGATCATTGGGCCTGCGTAATTTATACTCCGAAGGCAAAATCTGAGCTAATCACGGCGACCGAGTAGATCGGGGAAGTACTCCGTAGATGGTACTCGCAATCACTTATTTGATCTTCGAGATTCTGTGAAGGTTCTCTTTGCTAATTCTTTCCCCTGAGAGGGAAGCGTCCAATTTTCCTAGCATAAGTTACCTGAGGTATTCTCAGTTGAAAATAAAAAGTGCACGTTCTTACTATCTTTTCGTTTTCGATTCCAAGTGTCTCTCTCCTCGAGCTTCCTTGGATCCGCACTTGAGGCGTTTACCACCACCACCTCATCTATAAGAACTTTAAATCTAGGCCACAGCTCCCTAGAAAATACCCTAATCCAGGAGGGGAGACTTATCTCCGTAGAGAAGAGGTCATTAAGAAGGAGACGCAGGTACCTATTGGTTAAAGAAGTGGAATGGTAGAAGCTCCGCAATTCAAAAGAAGTCTTGTGCCTTGGATTTAAATTCTATTCAAACTCCACTGAGATTTGGAACATTTGAACGCTTGTCTACATGGTAACTCTCAAGGCCTTTTGCTTTCTTTTATCGATCAAAAAAGCTTGATTAATTCTAAGACTAGATAGTGATAGGGAATGTTTTTAAC
The DNA here is from genome assembly GCA_900074885.1 of Rhynchosporium graminicola. NCBI lineage: Eukaryota > Fungi > Ascomycota > Leotiomycetes > Helotiales > Ploettnerulaceae > Rhynchosporium > Rhynchosporium graminicola. Next base: position 1,246,626 of record FJUW01000002.1, on the reverse strand, counting down.
TAAGCGACCATATTGATGGATATTAGACTTTTGGGATTTTACATTCTACGCTAGCAACATCTTGATCAGTTTAACATCGAAGGAATGTGAGTTCCTTTTAAGTCTCCAAATCAATATGAGTCGACTTGTTTTAACAGATGGTCATACATACGTTGCGGGGAGGAGGGGGAGGCGGCGGGAGGCGCTACAGGCTGTGCCGACTGAAATGCCTGTTGCTTGCAGCTGGCAGAATGTATGATATTACCAACAATTGTGAAACTTCAATTTATAAATCGTGTATGATTTGGCTTTATGACTTAAGGATGTCGGTAGTTGACAAGGTGCAGCTTGGAGAATGCGGAGGGAAATGGACCCTATGTACTATCCTTGCAGTCACTTAAGGCATTCTGCTCGGAGCTCTGTTGTATTATTTCGAGACATGTTTGAAGGAACGAACCTCTCAGAAGATTTCCAGCGAGAGTCAAGTCTGGTATTCATAGCCTACAGAAAGTGTCTTCGATCGCACGAGTTCAATAATTGCTTCGCTGCTAACAGTTGAGGGCGTTGTATTGCTCAGGTTCTACATCGAGGTACAAGGGTTCCAAAAGTGCACAGCATTATTTTATCAGAATCTTGATTTCATGAAAGTTTCTTAGAACCATTATCAACTCTGTTAACGACTATTAGCTTTAAGCATCTCGATGCAAGCGTGTGCTTATATGCCGGACGGTGTGGTACCGTCGTTAGCCGGTCTTTCCAACGGCCAGAAACATTCGCAAAAGTGCTCATGAGCATTGCATTGCAAGTTCACAGTACCGACGTACGTCGCTTGCAAAGCGGGAAGGTGACTTATTTGTCGAATTTTCGTTTCTTCTTTACACTTTGATAATGTAATCTACGCTCTAGCCTACAGCGATAATAGGAAAACCCCAGCGAGCTGCTGCTCAGTTTGATTTTAAATGTCGGAGGACCTCTCAAATTCTCGCCGAAGATACATGTCAAAGCATTTCTCATATACCCAGACTTGGCCAATCCAGCTCCCTAGAAAGAGCTCTGGTGATGACATGCTCCGGGAACGCGATAACACCTTCCCTTTGCGAACAGCCAGACATGAGCTTCCGTCTGAAAGAAAGCTCCTACGGTCGGTGCCAACTCTCCGAAAGTCAAATTCAAAGGAAATCCAGTGCCCGGCATTCCATTACCAAGTATGCTGCAGTCTTCAATAGCAGGACCGTATGAGACCGCATTCTCCATTTCGAGCCTGGCCGATGGTAACACCCACCCTTGAACATGGGTCCAAGAATCGCATACGCTCAATTAGACCCGAAAGAACAGCATCGCCGACATCTGAAATCTTTATCCGTTTCCGAGTAGAGGCGTTCGGTCGAGTGGGTGAATGTTCTTGGTGTTAGAACACAATGCGGCGCCACCTGGAACAATTGGATATCTTTTCCGCGACTCACCGAGTGTCCACAATCAGCATCCTACCTCGTACTTCACAAATGGCGTTAGCAATGGAACAGGAGCGGTAGCTCAGAGTACTCTTCACTGGCATCCGAGATATATATTGTGTTTTGTTCGTATCCTGGAGGGTCGAGATACTGGCAGTCGACGGGAATGAACGCGTAGCTGATTGTTGGAAGTTGGTAATCTTCCGCAACAAGTTTTTCGAATTTTGATTGAGCAGTATTCAGCTGGAGAAGTACTCAAAGTGTCAGAACTGAAGGACGCTAAGAAAGTTTGCAAGCGAGAAAATACAGACTGAATAGTGAATCATCATGCCTGTGACTCCCTCCGGGCCGACGGCGGTCTTATCTTCTCCGTTTTGTATGTTTCCCTATTCTCAATTTCCTAACAGGGCCCATGATTTTACACGTTAACTCTCTGATTGCTTCTTGCATATCAGGAACAGCAAAGCCTCGAACCAACAGCGATCTGAACGGCACTGTTGAACGACACCCATATATACGGAAAGCAAGCATACACAAACTAACCTGAAATTTCAAATAGTATCCTGAGGAATCGTCAGAGCATCTTCGTTGCATCAAATCAAACTACTGGTTCTCCATACCCTAACAATAAAACATAAGTCGGGATATCTGTTCGGCCCTGCTTATCTGAAGTGAGCTCGAAGACGTCTTTTCGAACTTATATGTAAACAAGTATCTCCGAGACCAATTGCAATGACTACAGACTTTAGTTTTCCAATGGTTAGCCAAGAGGAGTAGTACATACTGGGAAATCTGTGTCCTGGAGTATTCCAATGGTGGGATCTCTGATCGCTGTAGCCCTTCCTCGTTGTCCTCTAAGCTTGCGAGCACTAGAGCAACATCACGAAACGAATATAAGAGATGCGTACTTCGTCTCAATGAAGGTATTTCATTAAGCAACAAAACACTTGCCTGGCTATATTAAATACGTATGCAGATAAGGAAGAGCTTCAGGAAAAAGCTTGGTGAAGGTAACGCAGGCAATATCGAGAACCATATCCAATAGAGAATACTGTCTAAGATACAGAACGAAAGAGATTTTCTTGAGGCTTCTGCAACTCGTACTAGCTCGTACAACTGTAGCTACAAGGCCGCCTCGCAGTGAAATTGTAAACACACCTAAGCGAGCGCGTCCAATGGATTCTTCTTCTAACAATAAGCGAGTACTCGAATCAGAATCTAGCAGCCCATAGCAAAACAACCCTCCTCATCACAATCTCATACCCTCACAACACACACATGTTTTTGGGGGAAAAAAAAAAGAAGTCAAATCTCTCATCAATCTGCCAATCCAACAAATCACACCCCGTAGCACTAATCCAATCCAATCCACATAATCCCATCAGTCAACATCCTTCAGACCCCTAAATCCTGCACCTGCCCTGCCCCACAACACACCGTAAGCCAGCCCCACCACAACCCGCAGAAAAATTCTCTGTCTAAAAAAAGATCTAGATGTTAGAATCAAATAAGGCACAACCGGTCATATCAGCAGGTAATCACTTCAAAACAGCTGAGAAAAAGCAATTTGGCGCAGAGGAAGCGCGCGGGGCTCATAACCCTGAGGTCCCAAGATCGAAACTTGGAATTGCTATCATTTTTTGGGGTCCGTTCCACCATGGTTTTGCTTCAGCTTTTCGCGGGTCTTTTTATTCATCCCAAAACCAAGAGAAAAATAAAGCCCTGTATGAGTTTTGTTTAGCTAGCTAGCGTACTTCGAGCTTTTTTCTTCCTCGGGAACTTTAGTTATAGTTACTTCGTTATTATGATTATATGTTTTTTCTTTTCATCAAAACAGAAATAACCCTTCCATGTATGAGACTATTTTCCCTTTCTGGTAGCTTAAACTTCAGCCTCGACCGCCTTTTTTTATACACCCAACTACTAACCACATATTAAAGCATAAATCACATCTAATATACCATCAAGTACACGCGTACATACAATTCTTGACACATCATCTCATCTCATCTCATCGTCCAAAGTCTATCTTTTCCTGTTATTCTTTGCTTTTACGATTAATACTCTACTGCTCTCTCCTCGCATGCCCGTATTCAATGTGTGTCTCTCTCTAGTCGCAGACGCAGGATGCCATTTCATGGATTCGGATTCCTGCCTAACACACATGGCGGCATCCAGTCTTGCGATCATCTCTCATCTCGTCGTAGCTTGTCTCACCAAATATACAATTCCCAATCTATTCCATCCCATTCCTTACGAAATGACCAATTCAGGCCCAACGCTAATTCCCTTACCGCAGTCTGATGTATTCCGTGCACCCTCATATCTTTCAACCCCTAGCCCAGCATCGTCTCACCCACCCTCTACTCAGCCAACACCATGCGCAACATACTCAAGAAACTCTCTTTCAAATGATCAACCTCGCTAACCTCCGGCTTCACCGGTTCCCCCGCCGTACGTCTGAGATGATCCTGTTTCCGCGCTCTCCTCTTTCTCTCCGCCGCAATTGGATCAAGCTCATCATCTTCTTCCTCCTCATCGCTACTCCCCTCCTCATCCTCGTAATTCATTTCTTGGAGATCCATCTGATCAAGTCCAAAATCCGAACTGCTGAATGCGATTCCGCCGGGTGCCATTTCCATCCCAGTGTTGCCAGGACCAACACCACCCGCACCTTCGGCAGCCATTTTCTGCCTCGTCTTGTCACTGTGCCATTTCTTCCTCGCCTCCTGCCAGCTGATCAAGCTATCAATTTCTGCAATTGCTTTCTCCTTATCAAGTTGACCAACAGAAACAGCTCCGGCGAATAAGGCGTTTATGTCTAACTTCCCAGCTTTGGGTCCTTGTCGGAGGAATTCAAGAATACCTTCAATCCAGCCCATCAGTTGCGTGAAGAGCCCGTTGTCGTGGGTGTGGACTTCATGGACGAATTTATAGAAGTTGTGTTCGTGGCGTTGACAGAGGTCAATGAAGGCTTGCACTGTTTGGTTCGGGTCTGCGGAGACGTCTTGTTCGCGGCATTTATCGACGACCTATACATAGACCAATCAGGATCTGCCTATGCTGTTTGTTAGGGGAGGAGAACGGAAAGAGAACCCACGGTGATCATATCGTCAATAAAGACTGCAAAGTCAGTCACGCTATTATACACATTTGCCGATTTGTATACACGAACTAAAGGTTCGTAGAAGATGGTGAAGAGATCCCTCAAAAGCTGCAACGTAACAGGCTCCTCAATCATACTCAACATCATAGCCTTATCCCTTTGTCTCGTGTACAGCTTCAGCAACTGCTTCATGTACGAGAACAGCTGCGCGCCCTGCTTCATCTCCTCATCGACATTCTCGACGGCGCTATTCCAAGCTACGTAAGCGTTGAAGACTTTACTGATTTGTTTCGAGCTGAGAGGTGGTGTGATGTCTTCTGAGCGGAGGATAGCGACTATCAAGTCGACAGATTCGGTTTCTGATTCTAGTCTGATGGTGTTCTTGATATCTTCTGGTCCGTCGGAGAACTTTTGAAGTTTGGAGCAGAGGACGTCGTCGTCGATTTTGCTCACGAGTGCATCAATTGATTTTTGGAAAGTTCTGATCCCGTCGTTGAGGGTAAATGCGAAGATTCGTTGCATTAGTGATCTGGCTCCGAATGGTTGTGCGAGGAAGATATCCAGAATACTGGACATAACAGCTGCGGGGTTGGCGATACGGATAGCGTTCTTCATCATGGTGTATGGAATCATAGAGTGGATTTTCTTCATCTGTGCAAATAATTCTGGGGAGTTGTCCTCGGCTAAGAAGAGGTGATAGACTGTTGCTGCAACTTCGATCCGTAACCATTCGGCAAACTTCTGATATTGGATGCTTAGATCTTGGATTGTCTGCTTCTCTTTAATTTCCTTGAAGAGCTTGGTGAGACCGTTGCTTTCAACGATGTCACGACGGAATCTACATTGTTAGCAATGCCAACATGTATTTCGGCAGACTTACTGTTCCATATACACATCCAAATCAGCAGCCCTCTTCCTAGCAATCTCATAGAATTGCTTCTGCTCCTCAACTCTCTTCTCATCCATACCTTTCCTTTTAGCAATATCCTCGACATCCACATCAGTAGGAGTCATTGGTTGGAGAGTCAAGAAATCCTGGATAGCTCTAGTAGAAGCAATTTGAGGGTTGGAAAGTAGAGTACGGAGGAAAGCTCGGAGAGAAATGCGCTGATTCTCTCGCCATAGGACTACGGACTGTGGATTGGTTAGCTTTTTAGATCTTGATTTACATCTGGACTTAGATGGTTTTGAATGGCTGCGTACATCATCTTGTGCTGGTGTTGATGGTCGACCATCTACTGAGGTACGCGGCGATTTCCTTGAGAGTGAGACTGCTGAGGGTGTTCGACGATGCAAGCGGTCTTCGAATTAGCTGACGTTCAGGAGCTTGGATTTGAACATACCTTTAACTGAAAGTGTGTTCATAGAACTTGTAGGAGCTGTTCCAATTGTTGAGACTGACGATATGGATGATGCATCGTCATCATCTCCTCTGCCAGTAAGCCCACTCAATAAATTCGAAGCTGTGGAACTCTGTTTATTCTTCTTTGGCATAGGAGGTAGGATCTTTCCAGGCAATTCGGTGCGTAATCTCTTATGTAGCCTTGTAAAATCGCCGTATCGTCTGCCAATGAAGAACTTCATCTCGTTCTTTCTCTTGACTCTCAATATAAATTCCTGTTACAATCAGCATATGCCTTATATCACTTCTGGGTCCACATACTGCATGTTTATGGTATCGAATATTCCGCTTCACAGACGTCGTCCGTACGCCTGCAACATTGACGTCCCATCCATTTGTATAATGTCCCTCTGGCAGACTATGCATAACTCCAAGATCAATAGCTCCAGCATCCACAACCTCCAACTCTGAGAATCGGATTCGCTCTTCATATCCAGAGGCTGTAGGAATTCCAGAGACCATCATCAACTCGACCAATTTCTGACACTTAATTGACAGCTTTCGACGTTTCGTCTCCTCTAATCGATCTTCCGAGGACGAAATATGTTTGTTTGCGAATGATTGCAGGAACTACAGCCACGTCAGCGTATGTCCTTACCCAGCCTGTCTCTACTAGAGTTTCTGCTCCTCCTTCATATTCGCGTCCCAAACTCTACTCCGTCCGGTTCCAAGGGAAAACTCACCACCTGCAATTTATCTTGCCAAAACTCCTTCTCCTTCGCCTTGTCAAGAAACGGAAACTCGCGAACATGATGCACAAAGATATATCTCAAGATCGGCAGTTCCGAATCTAGTGGAGAGACCTCGCCGAAGTCTGATTTGAAGGGAGCGCCGAATCGTTGGAGGGCAGTTGGGGAGTTGAGTTCGGTGATTTCGTATTTTACTTGTTGTGAGATGAGCTCGCGTTTGAGGTCTGCGAGGATGTTAGTTTGTGGAGAAGGTATGGTGTAGAAGGGAGGGAGGGAAGGGAAGGGGAGAGAAAAGAAGAGGAGGAGGGATGATATACAATGCTCTTGTTTCCCAGTGAGGATTTGTCCTGTTGTAGATCCTGAGGGTGCCGCTGCGGGCACACTTGTACCATCTTGCGCCATCTTGTCTGTGTACTACTGCCTCCTCTTTGGAAGCTCTTTTTCTATCTCCAGTGTTGTCGATTGGTCTCTGCTCTATCTTCTAATGTAAGAGGCTGTCGTGGAATGCCGAATGGAGGAGGTATGAGACGTCAGCGAGTCAGTTGTGATGATACCTCGCGGCTGAGGCCTTGGAGCTTCTGCTTGGACGCTGACAAAACAGGTCGTGCCTCCAATGGAGTTACGAATGCTGTGGAAGAGTTGCAGCACGTCGCCCGTTGCGTGTCCAGGTGGTAGCGGGGTATTTCGTCGAGGGGTGAGGTAGGTAATCATGCCACGCCAGGTCGGGTCGGGTTTCAAGGATGTACAGCTCCGAATAGCTCTCGCCCTTTGGCGTACAGTACAGTATTGTATGTATTTACTTCGTCGGAAACAAGAATTCGTAAGGTGGAATGGGTTTGGATCATGTGAATCTTAGTATGTGAGAAAAGGAAAAGCACCGAGAAAAGCCTTTTATTGAATGAATGTTCATGAGAAAAAGATGTCATGACTGCTAATGTACTTGTACTTGTCTTTGTATTTAGGGCGAGCAGGTACCTATACTTATACTAATTGTCTCGATGATTGTCCACAGGGATCATCAGTCTATGTGGGGGGGAGCTTGCGCCTTGCGGCTTGGGCTCTCTTTGTCGTCATCAGATGCCGACTTACCTTATTTTAGACTTATCGTCTCGAGACCCCTTTCTGGACGCGACCTTAGAGAAAGAACAATCAGCGAAGCAATTCTACCCGTGAGTAGCTCCTCTATCTTTTCGTATTATCTTTGCTCAGACCGAGCTACTACTTGCTGCGTACTTGCCGTGCTCTCACGCGTCTTAATTTGTGTGTGCAAATAAACACGTACGCGGGGAGGTCCACTTGACAATTTAAACATATCTATCTCCCCTCCCATCTGCTCATTAATTACAGTACAAGTATGATCACACAAGTTAAAACATAACATGAGACATAAGCGACGGGACTACAAACAAAGCGCAACTGACATCAGCTCCTGGTGGACGTAATTACCCGCATACCAAAAAAATGACCCGCATACCAAAACACTTACTCCATTACTATATACTACTAGAGATAATACAATTAGATGAATGCGATTTATTCGTTATTAGCCAAGTCGTGTCCTGTTATAATCTATATATTTATATAGCCTATTAGGCATCGAATCAACCCAGTTATTAACATAACAGTCTCTTGCGATAGCTCCTCCTAGCCTTCGGGTACTAACTCTTTTATCATCTTCTCATCCTATGATCCTAATAAGCTATAGTACGTAATTTATTCTTCGGGAAGAGCTAGGACTTCTCCATAGGAGAACATCCTCAGGAGAGAAATCAGGAGATTCGGCGCAATCCTTAGGTTTTCAACCCGTGCTTTTCCTTTTATACTTCAACCTTATTCCTCGTATTATTCTCACGATCCTATAATACGGTGATTCGCTTCCCAGGTTTTACGTGAGAACTAATGGAGTTGCATCAGACGCGATACTATGTGGACTCACGGGAATAGTTTAGATCGATAGAATGATAGAGAGAGCAACGAAGAACACATCTGGCTTTCAAATACCTGAAATACCAAGTTGCGTGGATTGTTATAAAGTGGTCTCTCTTTAGGTTGACGCTAAAACCCAGGACCGCCGCATTATGGGATACCCATGACCCGAATCTCTATCTTCTTCGAGTACAAACTCCTCCCCAGCTTCGAGCCACGGGCATCGTAGCGCATGACACCTCACCACATCACAAGAATCCACACACCATCTCTCAACTTCACAGCTCACAGTACCTCCCCTCCATCTTCTTCTTCTTCTTCTTCCTTTACAAGTTAATCTATTACGAAGAAAATGACGGAGCTATCTACCTACTCCTCTCCTCTCGTCATACTAGATCAACACGCAATCACTCAAGATCGTGAAAGAATGAGGATTTACTCCCAAATCATCAAGTCTCCAAGCACGGAATCTCTACCTTGAATCATTCAAGTCCAGTCCAATCCAGTCTATTCCAGACCCAGCCCAGCATATTCCCCAATCCAGGCCGGCACCACGGCAGAGCGGCTTCATTCACAACATTCAATCCGGTCTACTACGTATTTCCCAAGCCCTGCCCAGTCTCTCTTGCAGTTCATTTCTTCAGTTGGGGTGAGCCGAGTCCCGATTACAGATATCCTGGGTTCCACTTGGTAGACTTGGTTGGTAGGGTTCCACTTCACTTGGTTCAGCCTTACTGGGCGGCGAGGTTCTTGGCTCGGTTGTGATGTTGATGTTCACGGTCATGTTCCAGTTGATCATGGTGGTGAACAGGTCATGTGAGTTGAACATGGCTGATGAACTTAACTTACAGGCTAACTTGTAATTGAAAATGGAAATTAGCTAGGATGAAAATATTAAAATAATTCAGATTCGACCTTATAAAAATCAATTACTTCCACATATCATGATAGAAATATCTCCTACCCATACTCATATTACAGCTCATCAAAGACCCGCAACCTCGGATCCTCCTCCACAGGCGCATCCCTCTCTCCCACCCTCAGCCTCTCCAAAACAGCCTCTCCCAATCCCTTCTTCGCGGATCCCGAACTTTCATTTCCGTTCTTCAAGCCTTTCATATCAGGTACCACGCCCAACGATCCTGTCATATTGGTTCCATTTCCAAGTCCGACGATACCCTCCTCCATTCCCCCGCCTCGGAATTGCACAGCTATAACCACCACAATAACCGCAAAGATAGCACTAAAACCCACCCAAAGAACCGTCAGTCTCCTCCTCGTCCTATCCTGCCACTCCTGCTCTCTCTCCTCCCAGCCTTCCACCCTTTCCCCTACCCGCCTAACCCTCCCACTACAAATCTCAATCCTCTCCTTCCCCATTTTTACTCTCTCCATCAGATCCCTCACTCTTCTCTCCTGCTCTTTGAATCCATCGAACCCATTGATCTGCCCCGTAACATCGTCGACCACTTCCTGTGCTTCTACGGAGAAAGTAGTATTGAGGGACCGGGTGAGAAAAGCGAGTTCTTTGAGGGAGAAGATAGTACTTTGCAGGACGGAGAGTTTCTCGAGAACTGAGTAGTAAGTTGCGTCGAGGCGGCGGGTGGTTACGTTGCTGTGCGTTTGGAGAGTTGTGAGTGCATTGCGAAGTTCGCTATTTGGTTATTTGCATTAGCATATACCCGAACCGAACCAAATATCAGACAAATCTACAGATTAAATCATAGAAGAGGAATTTTTTCAGGGCTACTAAAGACAGAAACGTGGTGACGCTCTGCTGGCCCTCCGGGGGCCACTGTCGTGGAGGCCGACCATATTATTCTCTTTGACTTGTAGTAAAGGCTTCGCTCAGTCGCTGTGCTCCCCCTCGCAGCGCTTGACGCCAGATTGACAGCATAGTCACGTAGTCGACCTCCACGGCAGTGGCTCCCGGAGAGCCAGCGGAACGTCATCAGCGCAGAGAATCAAGGATTCGTTTGGTCGCTGGCGCTGTCATCGACCACCAATTCCTCTGGCCCAGCATCCCAAACAAGCCTCACTGGAGGAACCGCCGAAGTCACACCAAGAGAAAACATCAGCACTCACATAGCTCTCAGAATGCCCCTTTCTCTCTCCTCCCTCACCTCTCCCTCCTTAATCGCCCTATCCCTATCCCTATCCCGTTCCCCCTCCCTCCTCACACTAGCATAACCATACCCTCCCTCATCTCTAAAACTGAAACTCTCCCTCCGACTCCCAACTCGACTACCGCTCGGTGTATGGCCTTCACTTCTACTTCCCGCGATACCCTCTCTCGCATTTCCATAACCATACTCTGCACTCCCTGCACTACCGTCATGCCCCTTCGATCCTGCACTGCCATCCATATCCCTCCTCTCCTTGTCCTTATGTCTCCCATGATGATGGATGTGCGGATGATGATAGTGATGATGATGGTGTTTACTGTTGCGATGACCAGTATGTGGTCTCCATGATTGAGGAGGAGGAGCGTTCACTTCTGTTATTGAGCGGGTAGAGAGGTGTTTTGGGCGTTTGGGTGAGTTTGGAAGAGCAGTTGGAGGGTTGTCAGTGGTGGATGGGAGGGATGCTGGAGGGGGGAGAGGGAGGGATTGGGTCTTTATCGGTTCGAGAGGGGGGAGGGTGGACATTTTGTCGTCATGAGGTGCGGTGTTAGGGTTGGTGTGGATGTCGAATATGTTGAGATTTGAAGAGAAGGCTGAGGTTCCAGCCGGCCTCATGTGAAAGGGCTAAGGCGAGGCTTCCAAGTTCTTGATTTGATTTTTGGCGACTACAAAGCATGGCTGCCGGAAGAGTTCTTTAAGTCAATAATCCTCACATGGCTATTTATCTTCTATAAAGAGGTGTTTCGTATTTAGTATCCATTAAATATGAAGTCGAATTTGAGGTTTGTTGAACGAGCTATAATATGGACCTCCAAATCTCAACACCCCATTTCAGTATCTATGCTTTTCACAGACTTATCAAGAAGGGTAGGAGTGGATAGTAGCGCAACTTCCGAGTACACTCATCCGCTTTGGAATGTTGTAAAACCACAATTAGATAGAAACGATGTAAATTCCCTCAATTGAACTCCCAACACCGAGCCATTTTCCACCCAAAACGCCGATATTCCTCGCCATGCAATGTGAACTGAATATCTCTCATGAGCAAGTCTCACAAATTGGCCTCCACCTGGATCATAGCTGAAGCTTCCCCTTCAGGATTTTAACATTTTGTTCCTCTTCTCCCTCCTCTTCAACCTCTCTACTCTCTTCCGATGCATAGTCTCAGCCATCTTCTCGAACCTGGCCTTCTCTTCCTTCCTCACGCGCTTATCTTTGATAGCTTGGACCTTGACCTACACCCCAAACGATCAGCCTCACTGTCTCGCCCCTTGTTCCATCTTCGAAGGGCGAATTCCGGTTATGGTGATTTGAAACGCACCTTTCTAGCAGCCTCCTTCTCATCCTTCATCTCCTTCTCCTTCGCCTTCACAGCAGCCATGGCTACACGCTCCGCCTGTCTCTTCTCGTACGTTCCGTTTCCTGCTTTAGGACGGAATGCGGTTTTCGGTTCGTGCCATTGTTTGCCTGTTTGTCGTGCACACTGTCAGCACATTTCTTTCCCTCATCTCCTTCATATTTTCTCCCCTCCCAACTTGGCTCCCATCCACATTCCCTCTAAGCCAGACCCCTCAAGGAGATTATATGAGAGCGACATACCGTTCACACGCATGCCTTGCGGCGCCGCAGCAGCGGGTGTTTCGATCTCAGCAGACATATTTGCGAAATCGTTGAACGGTAATGCAGGCCGCCGACAGAAGTTGAAAAGATACGAGGGAATTCGTCGATTGGTCGCAGAAAAAAGTGTGTGGAGATAGCGGAATGCCAGATGCCAAGCTTTCTTATCTGATCGAATAGCTGCATGGGAAAAGGAAGAATTTTCGCGGAACCGAAAGATCTAATCAAGACCCCTGCTGGCTTGGCTAAAAATAACCCCGCCTGTGATTGATGAATGTCTTTCGGAGATGTCAACATGGCTAGAGGAACTCAATATAAATCTGGAGTGAGATACGTAGAATTGTGCTAATAGTACTGCCTTAGGTTTCGACAAATGCCTCACAGTTGCTCTTGTAAAAATCCCGCAACATTTGCAAATCTGAAGATGCTTCAAAAGGCAGTCTAACCGCCCGCCTTGTCCTTGCCTGCGGCAGATTTCCCGCGAGCAAGCAAGAGCAAGCAAGCCCCGCCGCTGCAGCCGTGCCCGCGGTGTGAGTGGTTTTTTTCTATCAGCAAGAAATTATTCAAATCCCAATCAACGACGTCCTCCTCGACTCATTCTCTCTCCACCTCAAGCGGCGTAATTACGGAGTCCAATCCATCTCTCGTATATAATTAAGGAAACCCTCCCTCTCGATCCTGACCGCCTGCTATCCAGAAAATACGATGCTCCCCCGATAAGGAAACGATAGCCTCGCCTTAGCGACAAGTGACAAACAATAATTCTCGAGATTCACTGTTGACTTTGTCCTGGACCACGACACCTGCTGCTACTGGACGACGCTCTGAGATGGGAGCATAGCAATAGCAGGAAGAGCTCACATTGCCTTCTTGCTCGTCCTCGAAAAATAGTCGAAATCGAGTTGAAATCCGTTCTCGAAGTCACCTCAATCTAATCAACGAATTGACGCAAGGACGATAAACCAACAACGGTTTCTGCCACATGCACAAAGCCTTGGAGGACGAATAATACAACTACTTGACCAGTTGACTTTCAGCAATTCACTTGTGCTGTTAGCAAAGGCATCACGAGGAGCAACCATTCTCGTCCACCCTGCCGCGATACGATATTTCGACTACCAGAGGGATACAGATACCCAGACATAAAATGGCAACCACAGTCAACCCAGAATTTACAGCCTCTGAGCCCTCTCCAGTCTTCAAAGTAAAAGGAGGAGAAGCTCTCATAGATGCCATAGAAGACATAGTATTTGGCTCGGTCAGTCTTCCTCTTCCCTCCCCTCACCTACTCCGTTCCCTATAGAATTCTCCACTAACACCCTCTCGCAGATCGCCGGCGTAGCAGGGAAATATATCGAATACCCCTTCGACACCGTCAAGGTCCGGCTACAATCTCAACCCGACCACCTCCCCTTGCGGTACACTGGACCCCTTGACTGCTTCAAACAATCCATTCGCAGCGATGGATTTCTGGGTCTCTACCGCGGAATATCGGCACCTCTCGTCGGCGCCGCTCTTGAAACATCCTCGTTATTCTTTTGGGAACGTGTAGCCCGTGAGTCTTTCTACAAAGCCGGTGTATACCAACGCGAGAAACCTCTTCCGCTCTCTGCGTTATGGCTTACTGGCGCTATCTCGGGCGCTTTCACGAGTCTAGTTTTGACGCCTGTGGAACTGGTGAAATGCAAAATCCAAGTTCCCGCCAAGAGCAGCAGCGACAGCGTCGTCAAACGTTCACCAACACCATTACAAGTGATCCGCGAAGTCTTTCGACACCAAGGTCTCCGGGGATTTTGGAACGGGCAACTAGGCACACTCATTCGCGAAACAGGAGGTTGCGCGGCATGGTTCGGTTCTAAAGAAACCGTCACCCTCCTGTTCCGCCATCTCAACGCCAAAAATTCGCCTCTTCCCAACTCCTCATCCTCCCTTTCAAACCCTCAACTCAAACAACAAAACTTACCCACTACCTCCGAACTCGGTCTCGCTCCCCTCCCCCTCTGGCAACAAGCTCTCGCGGGCGCCTCTGCAGGAATGTCCTACAATTTCTTGTTCTTCCCAGCCGATACGATAAAAAGTCGAATGCAGACGGCGAGTGTGCTGGATAACGGAGCGAAGGTGAAATTTTGGGATGAGGGAAAGGCGATTTGGAGGAATTGTGGAATGAAGGGGTTGTATCGCGGGTGTGGGATTACGGTTGCGAGGAGTGCACCGAGTAGTGCGTTTATTTTCATTATTTTCGATGCGTTGAAGGGGAGGTTTGGTCAGGTTTAGCGAGGTCAATGGACAGATTGGGCAAGTAAATTGAATCACGTGGTGTGGATATGGTGTGGAAAGGAATTTGGCCATATCTGGGGATTTGGATACCAGTATCAAGGAGATATGATTCTTGCATTTACAGCGAAGCAAATTGGTTGGTCGAAGATAGACGCATGGTTGGTTCGTGGCTGCATGGACGACTTCAAGACGGCAGAGCCTTTACAGAGACATACTTATGATCTGATGGGAAGGGATGGCATTGCAAATAAAGGCGTTCGTAGAGGATATTTAACATGTCGGTATTCAAAAAGAATCATTTTTTTCAGAACTAGAGGGGAGCAGAAGAGAGAAAACTCTAGAATAAAGACAAAGATCTCACATAGAATTTCGACATGTATTTGAAGAATGGCATTCATGAGCAAAGGATCAAGAACTTCGCGCTCCGCACTCGGTGTATACTTTCTCATGGAAGATGGAGTAGACATACTAAGGTAGGGAACACACGGTTATTTTTCGCGTATAGCTCGTTTGTTCAATTCAATCCACTTCGCTTCACATGCCTAGATGGTACCTAGGTAGGTAGGTAGGTAGACATAATCTCGCCTAACAATATAAATACTCGGCAAAAATAGTATTGTCATGTTGCAGATCCGTAATCTGTGATTGTGAGATATAGTGAACTAGTTGGCGAGGACGTCTCAGTCATTAGGAAAAAGATGTGCAGTACTAGTAAATTCGCGACGCCAGTCATCGCAACCTGAGCTAGGAAACTTGAAGATTGCTACTTCATCGTGATGGGAGCTCATATCCTCGAAAATTTCCATCGGTCCATCATATCATGTACGTGCCATTCAAAAGTGTTTTTACTCCCTATCATTCATTAGCTTTTATCCACATACCACAATCCAAAAAACTCACTTCTTCTCATCCACATACTTCGTCTCCTTCCCCTCTGGCGCCTTAGGAACCTCCTTATCCTGAAGATTCCAATCATTGAGATGTCCAACCCCAACCGTGAGATAGGTGGCGAAACCCAACCAGCCAAGATATGGAACTAATGCCCATCCGGCGACAGCGTCGACTTGGCCCCAGATGTAGGTTAGGTAGCCGACTGTACCTGTGAGCGCGACGACTATGGGATAGGTAATCAGTAAGCTGTTTCTGGAAAGAATCCTCAGGCAGAGTGGAGACTGTTTTTCATAGATTGCGATGGATGGAGATCTTTGGTACATACTATCGACTAAAGCTTCAACAGGGCGTTTGGCGGCGAAGAACAAGGGCATCCAGAGGAGGTTAAGTCCGAGTTGAATGGTATAGAGTGTGGCGCCTTGTTTGGTCAGGTTGTGAGAGAGGGTGGAGGAGAGGGGGGAGAGGCCGATGGAGTAGGCGCGGTAGGCGGAATAGCCCATCATGCCGTAGATGACGGCTGTACAACAATCAACACTCTCTTCTATAAACCGGCTGGATATGCAGATTGAATAGTTCCAAAGAGAAGGAGAGAAACATACTCCATGCAGGACCGAAAACATAGGGTGGTGGACTGTAAGGTGGTTGCTTGAGTGCCATGTAGGTCTTCTGTGTCTCTTTTGCTGTCTGTGATGTTAGTATTTGCCTGTCGTGACTAAATCGGTGGGAAACCCAGGATAATCTTGACGTACGTCTACAGGAGTATCCAACAGCTGTTCCCAGAGCGACTGGGAAGAGGATGGATGCAGCTGGATTGGCAAACAGTGCTGCTGGTAGCGTGAGAGAAGGGATGAAAGTCGTCATTATTGCGATCCTGTGATTGCTTAGTTATGTGAAGGGGATTGAAGATGAAGATGAAGATGAAGACGAAGGAGGAAGAAGAAAGTGCGTTTGAAGAGAAGTGGTGAGATGTGGCATGAGGTTAGTATAAACATGATCTGATAATCGCATCACATGTTGGTTAGGGAGGGAGAGAGCTTCCTCTCCCAGCTCTGTCGATGACGTCGTTTCTGTGGTCTTGAAATCATGAGGAGAGTGCGTAGAGTGGCAACTGCATTAAGGGAGCTCCTTACTTCTTATGGCGTATTATACCTGTGAAACTATCTAAATGAAGCCCTTGCGATGTTTTGTCGAGGATATAGGAAGTGGTTGTGATTGAGAGGTTGGTAGCACAGCCATGGTGGATCAGACCAGAATCATACCTGAACCGATACCCGGGCTCGCTTGTCGTGTGACGTTGAGCTAGTCTGAGCTAGTCCTCTTCTAGCACAATAGAAAACTTATTTTCTATTCCCCTTCATTAAGTAGGTACTCTACGCCTAATATTGTATGGAGTTCATGATATTACAGCAATAGAACAACATAAGAAAGTCCTCTTCTCCTTCCAATTTTTCAAGATCTGATCAACTCAAGGTCTGGCACATAATCGCCAACATGATTTCATCTCTACACCCTTAAATCAAGATCCTTCCCCTATTACAAAGCTCGGATTAACACTGCTTTTCTCCCTTCGATTTGTACTTTGATCAATCCTGTAATGTTAGAGTCAACTGCGCCTGAGTCTTTAACAGCTGCCGTCTTTTGGTGTTTCCCGCTACGCTGATGGTTCCGCTCGCTATCGAAGATATAGTGGCATCTGAAGTCGCACCTAGCCTGAGACAGAAGCAGTGCTTGAATTCATTCCGCCAGCTAAGCTTGTAGGTGTCAAAGAGCCTTCCGTCTGTGATAGACTTGTCGTTTCAGCGGGCGAGACCGTCTATTCAGCATATCAGCACTCGTGTTTACACGCAATTATATGTAAACTTACAGAGCTTGTGGAATTTGAAAAGCTGCCTGTAGTTGTGCTGGTCAACGCCGATGAAACGGAACTAGGAGGCAAAACCACACCATTCACACAATCCGTAGCTGGAATCACAAATAACCTCTGCGGTACACAATCGACAATCGTTGCATTTAGCGTAAACAGCGCATTCACACGACTATCTTGAGAGCAGAACCGGGCTTTGTTTCCTGAGAAAGCCGAGTTAGACCATTCCAGTGTATCCGAGACACTGAAAGTTGTGGAAATCTTCTCGATAGCTTGAGCTGCGACGAATGGCGCGGATGCGACACCTTCGTTCACCGAAACAAGGTTATTTCCGCTTGAGAGCTGGCCATTGGAGATGCTGAAGATTTGCGCATCGGAACAGCCTGGGATGATTGTTCCCGAGGGAGAAATGTATTGCGGGCGAGATAGTTGACGCGGTCCTAGTCCGGCGACTGCACTGGGCGATAGAATGAATGACGTTGGTGCAGAGTTACTCGTCGTTCTGTCTAGTTAGCTAGGATGCTGAGGACCTTCCGCTGAGAACCTACACTGTGCTTGTCACCGTCACGATTTCAGTGCTAGTCCCCGTCGCTGTGGTGAAGATGTATGTAGGAGCATTGTTAATCACGATGTTGACACCTACTCATCCTTAGCATATTCTCTGATAATATTGGGGAGAGAGAATATTTACCTCCACCACCTTGAATAATGGTATTCTGTTGAAGGAAAGTCTTGATGACGACAGGGAAGTTGATGATATTGGTAGTTTGGAAGACCTGAACATTTCCGGGAAGGCTGACGATCATTAACATCTATACCAATATATCTAGTTTCAACTTACATAGTGGTAGCAATGGTATTGGTGGCAGTTGTCGAACCAGTAGCAATGGTCAGGATTTGTGTTGGAGCATTGTTGATGGTGAGCGTGACACCTGTGAAGTGTAGTTAGTTGATGTTATGAGATGATGCATCTTAGTGTATAAAGCTTACCACCTTGAAAGTTGACGGAAGTGTTTTGTTGGATGAAAGTATTGATGATGACTGGGAAAGCCTCCACTCGTGTTTTTACAACATTGACGACAGTGATGTGCTCGTCTTGCCCGCCATTATATTCAATGCACTCTTGATCTCCTGATGAAATATCGAAGTCCGCTCCTGCTACTGAAGACAGTAGAGAAAGAAAGGAAATGGTTCTTCTGATCAGCATCTTTAGAAATGTAGATTATCGAAGCTCACTGCTGGTTTCGTGATGCAAAAGATATACAGAATTATAGTTGTGATTTCATTTCTATACGGGGTCTTCAATTATCATATATGGGGTCAACGGTGACCGCCCCTATTCGATCCAGAATCTAAAGCCCATGATCATTCTGACGCTGTCTATAGAATTTGTTGTTTTCATGAGCCCTTCTCCGATTCGCTTAACTTGGCTTGCGTTACGAATCATTACGACCACTAACGGACTAGTGAAGGCTGACACTTCTTTTTTTCCGAGCTGGGAACAGGAGCTATCTCCTTTTATTCTGGGAAGAAGAACTTTTCGTCGAGCAGCTGAGGAAAAACCGAGAAGAGAAACGTCACTGGCACAAGAATCGCATAAAGCGTGATGCAGTAATCTCCACCTTTGTTTGACCTCGAGGCGGGAGTCTGGCACGATTACTTTCTCTGATTGTCCCAGTGCTACAACACCAGAACACCGCCTTACGAATCTTCCAGGAGACTTCATCGCCACAAGAATCTGATATCTGCGACTGCTAGGAAGCCGCCGGGGCTAGGGTGTGGACCAGCTCGCCGATTAAATGTCAGTCGTACTGTACCGAAGACGCCATGATGGGATCTGTTCCATAACCCTGAATTGGAGAAGAGAGGTATTCTGTCGCTACAAGTATAAGCGAGTGTCTTTGGAGCCAGCGCAATGCAATGAAAGCCTCTAGGACTCAAATAAGCTCACTCTTATTCATAGATCTCAGTTAGCACTTACCAAGGCTGAGTGAGCCTTACTGGTTGCTCAGGAATTCTTGCTTACCTCAGCTCAGGAATCTATTGCTTACCCTCTGCTTGAAATAAAGCGGCTGCTGCCATTTATTAGAACAGGAGCTGGTACTTGTACCATTGTGTGTGTGTTTTTCGTGATCACGACCCTGAAATGAGGTGCTGAAAGCCTCAGGCCTCTTTGCCAATGGGTGAATGGAAGGAGCTCTTGACCCTGGCTCAGCCTGGCCAATAGCAATATTGCTGCCCCGCTTTTCCTATCTGCCCTGCCTGCTGCCTCCTGCCTCCTGCCTCTGCCTCCCGTTCCGAAAAGGTCAGTCAAGCTCAACGCCCCGCTTACTCTTTCTTGACCCAGTCTCAGTCCCAGTAGTCCCAGTAGTCCCAGTCCCAGTCCCAGTCCCCCCAAAGCACGTGCAAGATAAAGAAAGCATGGACTCGGATTCGTGGAGCCCATCAGCTCCGACCTCACCTGGTCCAACTCCTCCTTTCCGTCGCCTTCAACACATCTCCAAATCCAATTTAGAATTGGACGCGAATCTTGATCGCTTTTCTGCGCAGAAGCAAACACATATTCAGACTCAATCCTGTTCGTCAATTCTTCTTATAATCAATCATACAATTCCCAGCCCTTCGCTCTACATATCCTCCCTTGTACCCTCAGTTTGGCCTGCCCTACCTGCCATTATTTACCTATCCTGCCCTCCTACTCAGCTCGATCCTACTCTTCTATCCATTATCAAAAGATCAGCTCGTTTCGATCAGACAGTGTCGTCGTTCGTCCGCCATCAATAGGCGCCGAATCCCTTATTTACATATCATTCTTGTCTCCGTTGCTCTTCTATTTGGCTCTATTGCACCTCTCAGGAGCTCACGGCCCTGCCCCATTACCTTCTACACTCTTTTTGGACATTCCTCTGACAGCAATCATGGCATCAAACAGCAAGAGCAGGAGTATCTGCGCCTTCGCGATCACACCCCCTTCCCAATCGACCCAAGGTGTCCCTTGACAATCAACAAACACGACAGCTATACGAGCCCCCTAGAAGAAAGACCGTTGTCCCCCCAAAAGCATACGAAGCCAACTTCCTACCTGTCAATCGAAGCACGGAGACAATGGATTCATACCAGAACTTTAGAGAGCCGCTGTCTGCGCGATCACCTACGGAGCGTACACCATGGGCTGGTGGTCGTGATGATAACTACAGATCGAACGATCGGCCGGAAACCACTCGGACCGACACATTCTATCGTGGCAGATCTCCTGGTATGTCCTCAATAGAGATTATTGTACTTCTGTTCTGCTTAGGTGGTGATTCGTTGCATGCAGCTGCGGCAGTAAGACAGGGACCAGGCTTTGCATTTTTAGATGCGTCTATGTATCTATTTTGAGAGCTTGATGATCACCAACTCCCGATGCGCATGTACTTACGATCTTTGTTGCAGGTGCTGATCGAAGCCGCCGACCCCGAGACCGAACCCGATCACCTGCGCCAGTCAATCGATATGAACCATTGAGTCGGAGTAGAGAGGACTATGGCAGACGAGACCGGGAACGTGACAACCGACGCATTTCTCCAGCGCCCGTCAACATCGATCGTTATGTTCCCAGCCAGGAATCAGGCCCCCCTCAAATTTCCGTCAATCCTCTAGCTGATCCTGCAACGCTTGCCTTCCAAGTTGGCTTTTCATATTTCGGAGAATGGTGGCGCACAAATGAGAAGATCAAGGAGGAGAGGGAGCGTGCTAGAACTGGCAAGCGCGGACCCGATCCGCGGACTCGCGACCCGGAAGACCGCGAGAAGGAGAAAGCCAGAATCCAAGTTGCGTACGATGCGTACAAGGAAGAGTTGCAGGCTAAGATGGCGAGACAATTTGTCGCGGAACATAAGAATGAGCAGTGGTTTCAGGAGCGATACTATCCTGAAATCAGGGAGGGTTTACGAACACAGCTCAATGAGTTTCGACGAGCCAATTACAGCCAGTGGGAGCAAGATCTCGAATCTGGCACCTTTGACGAATATTCCTTGGAGGGAATTCCCAAGAGTGAAAGCAATGGTGCTGGAGGGGTCGTTGAGAAGGAAGAAGGAGAGACCACAGCAGCGAATGAAGTTCTTGGTGTTGGTGATCTTGTTCCATCTCGGGGAAGTGATATCAGAGACGAGAACGCTTTCCAGCCAACTCTCCTTATCAAGACCCTCGCACCCAATGTCAGTCGTCAACACTTGGAGTCCTTCTGTAAAGAACATCTTGGTGAAGATGAGGGAGGCTTCAAGTGGCTGAGTCTAAGTGATCCCAACCCAAGCAAGCGATACCACCGTATTGGCTGGGTTATGCTTCATCCTGCACCCGAAACAGTGACCCACGTCGATCGACCAGAGCTGAACGATGAAGATATGGAAGAAGATATCAAGATTCCCGCTATCCCTCAAACAACTGCTGAAAAGGGTCTCGAGGCTATCAATGGGAAGACTATTAAAGATGAGGTTCGAGGTGATTTCACGTGTCACGTTGGTGTGCACGTTCCACCAAGCATGCCGCGAAAGAAGGCACTCTGGGATCTCTTCTCGGCTCCTGAGCGTATCGAAAAGGACCTTGAACTGGCACAGAGATTGGTTCAGAAGTATGAAGAAGACTTTGGATCTGATTTCAATGCTGTCTTGAAGATTGAAGAGAAGGTCGAGGATCTGAAGAATTCAGGACGCCTCTTGCCACCAGTTACTGCTCCAGTTGTCAAGAAGGCCAAGAAGTCCCGTGAGAGTATTGGCCTCGACGAGGCGATGGATGAGGGCGAAGAAGGTGAGGAGGTTGACGAAGAGGAGGATGAAGAAGGTGCTTTCGATGACGAGGTTGATGATGAGGATCTCCTGGTCAAGAAGAAGCAGCTTGATCTGATGGTTGAATATCTTCGCCGAGTCTTCAACTTCTGCTTCTTCTGTGTTTTCGAGAGCGATTCCATCCATGAGCTGACTCGAAAATGCCCTGGAGGCCATCTCCGACGACCACGCAATACTCTCAGCTCTGCTGGTAAAGCTGCCGCGAAAGCCAGTGCACTAGGCGAGCCCTTCCAATCAAGGAAGCACACTGGATCAGATTCGTACGAGGACTTGGACAACCCCAACTCGCCGTCTGAAGATCGAAAATTTAATCGAAACACCACAGCGACCAAAGCCGAACAACAACTTCAGCGTGCTTTTAATTGGGTCAAGACTTTTGAGGAGAAGCTTATGCAGCTCCTAGAGCCAGAAGCTATCGATGTACGCAAGCTTGGTGGCAAGCCAACAGAGGAAGCCTTGAAAGAGGAACTTCCCAGATATGTGAAGCAGGAGGATGAGCACAAGTTCCGATGCAGAGTCCCAGACTGTATTAAGCTATTCAAGGAGAGACATTTTTGGGAGAAGCATGTCGAGAAGCGTCATCCTGAATGGCTTGAGGGTTTGAAAAAAGACGTATGCATATCCAATTCCATCATATACTACGTACCACAGACTAACAATGACATGATTAGTTTGATCTTGTCAACACCTATGTCAGCGATCCCGCTCACATCGCACCCTCAAGATCAGACGCCAACAGCAACGGTCACTTTCCTCCGGCAAACGGCCACATGCCAGCCGGCACACCTCGCGGCTTCAGTCTCCAAAACTTCGGAATGTCAGCTGGTGGTATGCCACCTATGGCTGGCTTCGGCCAGCCAGGCTTCTCTCCTTTCTTCCCAGCTAATATGCCAGCTGGTAACTGGAACGGGAATGGTAATGGTAGTGACAGAAATGGTAGTGGTGGGGGGCCGATGCGGAGAGGTGGGCGACCGTATCAGAACAATACCCGTACAGGGCCGTACGATCGCAGACCGAGGGATAATGGGAATGGGAGACTGAGTCCACAGCCTGGTGCCAGAAGACTTGGCAGTTCTGGTGGTGGTGGTAGTGGTGGAGGGAGGTGGGGTGATGGAGCGGCTGGTGGAGCTGCGGTGGGTCCAAGAGAGGCGGTCCAAGGGAGAAGTCTCAAGTCTTACGAGGATCTAGATGCGGTTGCTGGAGGGGGATCTGGGGAGTTGAATTATTGAGAATGATTACCGAAGGATGTGATGCTTGGTGAGGGAAGGGATGTGGAAAGAAATCGGAAATGTCAAAATTGCCTTTGCGAACTGGTCCTGGCGTTTTAATCATCTTATTGGCTGGCTTCGGCTCTGCGTTCATTTGCTCTTTTCGACATGTGTGCTTGTACTACAGCTGTTCTTTGCAAATCAATGGAAAACATATCACATCTGCACGTCTGCCCTCAGACATGACAAAATGACTGTTTTGCAGGCTTCTCGTCTTCCATGCTAAACGAGATTTACTTTAGAGGTTCTCATTCGAATCCAGTTCAAGAGTTACAGGATCTGGCTGCGCAAGGTATTCGTCTGTTGTGAGAGTTTTCATTTCTTGGACAGCACGAGGCGAGCGAAATTCGTAGCGGGCGAAGCGATCGGAGATTTCGTAGTAACTTCAGGTTCTGAAATTCCCAAACTCTTTTAAAAAAAAGAATAAAAGTGAAGTGACTTCAGATAATAAGCTCCCAGTAATCTCCTAACATACGTTTGTGACCTGCGACCTTGTAATGTAAAGGACTGCTTCTTGATCGGCCAAGACGATTTTGCGGCCTCAGTACGCTAGCTAGCATTGTTGATTCGTCCATTCATTCATTTATTTCTTCTCAGAGGTGCGTGCGTGCGTGCAGCTTGACATCTTCTATCTATCTCTCTACGCTCGCAATACCATCTTACTCTCACCGTCCATCTCCACCCTCCTTTTCCTTTCCCAACCTCTAATACTCAACCTCGCCCTCCTCCTCATCCCCATCCTCGGCAACCTCCTCGTAATCCCTCTCCAGCGCGGCCAGATCCTCTCTCGCCTCACTGAACTCGCCCTCCTCCATCCCTTCTCCTACGTACCAATGCACGAACGCGCGCTTGGAATACATCAGGTCGAATTTGGCGTCTAGACGCGCCCAGGCTTCGCTGATTGCTGTGGTGTTACTCCTGTGGTGGTTGGGTTGTCAGCGTTTACACTTGCTTACTCATCACAACTGCCTTCTGCTCTTTTGGGGAGGGGGGAAAGGGGCAGGAAGAAGGGGCGACAAGGACAGACAAAGCAGACAGACGGACTATCGATCTAGGGACTGGGACTGGGACTGGCGAGTACGTACAACATGCTGACACTTCGATCCACACTTGCGAGCGCACCATCATTAGGCGAAGTCGATGGCACGGAAACGGGTTTCTGGTAGTTGATGCCGATTTTGAATCCCGTGGGACACCAGGAGACGAGGTTGAATGTGCTTTTCGCTTTGAGGGAGGCGATGGCGGAGCTGCAGTCGCGGGGCACAACGTCGCCGCGGTAGAGGAGGGCGACGGCCATATATTTCCCGTTACGCGGGTCGCAGACTACCATTTGGTTGTTGGGTTCGAAACATCTGGCGGAGCGTGTTAGCTATGATATGAGATTTAAATGAGATTTGATGTTTCTTGATGTGTTTGTTGATGATCATTGCGGGTTAAGCGAGGAAGATAGGGGTGGGGCATGAAGGTCGAGCAAGATGAATCAAGTCAGGGAAGAGGAAAAGAACATACTGCAACGTCAGATCCTGCGTCTTGAAACTCTCGTGACTGCTCTTCTCGGCACTGATAACAGGCGCATAACTGATCAATGGATAATGGATCCTGGGATACGGCACGAGGTTCGTCTGGAACTCATTCAAATCGACATTCAACGCACCATCAAATCTCAATGAGCTCGTGATGCTACTGACAACCTGGGCAATCAGTCGGTTCAGATGCTCGTAGTTCGGTCGCTCGATGTTCAGGTTACGCTTGCAGATGTCGTACACGGCTTCGTTGTCGACTAGGAATGTGCAGTCGGAGTTCTCGATTGTGGAATGCGTTGATAGGACGGCGTTGTAGGGCTCAACGACGGCGGTGGACACGCGCGGGGCGGGGTAGACGGCGAATTCGAGTTTGCATTTCTTGGAGTAGTCTGCTGAGAGGCGTTCGAGGAGGAGGGAGCCGAATCCTGAGCCTGTACCGCCACCAAAGGAGTGGAAGATTAGGAAACCTTGAAGGGAGGAGCAGTTGTCCTGGTTCAGGAGTCAGCTGAGCTTTATCTCCATGTCCTCAAATGTCCACATGAAATCCACTCCCATGTCCCCTCGCCCATCTTTCAACCTCAATTCCAACTAAGCCGCCAAACAACCAATGTCAAAAAGAAAACAACTCACCAACACCCTCCGAATCTTATCCAACGTCCCCTCCAATAACGCCTTCCCAACCGTATAATGTCCCCTCGCGTAATTATTCGACGCATCCTCTTTCCCGCTGATCAACTGCTCAGGGTGAAATAAATTCCTATAGTCACCGGTACGGATCTCGTCAATGGGACTGGGATCCAGGTCGATGAAGATGGAGCGCGGAACGTATTTGCCATTGCCCGTCTCGGCGAAGACGGTGTCGAGTTCGCCGGATTCGTGGAGTGCTTTGGCTGCTGGGTCCGGTCGACCGTCTTTCAGGAGACCGTGCTCGAGGAGGTAGCTGGGGATCTGCGTTAGTTTAGGCTTTGGTATGCTGGGTGGTTGGTGGGTAGGTGAGGTTGTAGAGTTGGTTGCAATTGAGCAGGATTATAGAATTGGTTACACGGGGATTGTGTTGCTATCTGAAAGGCGGAGAGTGAGGTAAACATACAGTTCCCAAGCACTGTTTCCAAGCTGAGTGCCGGCTTGCCCAATGTGCAGGTGTAGAATCTGAGGGGAGTTCAATCAGTCAAGTGAACTCAGCAGTTGTGACACACTCGGTCATTGTCACATTACTTCTTCGTCGGGTTACCATGTACAATCATCCCATATTACTGCGTCGAGACACAAGTGCGCGTCCTCCTTCTATCCCGTAACACCGAAGCTGAGAAACCGAAAATCGGAGGTCTCCTCCGCGCAAAACACTGAGTGAAGGCCACATACCTCGCCTCTTGTCATGTTGACTTATTTGAGAGATCTCGCTTGAGAAGATGTCGGCTGTGTAATGATGGACGGATTTCTGTACTTTTCTGTTAACAGCAAAAAGGGAAGCCCGCCTTCTGAACGCAATGCATCGCGGTACTTGGGGGAGTGGAAAGGTGTTGATGCGATTGTGCTTGAGGAGTGTTTTGGTTGGCGGGGAAGATCCACAGTGATCCATGTTGGAGGGGTTGTGGAGAAAATTTATGAATTCTGATTCGGCTGCAGAAAGCGGTGTGCAATATCGTGCTGAAGTTGCTTGAACCCCTGAATGTCCTTAGATTAGATTCCAGGGACAATATACCTCGTAGCTGCTTGTTGGTCTCACGTGCGTTCAGTGATGGATAATCGTAGGTAGGCTTGACGGCTCCCAGTGATGTGCATGGGATGGGAGTTGTGACATCTTTACCATTGAGTAATCCTTTGTTGACTAGGAGGCTTGATCTCGCTTGGCTAGAGCCAACATCAGTAGAAGGCGGAAAATAAACAGACTTTGATGACTCTTCATATTGCTACATTAAGTATTCTACAATCATCACGAGCCATTCAGATCCTTCCGATTTACCTCGACAAGGCAATATCGTCAATTCTGTTGAAGAGCACTATTAGCATTTTGTCCAAAGCATAATTCAAGACAGGGGCATACCTTAGGATCATCTTCACTGTCTCGGCAGCCAGTTCTACCGCACTGGTGCTTACAAGCAGAGGCTGCAGAACATTTTCATCCGCGATATCGACCTTGACACCTCCACTCTTGATACTAACGCCAGCATTCTTCTCGCCATTCTCATGCTTGTACCTCAGCTCCGTGACAACCTTGATGCTGTTCAATCCAGCATTCTCAGCAAGCGTGGTTGGAATGACCTCCATAGCATCAGCAAACGCCTTCCAGCAGATAGCCTCAGTGCCTTTGAGAGCACGAGATTGCTTGGCGAGTTGCGAAGCGATCTCAATCTCAGGCGCTCCACCACCAGCAATCAAAGCCTTCTTCTTGACCAGACATCTGATGACGCAAAGAGCATCGTGTAAACTACGCTCTGCCTCATCCAAAATCAGGGTGTTTGCACCTCTGCAAACAATGCTGACGGTCTTGCCTGCGCTCTTCGTTCCGGTAACCTTGACGATTCTGGATCCGCTGCTTTGCACCTCTTCAATGAGATCAGCGCTACCGAGCTTGTCTTCCGTGAAAGAGTCGATGTCGGCGATTGGCTTGCAGCCGGTAGATTTGCAGATGAATTCGACCTCGTCACGCTCGATGTCTTTGATGCAGAGGATGTTAAGTTTGGCGAGGAAATGGAGGGAGAGATCGTTGACGGCGTCGCGGAGGATGGATTTTTGGATGAAGAGAACGTTGCACTTTGCCTTCTTGATCCTCTTGACCATGTTTAGGAGGTAGGTTCGCTCTTCCTTCAGGATTTTGTCCATTTGGCGGTAGTCGTTAACAACTATTTGGTTTTCCATCTTTGTTTGTCAGCAGGTTCTAGTGAGAAGACGGTTCTTGAGCCTACATCTGGCTTGGGAGGAGAAAGCTGGAACTGTATGAGTCCAATTCTGGCCTTCTCCATTCTGACTGGTCCACCACCGCTCTTCAGAACTGGTTGATCCAGTACTAATCCTTCTACCATCTCCGTGTCTTCGATTGTGCCTCCAACCTTCTTCAATATTCGGATATTCTTCAAGTCTACATTCTCAGCAGTCTTGATGTCGATAGTTTTCGTAACAGCATTGACAGCCATAGGAGCGAGGATATTCGAATATTGCGAGACAATTTTAGAGGAAAGAGAGGTTGTAGCGGCTTGAAGGAGGGCTGTGGTATCTGTGAGAGAAACTGGATGTGACATGTCGTGAAGAACCTGAACTGCGGCTGCTGCTGCTCTCTGAAAGGCCTCTGCAATAACTGACGGATGTATGCCCTTTCCGAGTAGTCTGTCCGCGGCTCCTAATAAACTTCCACAAATGACAACCACTGATGTTGTTCCATCTCCCGCTTCGACATCCTGTGCTGCTGAAAGGTCGACCAACATTTTCGCGGACGGGTGCATAACTGCCATGCTCTTCAACATCGTGCTTCCGTCGTTTGTGATTATTGTTTGCCCTTTTCCTGACATGATCATCTTGTCCACTTTTTCGCTGTTAGATGTGTAGCTTCGGAGCCGAATTCTGTTGACTTACTTCCTCGAGGACCAAGGGAAGTCCGCACTGCATCACTCAGAGCTGCAAGAAATGGTCAGTCTCCACCTTTCAAGCTCCCTACAGCAGATTTGAAGCTTCAGAGCAACGGAATTCGAGCAGACAAACATACCTCTTGCGGCTAGAATATTTGCGGCCCGAACTGCCATAGGCTTCTCCTTGTCCTAGGCGGCATTAGCTATGCCAAAATTCAATTTGAAGCTCCCAGATTACATACCTTGAAAGACGCATTTGTGGAATTTCCGGTAGCTGCAGAGAGCGCCATATTGGAGTTTTCTGAAGGTTGCTGGGGAATTAGAGAGAAGTTCTTGCGACAGATACAAGGAATTCACATGTTCGTCGCGGTCCAACGCGCTGTTCAGCAAACATCTTTTTGATAGGCGCTAGGCCGAGATGGGCTTAGCCACATGCTGCAGGCTCTCAAGCATTCGTAAGAGCTTCGGCCTCGTCGCCTTCTGTGGAACATCATCAATTGAACTTCTACCACTTCCTCTCCCATCAGAAAACTCCTGAATTTCTCCGACCATAACTCAAGATGCCTTCGTAAGTCATACTTCTTCCTTCAGGTAATGCGACTTTTTCTGCAGCCCAGAATCGCCCTGCGCGTATTCAGTTGCCGCCAATACCACAGGATGCTTCAGCGATTCAACGAACCCAAACAAGGTCAATTACTGACTGTTCTATGACCACAGAGCGACAGGATCACAGTGGGAGAAATACACCAAGAAGGTCAGCTTCTACGGACTCTGGATGACAATGTTCAATGCTAAATACTTCAGTTCGCCGATGACGAGATAGAAGAGAAGAAGATCACACCTCTCACCGACGAGTAGTTCACCTCATATCCGCAACGAAGCCATGTTCTGACTTCAGATAGGGATATTCAAGTACTGAAGACCTACGGTGCGGCACCGTACGGAGCAGCCCTCAAGAAACTCGAACAACAGATCAAGGAGCGCCAGACAAGCGTGAATGAGAAGATTGGAGTAAAGGTAGGAGGATCTAGAAGGAAATATGGTAGGTAACTGCTGACTTGGCGCAGGAATCGGATACCGGATTGGCACCACCTCATCTTTGGGATGTCGCTGCAGACAGGCAGCGAATGTCCGAGGAGCAGCCCCTCCAAGTTGCAAGATGTACGAAGATCATCCAGGACGATAAGGACGCCGAGAAGAGCAAATATGTCATCAACGTTAAGCAGATAGCCAAATTCGTGGTCAACCTCGGAGATCGAGTCAGTCCTACGGATATCGAAGAGGGCATGAGAGTTGGGTAAGGATATTTAGGCCCAGCAGGAATCCAAAAGCTAATATACTGCAGTGTCGATCGAAATAAGTACCAGATCCTGTTACCTTTACCACCAAAAATCGATGCCAGTGTTACCATGATGACAGTCGAAGACAAGCCCGATGTTACATATGGAGATGTTGGAGGATGCAAGGAACAAGTCGAGAAGCTCCGCGAGGTTGTCGAAATGCCACTGCTTTCACCTGAACGATTCGTTAACCTAGGAATTGACCCACCGAAGGGCGCTTTACTGTACGGACCACCAGGAACCGGGAAGACACTTTGCGCCAGAGCCGTTGCCAACAGAACCGATGCCACATTTATCAGAGTCATTGGAAGTGAACTGGTACAGAAATACGTCGGAGAGGGAGCAAGAATGGTCCGTGAGCTGTTCGAGATGGCCCGGACAAAGAAAGCATGCATTATTTTCTTCGATGAAATTGATGCTATTGGAGGTGCCCGTGTAGATGATGGTGCTGGAGGCGACAACGAGGTCCAGAGAACTATGTTGGAGCTTATTACACAATTGGATGGATTCGATGCTCGAGGGAATATCAAGGTCATGTTCGCCACCAATAGACCCTCGACCCTGGATCCCGCTTTGATGAGACCCGGACGTATCGACCGAAAGATCGAATTCTCCTTGCCAGATCTAGATGGTCGTGCCAACATTCTCCGAATTCACGCCAAGAGTATGTCCGTCGAGAGAGATATCAGATGGGAGCTGATCTCGCGTCTCTGCCCCAACTCAACTGGTGCCGAACTTAGGAGTGTATGCACAGAGGCAGGCATGTTCGCCATTCGCGCCCGGCGCAAGGTTGCAACGGAAAAGGATTTCTTAAGTGCGGTTGATAAAGTCATTAAGGGTAACTTGAAGTTCAACTCTACTGCTACCTATATGCAATACAACTAGATGGGGAAGGATGGGCAGGATGTACACTAGCAGGCGTAGGTGTTATGGGTAGCATGTGTATCAGGCAAATGACATCGCCTGGACCTTGGTTTGGTTCATCGAAATAAGCAGTACTTATTGACGATGACTTGGGTGTACGATTGGTAGATTCTTTTACTCGGTGAATTTGAAGGGACTCCCAGTGGGACAGTTCAGATTTTTCTTCGTTGCGCATGGTGTATTACCTGCGACCACATCTGATCAAGCCAGATTGAAAAGCTTCGAGCGATTCTTGTGAGAAGAAGCGCCGGGTAACCAAGCCTGATCTTCGAGTTGGCACTCGGACTTCATTTTCGCTCCGTTCATCTGTTCCATTCCCCTCCACATGTTCAATCTACCATATCGTATTGCTACCATACGAAGCCTCGTCGCAATAGTTCTACCACGTCTTAAAAATTGATTAGAGACCGCTTACACAACTACTCATTACCCTAGACTTCTCGCATTTTGGCTATGTTCTCCGGGTGCCATTCAGTGGCCTGCACATTACCCGTGCAATATGTTTCTTGCGAGATCATTATGAATCATTCCACGGGAGCTAGACGAATTTAATACAATTTGGATGAATTCAAACTTCTCATTTGGGTGTTCAGGCTGTACAACTTTCGACATGAGAGACCTTCACGCACTTCCTTCTTGTACGACACTCTTGCATATACCAAAATAGAGGTCCCAGAAAGTACTGGAAAATGTCTGCTCACATGGTATCTTCGGCTGGATTATCCCATAGTGCTAGATTACGCCTGTGACATATGTATACCAGACTCCCAGGCCTGCAATTTGACTTCCCAATGTTCCTTCGTCCCATATCTTGGAGTTCCTCGTTACTTGAAGCTTAAGCTGTGGCATTGTTGCTCTTCTACTCTTTGATCGAGATGAGATCCATTCTACCGATAGTTGGGGTCTTGCTCCGAGCAGGGCTGTCACTCGCGAAACCATATCTACATGAGGAGAATGGCATGGTCTCTGATTTTCTTCCCAATGAGAAGCAATTTGTTGTAGGCAGAGGACTAAACCAACGGCAAGCGAGTACGCAACCTCTTTCTACACCCTCTCGTTCGCTCGAACCCTGACCTTGCCTTAAGGCTGTCTAGGATCATACGAACTCGTCGCAACTGGAGCTGGCGCGTCTCCAACAGGAATTCCGTAAGCTCAAGACTTCATCACAGCATGTCCAACTGCGTATTTCAGGAAGTGATCGAAAGCTGATAGGTGATGTAAATCAGGGATCCAAATTTCGACTTCTTCACATTCTGCTCCGCCTTCATCCGCCCAACCAAAACCTACACCTTGACTCTCCGAAGCAGTACACCACCACCGGTAGTTACCGTTACGTTGACTAAGACGAGAAGTTCGACAAGACATAACCCAACGAGCACGCCTGAAGGCCCAGTTTTCGTCACGGTCACGATCACGAGCGTGAGAAGCTCGAAGCCATTGCTTACGAGTACAGAGGAAGGACCAATTTTTGTCACTGTCACAGTTACGGGAATCAAGACGAGCAGCACGAGCTCGATCAAGCCAACTTCCACAAACGAAGAAGAACCTCCTATTGTGACGGTTACCATTACAGCGAGTAATTACTCGCCGTATAAACCAAGTACAAGCAAATCGGCGTCCATAACCAGCACGACGAGCTTAGGCATCACTCGGACCCAACCCACAACATCCAGAACGTCCAGCACGTCCACGGCTTCTAGCACATCTCAAGTTCCCATACCACCACTACCAACAACAACAACAACAACCCGACAACAACCAACAGCGACCGGAACCCTCTGTCCAACTCCTCTCCCGTCTCAATCCTGCGCCATCTCCGGTTGGGGCTACGCAGATAACAACTTGTACTCGGGCTCTCCCATCACGGCAGGCTCGTGCTCACAACTCTGTCTCGCGAACCCGGATTGCAAAAGTTATCAGACGCAGGATAGTACTTATGAAGCTCCGATTTGTAATTTGTATAAAGTGATTATATCGGGTACTAGTGTCATTCCGGGTGCTGCGGCGCCGTATCTGTTCTATGATCGGGAATGTGCGGACCTCGCGCCTGTGAGTTCCTTTGCTTGGTTTCTCTTGGTATTTATTTGTGCTTGGCGCATTGAATTTTTTGTTTTCTTGAGCGTTGTGTACTGAAGTTATAGTATACTGACGACATTACGCAGCTCTCTTGTAGCGACACCATAGCTCCACAAATAACCTCCCAGCCAACTTTAAACGTGGGTATCGCCGCAGCCATTGAACGACGGCAAGGTATAAAGAGTATCCCGTGGTTCTTGGAGCCCTTCGCACCGCAGACTATTAGTGAAGTATGCAGTTGTATTATCACAGTAGCTCCGCCTGCTATTGGATATACAATGACAGTCCAAGGGTAGATTGTTAGAGAAAGGAAAGGGTATGAAGGGGAATGGTGCACATCAAGTGGATGAACTAGGTTACTTGTATATGCGGTTCTTTGCATCACGGAAATTATCCTATCAGGCTCACAACCTATCTAGAAATCAGAACACAAGCAACAAATACATCCAGACTGATTGATGAGCACCTTCTATATTATAGTTCATACAGCCTGGTAGGTATAAGTTACCCTGC
Source organism: Rhynchosporium graminicola (assembly GCA_900074885.1). Lineage (NCBI taxonomy): Eukaryota > Fungi > Ascomycota > Leotiomycetes > Helotiales > Ploettnerulaceae > Rhynchosporium > Rhynchosporium graminicola. Next base: position 1,213,268 of record FJUW01000002.1, on the reverse strand, counting down.
AATTCCGTGCTATCATCCAGATGTACTTTCCATCACAGCTCAGCTCCTTGGGCGAAGACCTAAATTTGCGCACGCTCTTGTAATCAAACATTCAAACTTGATGAGCTATAGCTTGTGCGGGTAGTCACGTTTTCGTCTGAAAATACACGCGAGCAATACATGACAAAATTAAGCGAGCACTTCGGATAATACAAGGAACAACAAGTTTCCCTACCGATTGATACGCGCAACACTTGGAGAAGATCATATATTATAATATCGACTAATCTATCACATGGAAGTTTGTATAGCCTGAGAAGCGCCGAGCAAGTATGATCTCAATCTATAGACCGACACTCACGCTGTTGATTCAGGAGACGTCAGATTTTATCTCACAAAAGACCACAACATACTGCAAAGGGATATTGGCACTAAAACATGCGTTGCTGAAATTTCATTGACATAATGACATTTGATAATGCTTCTAGTATTCTAATACCTCGAGAACGGAACTCATTTTCTCCGAGGTCAGAAAGGGGTTTATTCTTATATCGTTCTTTGGTGAATTCGAGTTCCTTCTCGCTTTAAGCGAGTTTCTCCTATGTTCTGCTGAGAACGATGCCCAGACTGGGACCGACAAGCAGACCACAAAGATTCGTACATTTCCTCCTGTAAGCTGCAGGAGCATACGGTACTTCTGATTCTAGTCCAGGTTTAATAAGTATTTCACGATTACCCCAGCCGAGGAGGTACAGGAGTCGCAGCATTTCAGCACGAGGCTGCTTTGAAACGATAATATCAGAGTTGAATTTATGTGCAAGACTGAGTAAATACCCACGGTTAATAGAAAGATATCTAAGTTGAGTTGGGATGAGTCCAAAAACAAACAAGGCCTGACTTCAAGGTAAATCAATGTAGCGCGCTCAGTCAATCTGACTCGAGTGTAATGTGAATTATTCGGAGTTAATCTCAGTTGCTCTGAGTGTATCCAGAGCACTTGAATTACGTTAGAGATACTGCAATTCCACTCGGAAAGTTTCACGCAAGTAAGGGTCTCAAGTCTAAGCTACGATGGTGACGTAGAACACTCGACGAGATAGTGCAAATCTCCTGGTCTTGTAGTCACAGACTCATGGTAGGACATGCGGCGACAGCCATATACTCCAAATTGGTCATGAAAATAGCAAGTTTTGATGTTTCTAGAAATTTTGACTGAATGCACGACCTGAATCTCTATCCCGATCCCAAACGCCATCGCCATCACTCCATCGCAAGATGCTCCTGGGAATTCCAACCCCCATACTTCACGCTTAGTACAATTTGTTATCTCATCTACCTAGGTTCTCCATTCCCCAAACAGTATCATCTAACCCTTCCAATTGAAGCGAGCCTCCCGAAACATAGTGACCATGCCAGTAGGGAGCAATCCCTTCTCAACGATATTCAGCCCACCGAATCTTGAGATCATCTCTGGAGAATACAACTGAATGACCCACTGCTGATACGAAGAGAGCGATTTCCAATCCAGAGTTGTCGCACACTTGACATCCAACGTCGCCTTGATATTTTCAACTTTAGGCTCTTTTTTCAGAAGATCATAAGCTCTTGTCAAATGGTCCGAAGTTAGCTCTCGGTAGCGAGTGTATTCTTCCATGCTCATAAAATCTTCGTCACCATACTTAGCCTTGAGAGCCTGGTGCTCTAGATGGCTGTGGCGATGTGTGCCGGCTTCGAATCTCGTCTGTGCGATTCCATAGGCTACATCTTCGTTAAGGAAAAAATCATCCATTTTGGTTTCGGGTCGGGGGCAGATCTTGCTGCGGATGAGGTAGAGATCGACGAATGGTGATTTGAGCTCAAGGCCACCCATCGACAGCGGAAAGTACAGGTAGCCTTCAGGGATGTCGGTGACGCCAAACCGGCCGGTAAGCATCTGCTTAAGTGTTGAAGTAACGCTGCCACCAGTGCTAGAAAATAGCTGAGCTTGAATACGAGCGAATGTGTCAAGTAGCATGTCGACATGAGCGAGACCAAACGAGTTGGCGGGCTTTCCAAAGTTGGTAGTGAAGAAGCGGGCACCGTAGATGTTCCATGCATGGATCCAATCGAAAACCGACTTACAAGCATCGAGTTGAAGTTTTAATTCTTCAATGTGCTTATCGACAGACTTCTGGTCGATAATGAAACGACCTGATTGAGCATCAAGCTTCAGGAAACCCCAGCGGACGTCACCTTTAGGAAGAGATGCTTTTACCGATACTGAGGATTTTGAGGCGGTTTTCTCTTTGGAAATACAAACGCTTCCAGTCTTCTCCTTGGCGAAGTCAAGGCCGGCTAGGCTTGCAAACTGTAGAAGTGATGTCAGAAATTTGTACTGGTGAAGCCCAAACTTCAGGGCCTATGAAATGAAAGGAGCCTACCTTCTTCATAATGTCCCAACCCTTGATACATTTCTCCGAAGATCCCCAGAACCAGATGTCATCATGGAGGCTGGAATTTGAAGTTAGCATGCAGATGGTTAGATGTTTCGGGGAGGCGGTCCAAGGCGGAAGAACATACCGGTAGAGGAGTGTTCCATTGCTCTCCTGGTTGAAAGCAAAATCCAGACAGAACAAGACAGTCTCTGCCAGGACATCGCTAAGAGGTCCGCTGATAGGGGTACCGCGCTTTCTGATCCGGACTGAAGAGTTAGGACCATCCTACAAGGTGTTAACTAAACTCTCATCCACGTCTCATGCCATTGCAAGTCAACATAGGCTGTCCCTCGGAGATGATGTACGTACCTGTGCGAATCTCATAGGAGCTTCAACAGCTCGGCGAAAGAAATCGACCCAGCTCCCAGAAACATTGAAGAATTTGAGGACCGTGAACATCGTCGAATGAGGTAACGAAGGTCCAAACCAGGCAAAATCCGTGCGTACCACAGTCAAATCCTCTCCTAGGCGGGTCTTCATGATGATTTCAGCTGCAAGAGAGTGGAGAAGAGTCTGAGTGATTTCCCGACTACTCTTTCGACTGTCATCTTCTTCCTTCTCTCGATCATTAGCGTAGGTACCACGCTCTTCGTCGATCTCTTTTTGGAGATGCTCCATGAATATCTCATCACAGAAATGAGCCGTACGGCGACTCTCAACACCACCATTGGTAGTATTGTCTGGACCCAAGAAAAAGTCTCGACGTTCACGATCAGTTGATGTCATCCGGGTAGCTGACGATTTCCAAACGGAAGGTGTACGTTGGAACCTGACGAATGCGTTCTGGAAGAACACTGACCACTTGACGCCAATGTACCGCAGAAGAATGGTTTGGAGAAGATCCTCATCGTGGTAGAATCGATATCGATCATTCAGCTGGCGTCTCTGCTCGACAACAGTTCCAGCTGGATCCCATTTCCAGGTGTCCAATGATTTCATGCGCATGTTGAGCACGTCAGCAATCTCGTCCAATACGACTTCGTTGTTGGAGAAGTCCTTCAGAACCTTGCGTTTCTCGTCACTAAGGAGATCGCTACGAAGAAGTCCTTTGATGACCCACCCCAACGAGATCTTGTTGAAGTGAACGTCGGTCTTCATGGCTGTCTCGAAATTCTCGGTTTGAAGACGGAGCGTGTCGTAGGCAGACTTAATGTCCTTGGAGGAGCTGAAGAGCTTCTTAAGGTACTGCTCGAAAGCCTTGGTGTCCGTGTTTCGAGCATTGAACACCATGTCCTCCCATTTCTGACGTTGATCATGCATCTCCTTACGACCGAGGGTTTCGAAGCTACCATCCAAATTGGAGTCCGTTTGCTCCCCGTTAGTATTAGCAGAGAGCCATTCGTTGACTAGTTGACCGTACAGGGCTAGACAGAGTTTTTGTCAGCAATGTCTCGAGGATATCACAGAACATCGAAGAGACTCAGGAGAAGAGTTTTGGTAGGCTCTAATACGTACAAGCATACTCGTATTTCAAGGATTGAATATCGAGTTGCTTCTCTAGCTTTGACTGCCAACCTTGTTGGATTGCAGGTGAGATTGAAGGATCTACCTTGGCTTGTCTCCAAAAATTGCGGATGTTCTTGAGATCGTTGACAGTGTTGGCATCGAGGGAGCCCAGGCCTGTATCAGAAAAGTATGGTCAGCTTGCTATTATGTGTGGAAGATGAACCGCAGTGAAAGCAGAAGAGCATTTGGACACAAGACGCGCCACAGGCTCAAAATGAAATTACGGAGCAAGCTGAACTGACCTGGCAAAGTCCCATCGAGGGAGAGAAGAGTGTCAACCTTGATGCTTTGGTCCGTAGTACTCTGGACCTTATTCAAAAGCTCGCTTTTAGCTTTCTCGAAGCTGCTGCGCTGGTTGGAGATCTCATTAAGCTTGATCGAGGTGATCGAGCTGAGAGTCTGCGAAAGGATGTCGGGGGAAGCCATGGTTGGGGAAGTAATCTCGAAATGAGTGGTGGTGATCTTTAAAGTAGGAAGTTTTCGGTTTGAAAAGTCAACTATGTTTGTGAAAGATGTCTTCTGAGTTGCTACTGCGATTTTGGTGTTTGACACTTTTTGTGTTGGAAGCGCGGTGTGAAGACCCTGTGGTGACTGAAGATGGATGATCTGAGAGGTCACAATTAGAGGGGAGGTTCCAGCCCTTTATACAAAATCTAGATCTCTACCTCACAACCATCTTTCCTGTCTTTCAGATAGCTGAGCCTCGTTCATCAAGCAAATCTCTTTCGGGCGTGACTCAGTGGCAAGCACGATCACGTGAGGGGCCCCCTGTTCCTGCGCTCATGCGGCTCGCCGGGAGGCCTTCAAGGACTAGGCAACTGCTTCACACTACACAAACGCAATGAGATAGGCATATATCATCAAAGTAGCAAATTTGTAACTCAAGAGAGACGGATGTTGCCAGCGTTAATCAGAAAAAAGAAATGCCAAATACAGTTTCCCCAAAACAGTGCCAAAAAGTAGCACTGTTCATTTGCTCCCAGTACTCTATCTCTGAAATGACTAATTAGACTAAAGAAAGATGATAGACCTCAGTTGTCATACTGGCAGATGAACAAAAAAGCTGATAGCTTCTTGAAGTCGATTTATCATTATCGATGAGAAGAACACTGCCGAAACACGGGAACGGAACGCTGATTTGGCGATTCCGTGAGACATACCGCTGACCTACATCATATGATTCACCGGGAGCAGCTTCATTCTTTACGAGGAAGAATCTTATCGTCAGAGGGCGGAAAGGACTGATCGAACCTCGTCATGCATACCCAACACCTGTACAAACCAGCCATGGATACCACTTGCGTTACGAACATATGCAGATGTGTAGTGATAACATGTCTTTAAAATAAAGCTGGTATCATACGCTTTTGCTACTGCGCATTGGATGAAAGAACAGAAATACTTGGAGTGATTTGAACACATATTTTCTCTTTATGTGGCCGGGCAGCATGTAGGGAATGGAAGCTACCCTAAATACGGAGTAGAGCAGAGTTACTCCAACTGTATAAGGAATGATTAGCAAATCAGCGCGATTGAAACATGCTCAACGCGATTAACTTCCAGTATTCTGTTGGAGTCAATTACATTGACATCCTCATCGCTAATGATCCTCACAAGCCTCGCTTAGCTCCAATGGATGGAAACAAATAAAATACGTCGCTGTGCCTAGATGCTACACTGGGTCTTTCATGCTACTTTCAATAAGAGACCTGCGGAATAAATCCAATAGAAGGAGTGCAAAGTCTCACACCCACACTCCTTGATAACCTCTGGCTCACGTCCTGCTTATTGCCAGTAAATATACTCCTCGGCGGTCGTCATACGTGGTCAGTCAGGAATATCAAGCGCCTATGCTCTAGATAACCGAAGGCAATGAACACTTATACGCTAAGCGCTATTCCCCGGATTTACCCTTGGTGGACTTTTTCCCTCGCACGTCCTCCATCTGCCTTTGATCCCTTCTCATCTCGTTTCTTCCTCATCAAAAGTCGGTTTGGTCTTTATGGTAGTGAAAAAGCACGACCAGACTCAACAATATCGACATTAATATCGACATCTCCAGATACTTCAGTACGTACGACTTCCAGTAAATTGGCAGACATTCGAGAGCCACGATAGAGATAAATGAGAATATCCAAGTTGTGAACTGCAAGGAGTTTAATCCTATGTTCCAGACAAGTAGCTCTCCTCTTAGTGACAATTTCTCCCCGAGTGGTACACATTACGGAGAATTGCTTTCCAAGTCGCACAAGATTCGATGTGTTGGAGTCTCTGGATTAACCTCTTCAAGTTTGTTTTCACAGGAGTTCCAAAGTCGGGTCGATCAAGGCCTCAAGTTTCCACCAATTCTTGAGAGCCCTTGATTGGGAGATCTGGGAGTTCCGTAATCCGCCCTTCAACTCCTTCCTCGCCTCAAGTCTCCGTTTGTGTTGTATCAAAGTGAGTAAATATACGATATCATCCACGCCTATCGCCACGATAACCAACCCGAATCCACATCCATAGCCGGATGAATAGCTCATCTTTTGCTCGATGGCAGAAGTAGGAGAGTAAAACAGTACTGAAGATAGAAGCTACCAATAGAAAGCCCTGCGTTATAATGTTGTAGATAACCAGACTCTAGAACAAGGATGGTACAAAGGAAGATTCCAGGGCTGATACATTGTCATCGTCTTTTGGAACTGTAAGTGAAAAATCTGAGATTTCCGGAATATGCTCTTTAGAAGAATCCATCCCGAAATCTCTAGGGAAAGCTGCTGATGACTGCTTCCTTAGGTTGCGGCATATGGTTGAAAACATGTCTGGTTTGGAACATGATACTGGTGCTCGTGTTGAATAAACTTGCATTCCGATAGATGACACCTCCTTCGAAAATGTTGTTCAGTTCTACGATAAGAACATTGTTGCATGTTGAAAGAAATTAAGGGCAGTGATGAGACTTTAGTGTAGTGCCGGCATGGAGCGGATGAAGTCTGATGATGATGAGAGCATTTCGGGTTATGTCCACAAGGCGGAATCAGTCATAGTAGCCGAAGTATAGACAAAACAAACCTTCATGTATCGACCGACTTGGCTCAGGATACGCGCAGATGTAAAAGTCTTGCGTGGAAAATTAGATTCTGTCAATTCATGCTTGGTTTCAATTCCATGGCGTTGCTATACAGCCTAATCAATAAAACTCCGCTTCGCTGAAAACAAATCTGCCAGACTACAAATGCTAAGATAACCTCAGCAAACACGCTTATTCATAGCTGAAAGATAAAATGGCTAGGAAAAGATCTTCTGCAATGACAGAAGCGTTTTTTGTGAAGTCGATCCTTTAAGTGGAAGCCCAGTTAATACGGAGTGTGGAATACCTGGACTTGTCCTGCGCTTTTCCATTCGAACTTATCTACCGACCCGATTTGGTGGGACTTCTTGAAAAATGGATTCCAGCTGCGTCTCTTGCAACGTATTGAAAAAGTCTCTTCCTGCTCAGAGGAAGGATTCAATCCAAGCCATCCAAATCATAAACGACAAAGCCAAGGGTTTTCAATGTAGTCGCACTGTACGCCTACGTACACCTGGTCCTACTCGAGTTCCGCGTATGACTCGCTTTCTATGCTTCCCACCTCTGCTCTGTACTGCACGTGTACCTTCATACGCCTCTCCACACATCATTTCATAAGCGTAGCAGCAGCCTACAAAATCAAAATCATCTGGGCTCTCAGCATCTCTCAGTCTTAAACAGAAAGGCATCTTCCCGCCATCAAATACCCACACCTCATCCCCAATCTCGCTTTCCACATGTCCCATACCCATCATACCACTTTTGGTAACGAAGAATGTCTGATTACAGACGTATGAATTCCATATATCTTCACCATTGACATCCTATTCTCCAGTCTCCACGAAGCCTTCTATGTCGGATAAATCGTTGTCGTCTGGTTGTCTGATCGCCCATAACTCGCCGTTTCGGACCCGGTCATTGACTATGACTCTAGAAAACATTTCTTTGAACTCGGATTCTGACAGACCACCTTCCAGTTTCTCGTGATGTCTACGAGCGATAGCCATCCATTCCCGCAATGTCGAAGCGATCAATGTTCCAGGGTGCTTTGTACCATCGTCAGGTACAAGGAGGTTGGTAATAATTAGAGCGATTGTGTCGACCGCGACGCTAGTCACTCCTAAGAACCGCAAAGGAGATGTCAATGCCGTATGAGGTAAGGAGGAAGTTAGTAACGACCAAAGACAGATAATTTCGAAGCAGAGATATAAAATATGTCGAGCATATCTTGAGACACTCAAAAGGCAGATTCTGGGGCCCCCTGGTACCTACTGTCTTGATACAATCTCTAAGTGCCTTTTTATGTATTTTTTTGACTGGCGCAAGCATTGTAATCTACGTACCCCCAAAGACGGTAGAACCTACCAACTTGATACGACACTTCGAGTTTGTCCATATGATTGACCCAGGAGGGCAAAGTGTCTGAGGAGGGCCAAGCTTCACTGTTTCTTATTTCTGCAGGTGCCCGTTCATGTACGGCAAGCGGAAACAGACCCTCATTATCCACAATCATATGGAGTGCAAAGGCACAATACACCTGATTGGTTGAGGTTTCGTAATCGCACTCATGCGTGTACCCTAACTTCATAGTTTCCTCTTAGCAGACCAAAAATCTTGTATTTGTTCTCGGATGCTTTCCGACAGTGCCGCTTCATGAAGATATGAATAGCTTCGTCTTGACCTGCATGTGCGCCGTTGATCCAGATCACATTGCAGAACAACCAACCGAATGTCCGGTCAATAATCGTGGAGAGATCTAGCGCATCAGATCTATTCCCCTCACAGGATAGATGACATATCTCGCTTGGCACGCCATCACCAGTCCATGCTCCGGCACAACGACTCAGCGTCTCCCATGAGAGCTGCAGCGGACCCTAGAGAAATGTTTTCTTCGCTGGAAGAATAGCTTCTTGGGCCGTCTGTGATGAACTGAAAATTAGTACTGAATCATGTTCGCATATATCGAAACTCGTAACTTTAGTAGTGAAGCGCGCTTAAGAGACTCGACCACCGGGGAATGACCAAAGCTGGTGAACGTACCCAAACTCGTTCCCACCACGGATGGTCGTCGACTCCGATGCTTTTCAAAGCATAATTTGGGCCTCGAAATGTAGCTGCTGAAGCGACGCAAGCAGGTGTTGGAAGATTGTCATTGGATATAGAGCAGAGAACTTCCAGGATTGACTTGGCGTCGACCCGAGAGATGCCGTCAGCGATCTCCTCTATCCAGACCAAAAACTGATTGCAATTTGTATATAACTCCCTCATGAGACGTACTTGTATGGTCTTTTCTTCCGTGTTTTGCTGATCATACAAATCTGGTCGATCCATATCGTTCGTTCGATTATTGTCCTTGCACCGAAAACGAAGCAGTGCTGCGTAAAGGTTAACAGTTACACTGGCTGGAATGATGTCCACCTCTATGAGCTTCGTACTGTCGAGACTGACCCATCGGTAAGATAAAGTATCGTAGAATGATTTATCTTGAAAAGACATAACTTGATTTGACGTTGTACCAGGGCGTATATGTTTGCACCGTTGTAAGGAAGAATGTCAAATATCCAGAACTCGTTTTCTAACATTTGGATAACCTGCGGGGAACAGAAGACAAAGTTAAAAACAGAGACAAACTAAAAGCGGTGTTTTTACATTCTGAATTGGATTTCTAGAGGAGATATTGACAACGTCACAGTGGGGACGTCTATTTTGGGATGAATAGACAGCCCCAGTACAGCATGTCAGTCCACCAGCGAGGCTGGAGAAACTCGTCTCGGGCGACAACTAAGCAAAGTCATCAAAATTTCATACAAATTTGAGTTAGTGCTTTAGTAAAACCCTGTAATAATTTTGCGACTTTGACTGCGATCTATCGGGTGTCTCGCAAAGTAATACTCTAGAGTCACATAGTAGTTTGATAACCTTGTGAGAGGTAACAGATCCTCACCTCGCCGTACATTAATTTGCCCAGCCTCGCAACGAACATGTGCTGCAAATGCTGTGATAATCGTAAGGTGTCCGCCCTCATTAGGGGTCAGCCCATATGCCTATGATGATGACAATGGACCCTAGTTCGGAGTGGGGCGTTCCCAAGCTGACTAAGAAATGCTTTGCTGCGGTCGAGGATTAGCTATTATGGGAGCAAACAAAATGTAGAGAGTGGTAAATCAGGAACAGAAATAGGAGGCAAAAAGCGGATGCTTGCGTCCATGTCCTTCCTCTCTTTACTTGTACATTTGCTAGCAAAAGTTACCCAAGTGGGCGGAAGCGAGGCCTGACTATGCAATACCTAGGTACATGCTCATCCGTTGGTAATGCAACGATAAACTGGACTGGATTGCAAATATTCATGATTGTGCGTGTATCATCGTGAATCGTCGTGTGACAATCACTTCACACCAAAGAAGGCAACACCATCTCTCGCTACCTTGAAAGCTCTCTTCAAGGCCTGCTCCTCCGTGTCAGTCCACTTGACTGAAAGTTCATCCCACTTCTTGAACCTGTACTCTTTCTTGAAGGTCGATTGCATGGCCTGTAATCTGCTCATCTCTCGTGGGTCACCGGAGCCACTGAATACCATGAACGCAGTGCAGGGAGGAAGCTCCTCGTAAATCTTGGCGATTCGGCGGGTAAGCTCTGCAGTAGTAGTACCAAGGCTTGCTTCATTCGAGCTTAGCGACGGTAATAATGTGTCGACAGTCACAGGAGCCTCGGAAGTCTTAGGCTTATCGTTCTCAGGTACAGCGACAGTGTCTGCACTAGCAGTATCTGTTCCCATCTTGCTTGCTTCCATCTCGGCATCAATCGCTGCAGCAGCCTCGGCTGCGACAAACTTGTTATTGTTCCACCATCCTTTCACAGCTTCCAGCTCTCTAAACCGTCCCCAAACGAAATCAACTCCTCCGCCTGGAATTTCCTTCCCATCAGGATCGCCCTTGATAGCGCGAATGACGCCTTCCATGACCTCTTCGTCGCTGTGGCATCCGATGGGGAATGTCGAGGCTGCACCTGGCCCCTTTCTTGGCTCTCCCCAATCAATTGCTGCGCTGGATTTACCATTCAGCGGACTTGGGATGGCCGAACCACCTTGGCTTTTGTACTTGATACCTGCGCGCGCAACTCTCTTGAAGATATTTTCTCCTTGTGCTTCGTTGGTGCCCCATTGCTTTCCCTTCTCGCATTTCTGCTTGAGAAGGTCGAGACATGTTCTCGCATCTTCAATAGAATCGTGACCAGCTCCCGGCCCGGTTGTGCCGTGTCCTTTCTGGATTTCTCGATTCAAGTATTTCTGTGCCAGCCATTTGAGGGATGATTTGAGAGGTGGGCCTCGTGGATGCGGATAGATAAGTGCTGTATCAATAATAAAAGGATGCGTCAATCTGAGGGCATTCATATCTGAGTTTAGAGAATGGCCAATAAGAATAGCTCGAGGGTGAAGCATTGAGACTAGTTTCTTCTGGATGTCAGCCAACGTCGTGGTAACTGGCGCAATCATCGCTTCTGTAATACCAGAGTATCTGTGAGATGTTAGCTAACTATAGCAACATGTCATAGAGACTGACTGTGTAACGTAGTTGATGATCGGCTTCTCTGGCTTAACAAGTTCATCAAGAACTACCGAGCCGTCCCAGCCCACTATACTGATACGTGTGAGGGACAGCTCGTCTCGACCATTTTCTTGCTTGCCTGTCACACACATTTCACAGTCCATTGCGAAAAGATCTCTACCAGCTGTGATAGAGCCAGACTGTATCTCGCTCTCTGGAGCTGTACCGTCGCTGAGATGCTGGACCATCGTGTCTACCCATCCATCATCCGTTGAGACTTTGTGCTTGCGTCGGAAGTTTGCGAGGTTAGCCTTGCCTTCTTCTTCGTCATAAGATGCAGGATGTAGAGTATAATCGTTTTCTAATAGTTCTTCTGGTGTATGGACGAACTCTGAGACCGGCACACGGGTATTCTTCCAGCCATGCGGTTCCTTGGCTGGTGTAGCTCCTTTCCTGGAATTGTACTTTTCTTCCTTAGCTTTAGGTGCAGGAGCCGTGAGCATTGCATGAAGTGGCGAATGCATCTTCCCGTACTTCTCATCTCCTGGTGTCTTCACAGGCCAGATAAGGTCGAACATGTCTGCAAATGGCTGGAGTGCCTCAGGAAGTTTCTCAGCCTTCAGTTTATTCGGAAAGTAGTCGTCTGGTGAGCCATAAGACCGGTCTCTATCGTCTCTAGCCCTGCGATCTCTGCGATCGGAGTCTCTATCTCTGTGATCTCGATTTCTGCCGCCTCGGTCTCTGCGGTCCCGCTCTCTGTTATCCTGATCCTCGTAAGTCTGGTCGCGAGAATCTGGACGGTCTCGATCTCCATTGTTATCCCTTATTTCATCGGATCGTGAGTCTCCCTCAAGAGTCTTGGAGCGGAACATAGACATCTCAAGACCAGGAACCATCAACACAACCACCTTTCGAATTTCCGGTCGATGGCGTACTGCGACGAACGAGGGAGACGTGCCATCCGCGAGGATGTATAGAACCAATTGCTGTAGGTCACTGATCTTAATCTGCGACTGCAAACGACTGTCTGACGAGAAGATGATGGCGGGGTAATTTTTGGAGTCGTTTTTAGGGATCTTCTTCTTCTTCCGTGGTCGCCCCTCTACCGTCTGCCACCCTTCGGAATCGGCGCCTTCGGCTCCCTTGTGATCATGCTGCTGCGATCCTGCATCTTTGCTGCCTCTTCTCGTCAAGTTGAACTCTGGTAGGTCTGGCTGCTGAGGCAGGGCTGTTGCTTGCTCTTTCACGACTTCTTTCTGATCCTCATCATCTTCATGTTTGCGCTTCCTGCTACCATTTGCAATGACAGAGGCAACTTCTGGGAATTGCCCATTCTCGTTAGCTGCCATGTTGCTTGATCGTGGTAGGAATAATAACGGCAGAAGGAGGCTGCAGATCAAGTCAAATTGGCAAAAAGTAATCCCTGTCACTTTCACGAGGCTGTGGTCTAACCAAATACAGACAGCTCGGCAACTTATTAGGGCGAGGCTGTTAAATCAAAACAATAAGGCCTATATGTCGAGTTTGAATTGAGATTTCGATCATCTATTGCTTGCTAAGTTCGTGACATTGCTATTTGACCTTCTAATTCTGTGCTTTTGTCATAATCTTCGATGAATCGACTCGAGGCTAGCAGTGCGAATACCGACGCGAAAAGTCGCGTCATCAAACGCGTTCATCTCTAAACGAAGCACGAAGTCGTTTGTGACGATGACATACTTCAAAAGTTCATATGCGAAATCTTGTCGAGCTCTCGAGCTTTTGAGGCATCGAGGCATACAGCATCGTTATCCTCCTGAGGTGGGACGAGCAACTTTCGATTAAACTTTGAAGTGCATCTCTGCATATGATTTCGCTCAGAGTGAAGATACTTAATACGCTCTGCATCAAGTGTGACACTGAGCTGGAAAAACTCAGAAATTCGTGGAATGGTATTTGCAAAAGCTACCATAGCCCCGTTTACCCACCTTATACAGCCAGAGGGCTTGAAGAGGGGATATTTACAATGGTGCAAAAGACCCTCAAATCGGGCATACGAAGCATGTTTCAAGTTAACAAGAAATCGTTAATTTTTGACTAACATCTAATAGTCTTCTCCCAGATATTGCTTGTACACCATGTCATACAGTGGTAGTGTTGCGCTGCGAAAGCGCACAAGAAGGTGATCTGTTGAAAGAGTATCTACTTCCTATTCTTGTGTTTACGTGCGCAACTACCGAATATTTGCCTAGGAATCGGCTCATTTGAGGCTTACTGATATGTCGATTGTGTCTGAAGAAGATGGGAAAAGTACAGAGACCTCCATTCTTAAGATCTTCCTGCTGAGCGTCTCATCTGGAAAGAGGCCACCTAATTCACGAGGAGGACGAATGATTCAGCCAATTTCACATTTGGCGTCTGGGACACAAAGATCCTGGGTATCGCTCATCTTTACATTCTTCATATGTTGCTGTATTAGAGGTCACCAAGTGCAAAATCTAGGCCGATGATTCAATCAAAGCCAACAGAAGGACATAGACCGAGTCTGGGGAACAGTCGATCGGATCGAACAAAGTATGAAACTGTTCAGAGCCTTCAAGGTTGAAGTGCGTTCCGGGTTCTCTTCTGTCAAAGAATACCTCACAGCAGGAGAGGAAGATCTGTTGAATCTACGCAACGATATCATTGCACTCCGCCAGCAAATCGGAGAGAATGAACAGGCAATGAGAAAGTTCGATCATAAACTGCCTGTCCCAAGTCATGAAGTCGTTGCTCATACTACTGAGCAGGTCATCAAGAAGCTAATGGCATCGATGAAGTGAATACGGAGCTGGAGAAGATGGGGGAGCGCGTCAAGTATCTAGAAAATGCAATACCGTCTCCTGTCTCCTCAATAGCAGCAACCGGTCGTCAGCTACGATCTACTTCGCATAAGTAAAATCAGATACATGGTCTTCATATTTATTTAGAAGACTCACTAACAGGGCCACCGCAAAAGAGAAGACGAGTCGGTTCCAGCTCTTCAAATAGTAAGGACCTCAGAACTCGAACTCTTGCAGCTATCGAAGTCCACTCATCGAAAGATTGAACATATTCACCAGCTCGTCGTGTCTGAGACGACGAACAAGCTCATAAAACTCCGAATACAGCTTCCTCCCGAGGTGCCAGCAGAGATGGCCAGGGATACTCATCAGTCAAAAGATCAGGCTCATCTCGAAGTGAGGTTCGGATCACATACTCAACAGCTTACGCAAAGCCACTCCAGCACCATGTCGTCCAAGTGGGGAATTCCAATAGGGTCATCTTAAACCCCGTGAAAGAATTGACGGACGCTCCTTCGAGCCAGGAAATCTAGGGTAAAGAAAGAGCATGCAGCGTCAGGAAATTCAATGGCGACGCTCACGAGGACAATAGCGAGACAAGCAAGACTTCAGATGCGTTGGCTGTGGATAAGAATTTCGCAACCTGAGTGATCTTTGCGATACAGTCACTCCTTTGTTTGTTTTAGCAAGCTTAGCTAATTTGTTCCAGCATTACAGCAAGTCTAAAAGTGCTTGCAGCAAAGCTGATGGCGTTATCGTGCCTAGATAGACGAAGGCCCGGTGCCGAGAACAAGACCCTCTCGCATGTTTATCGAGTATAGTCTGTCTTCGGCATTATAGTTCGACACATAACACATCGAGTCACTATTCTGCTCATCCCAAAATCCCACCCATCAAACCCGCCAACTTCCTCAAACCAGCGCCTACCCTCTCGGCCTCCACCCTCCCGTCCACACTCGCCTCATCGCCCATCCATTTCCTCAAATTCTCTCCACTCGGACCCCTCAACCTCTGCACCTCTTCCACATCTTCAATCTCGGCCTCGATCTCCTTCACAAACCTACTTTCCTCACCATGGCTCTTCTTGGCTTCACTCCACGCCAGGATAACCATTACATGAAAAGAGTTAATGAGATCCAATCCTTGCATCGCTTTAGCAATATCCTCCATCATACTGAGGTTCGAGGAAGATGAGATATTCGTTCCAGTTGAGATACTGGAGATGTCTTGTAATATTTCAGTGGGGTTGAGGGAAGCGAGGTGTTTTAATAGTTTGGCGATGGTGAAGAGACGTATAACGCGGACGGGATGGTGAGGTTGTGGGTGGGTGAACATATCGCAGTTGAAGAAGAGGAAGAGGATGGTGATGAGTGCCGGTGTGAAAGCTTGCATGTCGATGTAGGCAAGGTATGTCTCATGCACGATTTCGGGGTATGGTGGGAAAGCGAATATTTTGTTGTCGGTGAGTGAGGAGTGGCATTTGAGTGCGCTTAGTAGATAGCCGATGCGGGTTTGTGGTGATTTCTGGGTATTGTCGCGGCTGTGTTTCAAGAGAGAGGCGGCTTTCGAGGAGTTGGTGGCGGTAAGTAAGCTCGTGTTTTGCCTGATGTATATCTGGCATCGCTCTGCTGTTTTTAGGAGCTCTTGGCGCGGATTCAGCACCTCCATCCTCCTTCCATCTCTGCCACGACTCTCATCTTCTCTCTCACACCGGATAAAATGCTCATAAACATTTTCCTCGCTTACACATCTCGGACACTTACAAGTGAAGAAGTATCGCTCCTTCAATCTTGATTGGCGCAGTATAATGTCTTCCGTAGGGTCGACATACGAGATGAAAATCTGCTCTTCCAATTTGATTGGCCGTAAAGCTCTCAAAGACACAGTATTAGAGTCAAAGACGATGAAAGCGTTGGGGTCGCAGGAGTGGTTTGCTCGTGCGAGCGTTGGTGAGAAACATAGTCCCACAGGAGTATTGTCTGGTAGAGTGATACGAAAAGCATTTGTCGATAACTATGGATGAAACATAAGTACTCGTCGGATTATACAGCACCTGTGGGGACAATTTCTGACTTACAATGCAAAGCCATCTAATAGCATCTTCCATCCTCGCGCCTCCAGCTTTCGTGAACTCTACTCCCGCTCTAGCTTGCAAGAAGATCTCCTCCCATCTCTTTCTCTCACCTTTCAATTCAGAAACGTGACTTTCCAATTCCTTCCATGTCTTCTCTTCTGTACCTTGAGACTCTATAGGCTCCCTTAACAGCATGACAATCAACGCTCTGACGGCTGTAGGCGGTATATCAGGCAATACTATCAGTATCTTACACTCCAGCCTGTGAATCTCTTTCCAATGTCTATTTTGGCATTTTGTGGAGCAGTAATATAGGATTTTGCAGGCACTGCATCGTTTGAGTGATGATGATTCGAGTATGCAGAAGGAGCATACTGTTTGGAGACTGTCCTTTTCGACTAGAAGAAGATTGGGTGTGTGTAATTTTATGATGAGGGATCGGGCTGCAAGAGTTGAGGTAGCGGCAAGTCCAATGCCGTAGGGTGTAGAGATTCTGCAGGTCTTATCTACATCGAGAGTGCTGTTGGTTGATAATGGGAAGACTGGCTCATATTCCAATCTGGAAAGTCTTCGTGGTTGCATCTTGAAGCGTATTGGTTTTAAGATTGGGCACCGTTTCGTCCTGCTTCAGGCCACATGGGCTTGTAAACGATCAAATTGAAGAAGTCTAAAGTTTCGAACATTGTTTGTCTCGAGAAGTACGAGGTGACTGGATGAAATGATTAAGCGAAGGTTCTTCTTATCATGTGACCCTAGGCAGACATTCTATTCTGGAGCCCTAAAGGGGGCGACATCGCTGTCCATGAGATGGATGAAAATATCGCAGGCATCAAATCTTGGTACAAAGTTCATAGATGCCCAAATCGAATTGCCAAATGAGCCAGCACTTATCATGTGATCGCGCCTACCACAAGCGATTGTTTACTTTTCAATTACATGCCATACATTAGAACGGCAACCTGTGACTCCAAAAATGAGGGTTCCGTGTCAGATGGTTGTCATTCCTCATAGTTCGCAGTTTCTAGATACTAAGATACGGCTTAAGTCAATCTCTGACTTTCATATCGGCCAAAGTACCACGTCACCTCGCTTGGTCATTGGGGTTCAAGAATAGCTTAATTGCAGAAAACACTCTCCACTTGGTACGTACCTTTTAAGATGAGCTGCAAAGTAACGGCAAAAGCTCATCTCAAGAACTTGGCTCAGCCACCAAATTCTCTGGGATAGGGCAGATGATTTGGCTGAGAACGTTCCGGAATTTTCCAAGACAAAGTATATTACAATTAGTTTTATTGATTTGTCGCACGGACCTATTGCGAGATTTACGAAGGAGACTGAGACGGATTTTTCTTAGGACAAGATTGGCTTCTTTTGCAGGGTGTTATCGGTCCAGAAGTTCGAAGTCTAAAAGTAAGAGACCGCTTATGTCGGAGGCGGAGGAGAATGAATTTATTGGGAGTGTATAAAAAGGTGATCTGGGTAATTGAATGAAAAGGGTTGTGAAAGCCGTGTTGTTCTTGCTTTTTGGGATAGCAGCTGATGTAACTGACATGATATAGGAAGATAATTAAGAAGGAAGACGACCATCCTCTTGAACTTTTCAAGCAAACTGATGACCATACGCTTTCTCAGAAGACAGCGAGAACCAAGCAAACAACCCCACAGACGAGAGCCCGGAATAAAAGGTACCTAAGTAAAAGAAGTGCGAAGCGACAGCACCAGAAAACACATGAATTCACCCGCAGCCTGTAGTGTAAAGAAGTCAAAAGCAAAAGCAGAAGCAAAAGCGTCAACAATGAAGCAAGCGAAGCCAGAGGACGAATAAAGCGTCTACCGAGAAAACCCTTATATTTCATCCAGCTTCCGAAGTAGCCGACGGTAATGAATATATTCCAGCCAGAACCCGCTTTAGCTCACCCACTACTCCAAGACACATGTGTAGGAATGAAGTGGCTTGAGTATTCGGAGTAAGCAGAGTACCAGACTTCTGTCATGTACACAGGGAAAAGAAAAGTGAGGAGTGGCGAGAACTAGTTCTCAGCACGGGGCTTATATGGTAGCGTTTGTGACTCTCTGGATAGTTTCGGGATAGAATCGAATGTTTTGGTATGGTGTGCGATGATACGGAGGCTGCTTGGCACCGCTCATTCGCTTGTTTCGTAACTTCCATGGAGGAAGTTGGGGAATATTTTCTTCACCCTGACTTAGGAAGGAAACCACAGTATAAGAGATGTAAGACGTTCCATGTTCTTTCCTTGATCCATTGCCGAAGCGACACCGTTTTTATAAGATCCCTATAATATACACCTTGGTCATTTATGTACACCATATTAACTTCCATACCTTTGCAGACTGCTTTATCGCATGCTTCTATTAAAGGGGTCCAAAATTATACATGCAGCCATCCACCCTCGAAAAGAACCTGCATCTCATTGACCAAACACTCCACGCCCGGCTCAACCCTATTCTCGGGCGGCTCTAGCTTCTTTCCCTTCTCCATCCATGCCTTGACTCTCATCAAAACCACCTTATTCTCACTGTAAATCTTGATTTTCTTCAGCCGCCGCGCGAATCTGTTTTCCCAAGTACCTCTCAACACTTCCAAGCCACCAGGCCAGAAACTCCCATCACCGCCCGGAACCCCGGCTATATCCCCATACGAACTCTTGATTTCAGTTCCACCATTGACCTCAGAGTACACAGTCCCGTTATAAGCAACCCTCACATTCGGATTCATCCAAATACCTTTCTCCTTTCGCAGAGGGTTATCTGCATGGATGAGACAGCATTCTGAGCCCTCGAGGTGTTCTGCAGCGAGGGAGTCGGATATGCCGCGGAATTTGAGAGGGGGTGATGCGTAGAATGGTGAGGTGTCGAGAGCGATGAGACCGTTCCAGCAGGCTGAGACGGGGATTGGAAGGTTTCGGTAAAGACTTTGGCGAGAGGCAGAGGAGAAGAAATAGGGGTAGCGTCGAGAGGAGGTTTTGAGTCCGCTGCTGTCTCGGAGAACGAATGTGTCGTAAAATACTTGAGGGCCGTGGGAGAAATCGAAAGCGCATGCTGCTGCATAGGCGCCATCTCTCGTCGATAAAAGTGTCGTGACATCTTCAGTCTACAAAAGATGAGAGAATTAGCCAAAAGACATCCACGTGATATCAATATTCAGAATACAAACTAACCGAGAAAACAACATCGTTTATCCAAAGTACTCGGTCGAACTTCCTTTCATTACTCATCTCCACCAACGGTTCCATAGCCTGATTTCTCAACGCAGCCAAATACGGAATTCTTCTTACTGCCCAACCCACCTTCTCACTCCCCGTTTGAATCCACCCTGTCCTATCCTCCCCTTCATTGGGTACTTTCTTCCATTGAGCCTCCTGTTCTTTGTCA
Source organism: Rhynchosporium graminicola (assembly GCA_900074885.1). NCBI lineage: Eukaryota > Fungi > Ascomycota > Leotiomycetes > Helotiales > Ploettnerulaceae > Rhynchosporium > Rhynchosporium graminicola. The sequence goes on along the minus strand of FJUW01000002.1, from coordinate 1,193,448 downwards.
TTAATCCCCAAAGAGATTCTATGCTTAACACCAAGCTGATCCAACTGATTCTGCAAGTCTTTCAGCGCTCCTTTCGTATTTTCCAGCGATCCAGACTCGACAATCGACACAAACACATTTTGTGGTCCTAAGGTCCGAACGAGATCTATAAGACGACTATTCCAGTACAGTCTCAGCATGTATTCCGAATTCTTGAAAATGGATGCAATGAAGATTTTATGGTCTCTAAGGTGCGATGGAAGAGCAGATCGTCTGATCGGGGCCGGCCGCGAAGTCAGAATCGAGTACGCGTCCAGGAAGAAGAAGAAAGCAATAGCAAAAAGAGCTGGTTTTGGTCGAAAATATTTCCGCCGGAGTGATCTGGATATGAGCACCATTTTGCGTGTATCGAGTTCGTGATTTTATGAAGCCAGAGAGCAAGAACTTGGGTTAGTGAAATGCTTCGTCCATCTCAATTAAGCCTCGTGCACAAGGCTGAGGAAAGTGTTACACGTCGATGCCGGGGGGTTCGCACAATTGTGATTAGAAAGTCAAGGGATGCGCAATAAGGTATCGTGTTTGGACATAATGGAGAAAGATAGAATGATAGTGGTAGACATGATAGCAATTGGCTCCTCGTTTCAAATCTAAGTTCCCCCTAAAACATGCTAATGCTATTTGACGTTGGCATCGACGTTCGTAGGAAGCCAAGCGCGATCCAAGGACCCTTGGCCCACCGGACTGCGCCTCGGCTCCCCCGTACCCCTTTCGTGCAACAGCCATTCCCATTGGACAAGATCTTGCACCCCAGACCTCTACGCGAATCACACGACGTTAGACGGCGATCCAACGTTACTCGTGGCTTGAACCTGACAGGGGTTACATTGAAATCTGTCAGCCTTGTCAACACCGATGTCTCAAGGGTTTTCTACAAAGACTTGATCCATTCCAGTCAGGTTGATAAGATCGCTTGGCTTGTACTGTACAAGACAAGATGGAAGCGAATTCGAAGCTGGTCAGATGCATGCTGGTGTTGTAGTACCACGAACCAAAGAGAGTCGGTCTATCGGAGAGATCTGTCCACCTTCACACAATCTTCCAAAACATGCACTAAAGAAGTACTAGACGCCTTTCAAAGTCCCAGAATCATTACTGGATGCCTGCCGAGGCACGTTGAGGTGGCTTCAAAAGCTGTCAAATTATTTCTGAAGATACATGACAAATTCCAGATTCTTTGCGGCCAGGGTCAGCCTCAAATTAAAGACTGAACAGGTGTCTCGTCAGCGCTTTCGACGCGTGGTTCACATTTGGAGGAACCGGTGAAACTGACCGATAGTAACGCTCTTACAGCTCTTCAAACCTCGTAAGCTGTACTGTACTAGGACGGGTGATGCTCGTATCTGATCTTACAGAGTTCAGCTAACTTTTAGGTTTAATTGACAGAGCGCACGTGAGAGGATCATCTCTATCCCTTCTACCCTCGGTCTACAATCACTTGCTGTACCTATAAGGACAGGTCATAAAAGTTTTTCCTGTTGGAAAAATAGAATTAACTGTACTCAAGCAGATCAGTTCAGCCCTAAGTCCACATCCAATGGGTAGTTTGGTAAAATGGAAGAAACTGTTCTAGCAATAAGTTTCCATAAAGCCATGTCACATGTGTGAATCGCTGATGATCTACGAGTACCTGTCTGCTCGTAAGCAAACCCCAAGTGAAGGAGTTCAGGAGATGCGTCCATATGAAAGCACTATATGTACCATTGTAGATGTGTCCGACTTGAATTTGTGGTGATGCTTTTGCAGTATCTTGTTTCCTGCTCGCCTAGGAGCCATTGGCAGCGGCAATGGCAGACGGGGAGTGCATGCTCAGCTTACTTGACGCGCATATGGTTCTGCTTTTCTTGCAAAGAATTGTGAGACTACTTCTAGGGGCCTTCCTTTTCTCGTAAAGGTTAGCACCGTCAATATCACCGGTACACAGCTTACGACAAATAAGGCGTTCGCGAGAAGTTGTGTATAGACTAGCTTTCTGCATCTCTGAATAAGATGTATACTCATTGAAGAGACTGAAACAGATCGGTCATTATTAGATAAATAACCTAGCATTCCCGTTTTGGCATATGAGCGAGAGAGGTGGGAAGCGGAGAAAGTGTTAGTCCTGCGGATATTGGCGATCGCGGAATAGTTACTTGGAGTCTTAAAATAGGTACCTAGTAGACATAAAAAAACGATCCTCTAGGCGAGGGGCCATGATATATGGTAGTCCTTTTCCAGACATATACTATCCCCCCCCCNCCCCCCCCGATCCAAAGGACATTTATGAGTCCGCGACTTGAGAACTTCTAGTGAGTGGTAAAAGAGCCCCGCTGGAATCAGTCAGTGCACTGGCCAGAATATGATCATTTGCAGAGTTTGGAGTGGGCTTAGCCGCTTAAGTAGAAGCTTCTCGAGTCTATAAAAAAGGTTTTCGAGACCCCAAGGACGAAATTGAGTAGTTAAACATCCTTGATTCACTGCCCTCACTTTCCCATAAATGCCCTTTGGACCTGGGGGGGGGGGCAGAGAGGGGACAGTAGACATACTTCCTAACCGTTAACGATAGAAAACATCTGGACTAATACCATTGAGGTTGTTCTATCTTCCTTAGGTACCTACCTATCTTCTGATCTTGATACTTGGGATGACCTTCTCCTGAAACAACTTCGTATCCACAATGGATTTCGGTGGCGACGCAGAGATGATAGATGTAGATGAAATATTTACAACGAATGATTCTCCATCACCCCAATTCAATCCCTTACTAGAATAAATCATTACCTGGTAGTCATGGCAGTCGTCAAGTTAGAGCCCAGGGCCATTTGGCGATGGAAACATCGATGCCAAGATCTTTAGCCGAGGTGCAGAACGCCCACGTCATCGGGCTTTTCCCTCCCTTCTCCATACTCAGGAAGCAGGAAGTTAGTTAGTTGATGATTTCTCATCACTCTGCTGACCTAATTGTGGAATGACCATTCGCCTTGACTCAGACAACTAACTGCCTTTGACGTTCCCAATGGTGAAGCCTGGTGGGTGGGTGGGTATATTTGGGCGAATTTGAGGTATTGCATTTCGAATCGAATGACTAAGGATCTCCGACACCACTCATTCATTCCATTGGCTTGATGAGGCTTTTCTCCGACGTCAGTTTGAAAGGTGGTCCTGGGTGCTGAACAATCAACAACCTGGAACTTTATCGATACACGGGCACGCCATCGCACCATGCCTACGCCTACGCCTACGCCTACGCCTACGAGAGATGGCGCGAAGGTAAGTGGATCTGTGGGTAAGTATCTCTCTCATTCATACTTATAAGAAGGGCCATTCCCCATGCAGAGAACTTGTCTTCCCTCATATCACTTTCCCGTTTGCAATTATCCCTTTCCAAACCTCAATCTACCCCTCTATATCCCTCTATACCCCTCCGTCCACATCTTTTTCTCAAATAACCGCGCATCGCTATGACGTCCTCCAACCTCTTCAAGCCCCTCAAGCTGGGTAATGTCGAGCTACAAAACCGCATCGCTCTTGCACCACTAACGCGATTCCGCGCCGACGACTCTCACGTCCCTCTCCCCTTCGTCCAAGATTACTACGCGCAGAGAGGATCAGTACCAGGAACTCTACTAATCACTGAAGCCACGTTCATCGCTCCAAGAGCTGGAGGTATGGGCAACGCCCCAGGAATCTGGGCCGAGGAACAAATTACCGCATGGAAAGACGTCACCAAAGCTGTACACGCCAAAGGCTCATTTATCTACCTCCAATTATGGGCTCTGGGACGAGCTGCATTCGCAGAGAACTTGAAGAAGGAATTGGGCCCAGATGCGAAGGTGCAGAGTGCAGGAGATATCCCATTCGAGGGCGGAGCTACACCAACGCCTTTGACTGAGACGGAGATCAAGGAATATATTGAGCTTTACGCTCAGGCTGCGAAGAACGCTATTTCGGCTGGATTTGATGGTGTTGAGATTCATGCAGCAAACGGATATCTGATTGATCAGTTCACCCAGGACGTTTCGAACAACAGGACGGATGCTTGGGGAGGAAGTGTGGAGAAGAGAGCCAGATTTGGTATTGAGGTTACAAAGGCTGTCGTTGACGCTGTTGGTGCCGATAAGACTGGTATTAGACTTTCCCCATACTCGACGTTCCAAGGAATGAAGATGAAGGACCCAGTACCGCAATTCACATATCTCGCCACCGAACTTAAGAAATTCAAATTGGCGTACGTCCATCTTGTTGAGTCGAGGATATCTGGGAATGCCGACGTGGAACCAACAGAGCGTGTAGACTTCCTGATCGATCTGTGGGACAACCAGAGTCCTGTGTTGCTTGCTGGTGGCTTCAAGGCCGATTCCGCGAAGATAGCTGTGGACGAAGAATATAAGGACAAAAATGTCTTGATTGTGTTCGGAAGGTACTTTATCTCGAACCCAGATTTGGTATTTAGGGTACAGAAGGATATTGAGTTCACGCCATATGATAGAAACAAGTTCTACAACAAGGGCGAGAAAGATGGGTATATCACTTGGCCGTTCAGTAAGGAATTTGAGGCGCAGGCGTCGAAGTTGTAGATTTCTGGTAGATATGATGTATAGAATAGATTGATAGCGAATACCATGTAGATTTTTTGCAGCTCGTTGCCAGTAGCAATGTTCGTATTGTTTTTGCGCTGTGCATGGCTTGATTTATTTATTCTCACGTCCTATAATATTGCGCTGACTTTCACCGAATGGGACATATCTCTTTACGCAATATCGAGCTTTTTCTACGGTAGTAATAAGTGCCTGTTAAACTCCAAAAAAAAAAGCGGTAGCTCCTACTGTGTCTAGGTTGAATTTGGTCGTGCCTCACCTGACGTGTTTCTGCCTGTTTCTCGCTACACGACAATTTATACAAACAAGCGTTGGTTCTAGACCCTTAATTCAATTTTCGATAAAGTTAACATCATATTGAGCACGTCAACATCCATAATCGACATCAATATGAGCGGACTTAACGCAGACATGAAGTCTATGAGAATGTCAACGGCCGCCTCTGGAGCATCTTCATCCGGACGCCTGTCTGACTTCATTGACCTCACCTTGGGCGACGATGAAGACTCTGATGAATCAGGTGGCGTTGACCTGGACGATAGCGGTGCCAAAGAAGAGGTCGACGATAGTTCTGACATCATCATGCTCGACAGTCCGCCAACAATCTTTCGTGGCCACTCAAGCAACGCAAATACCCATCGAATTTCTCGACCAAGCGCTGTTCTCCCTCGAGGTATCAAGTGGCCAAAGATCTTGATCGTAGGCTCACATACATCCAAATGTCTCATCCCGCGTCAATTTATCACTCCGGGTACATTCGCTCGTCGTCTTGATGTTGAAAACCTCGACCTAGCGTTCACCAGGCCTCAATACGAAGCTGCGTGGACTCAGGCTGTTAATGAATGCAGAGACAAGGTGGATCTAACTGCTACTTTTGAAGCATATCCTGGTCTGAATATTGAGGGATTCCAGAGCATGCTCGATGCACAATTCGAGGAGGTGATAAGACGGGTATGTAAAAGTGCAAGTTTGGGAAATAGAAGATGACTTGTGCTAATTCCCATTTCCAAAGATGGAAAATGCGGAGATTAAAACCCGAGCTGAGAAACTTGAGGATATCCAGAAGAGAATCAGGGATGCACCACGGGAAACTCGGGAGGATCTTGAGTTTTTAAAGAAGTTAGAGCGAAGGCAATCGAGGTTACTACTCAATGTATGTTTTGGATGTTGATTCTCAGCTCATAATGTCTCGTATCAGACTTCTGATACATCTTATAGCCTAAAACGAAGCAGGGCTTATTCAAAGCAGAAAATGATACGTCGAAAACAGACAAACGGGACAAAGCTCAGATCGCAAGTGATAGGAGACGCGGAAGCGAAGTCATGCAATCAGAGGGTTTTCGGGGTACAACAGCCACAAGAGACAGAAAGGATGAAGCTCAGATCGCATATGATAGGAGACGCAGAGGCGAAGTTATGCAACCAGATGGTTCTTGGGGTACAGCATCCAACACAATCCCTCTAGCCTACAACCGCATGACCAAGCCAGATACTCAATCCTACGCTCACTCCTCATCAACGATCCCAGCTCCTATAAAGAGAGAACCTATGATAGGACCTACTCTCATATCCTCCTTGGACTGGTACTCGCAATCGGAACCTGATATCAGCACATCTCAGAATGCCCATACAGGAAATGAAAGCAAGGTCGATCACGCACCATTCACGCCATACCAACCGCTGAGATTCTCGGGCAGCAGTGATCGGCGCGCTCGCGATCAGACGACGATGGACACGCATCACACCGAAGGAGATCTTTACCGCCCACACGTAGATTCCTATCGCCCACAAGGCGACTCCTCCCGCCCTCAGCCAAGTATCTACCACCAACCTCACAATTATTTCTCACCAAGACCAACCTCACCCGCACCCTCTGATTTCCAAAAATCTACACACAAGCCAACATCTCCACCACAAAACCCCTTCCCTCTATACCCCAGCCGTGGCCCTAGTGCCATGCGGCTCCCCAACAAGCCCCTTTCTTCAAATACAAATGAGCAGCCTGCTACAGCGACGCAAGCACGACTTCCTCCGCGATCGGATGCTCAGGAGTGCGCTAGCCGCTGGTCTTCGGTGGATGAGGAGATGGGCGGTGTGGATTTTGACGTCATGGAGGAGAGGCAGAAGCTGTTGCCCGAGGGGAAGGATGAGCATGATAAGTACTACGTGAGGAGATGTGAGGACGATGAGGAAGACGAAGAGTAGGTTTTGGCGAGGAAGGAGAGGACTTGGAGGGAGGCAAGCAGACTTGGGGGGTTAGGGAACTTGTAGTGGAGTTTTTGATGATATACGAGTGTTGTTGCATTGAGTTGGTTCCTTGCGAGTGGTAGATGTGATACGTTCTTGAGGGTTGTGTGTATATAAGTAAATGAACGATGACTTTTATGAAGCTGGATGAATCACCTCTGCTTGATAACCGTCAAAGGACGTTGAGATATTGAAGGGAAGAGGTAGGGTTGGGTGGTAAGATTGCTCAATTTGATTCTCTCCCTATTTTACATCATACTTGCTGCTCGTCAGAGTGCAAGCAGAAATGTGTTGGGTGAGAGAACTAGGGTATATGCAATACAACTCAACTCAACACAATACAAGAAACAAACGCTCTACCCTTTACCCTATCTAAACATCCAGATGCTCACCACCTGCCAGTCAGCAACTTTCATGCCTTCTATACACCATTCGCACCATTGATTCCCAACCCAGCAGCCGCACTTTCCAGTCTCGCAACCAATTTCTTCACACTCGTCCACTCCTCATTCCTCGCACTCTCCTTACCTCCAAGATCAGGCCCGACCTCGAAAACAGTCAACGTACCATCGATACCCCCGGTAGCCAGCCTCTTCCCCTCGCTCTCCTCCCAGGCCAACTTATTCAGACTCTTGGCCATCATGCTCCTTCCGCCCTTGCGGGCACTAGGCGAGACTTTCGCTAGTGGAACTTCTGTATCAACAGTGATATCCCAGACTTCTAGACTCCCTGCACCGTCGACGAGGGAGAAAACGCCCGGCTTTACAGGCGACCAGGCGGCGTCGTAGATGACGTCTTCACGGGTGAAATCTAGGATTGGAGTCACGGAGTGGGAGTCGCCCGTGATGCCGGTAGTGGATGTAGCTGCTGGAGCGCGCACTTTCCACAGCTTGACACTCCAGTCTAAGGAAGAGGAGAGGACGAGGTCGCCGAGATCGACGGGCCCACGAGCAGGATGAAAATCAATCGACATTACTGGGCCAGCGTGGCCTCTGTAGCCGACACGTTGATCGACTCCGGCTTTGGCGCCGGCGCGGTCGTAGCGATGGCATGGGAAAATCGTGCCTTCTTCTGAGCCAACGAGGAAGTAGGTAGGGTCGGTTTGAGGGAACGCCATGCATGTTGGAGAGAGATCTTCGGTTTTAGATGGTGGTGGTGCAGTGAGGTTGAGGAGTTCTTGAGGTTGGGCAAGCATGTCGACTGTCCAGCCGCAGACGACACCATCAGTCGAGCAGGAGATGATGTTGTTGGCATTTTGGGTGCCGACTATGTCGATAGAGTAGACGGGGTGGGTGTGGCCTGTACCTGTGAGTGGAGTCTTTTGCACAGGCGCGGATTTCATGCGGGTATCCCAGAGCAGAACTTGTCCGCTGTAACAGCCGCCTATGATGAGGTTTGGGTGAAAGGGAGAGAACTTGGCGGTTAGGACGTCGGATTGGGCATGGAAGACAAATTCGGGGCGGTCGTGGAGATGCATGTTCCATACTTGGACGAGGCCGTCTGGATCATGTGGTGCTGAAGGATTCTTTGTATAGGATGCAAGTACTAATTCAGGGAACTTGGGTGAGAAATTGATATCGCTGATCATTCTCTTCTTAGACCACCGCTCGTCGTAGAATTGAGTAACTTCCTTTACACGCCGCCGACCCTTACCTCTCGTGTTGCCGTACTCGTCGTCGTCGTCTTCAACGCCTTTCTGGCCGCTGAGAGCATAATCTGCCAAGATATCGTACTCTTGATCAAGTGCCCTCTCAATAACTTTGCTAGACCTCTCAACAAAGTCCATAAAGTCATCCGAGGATGTGACAGCATTCAGCTCTTCGTGTGTGAGAGCTCTTGCTGGAAAGTTTGCCACTCCATTTTGAGACGTCCTGGGTGGTCCGTCAACAACCAGGTCTCTGGTCGCTTTGAGTTCCTCCTCAATCTCCCGCCTTAGGCTCTCCCTTAATTCTTCTTGCTGGTCCCTTTCCCTCCTGCTCAGTCGTTTGTTTGGTGATGATGTAGTAGGGGCCTCTCCTTCTTCATTATCGGAGTCCTCAAAAGCCTTTGGCCGTGACGTTTGCGCCCCCCATTCCTCTGTCGTTTGTACTCCTTTACTATATGAAAAGACCTCCTTGACTGGTGATGGTGGGAACTCGTATACTGTGGCCAGAGGCACGGTGGAGAGGACTTGTGTCGAGATCGTGAGCGTCTGTGTTTGATTCTGCAGCTGGCTAATAGAAGGTTCTGAGTTTTCGTTGCTAAGTTCCCCAGCACTTAATACACTATTCGGTCGACTACCCTTACCTGCAGGAGATCCAGCACCTCCAGGTCCCGTTGATCCAGGCCTACTCTTGTCGACCAGTATCGAAGATATGTACTTGTCTAACTCTTCTCGATTCTCTGCTCGGCTTGGTATTGGTGCTACAAGCTATGTAACAAAGTCAGTACTTGAATGTGGTTGAGTTTAAGACTTATGTACATCACTTGGACTACCTATACTCTGGCGGCTTGAGGAGATTTCCCTAGTCCGCAGTTCCCTCTGCCTTTTCAGCTCTGCGAGCTTGGCTTTCTTTGCCAGAATTTCATCTCTGCGTTGTTGCATCATTCTCGCGACTGATACTGATGCCCATCCCTGGGCAAGGTAACGTTTAGGCTCCTGATGACTGGGGATGGCAAAAGTTTGGCGTGTTCAATCTTCGGTCGATCTAGTAAAGCGGTGTAAGTGTTCGCTGACTTCCCTTCCAAGATGTCGCGTTTGATTGCTTCCAGGTCGCGTTGCAATCAAGCTCGTCACGTGCATGTACTGGTAAAGCTCTCATCCCGGATTGCGGTCTTCTCCGGCCACCTCAAAAAGAGCTTCGCATCTTCAGTACCTACCCACAGCGACTCCTACAGCTGCGACAGCCCGTCAATTGAGTTGCCTGGACGCATCCCGTTTGTTTCTATCAATTGCCAATCTTTTATTCGCTCTTCCGCCTGTCCAGATTTCACAATGGCTTCCACTGGAGTAAACGTACGTTCCAAGATTTTTGCGCCTAGTTTTAAGTCTTCTAATGTTATGGAATTATCCTGCCCTCTTGGCAGAATATCGCACTGAGAGTATGCTGACCCGTTTGGCTTCTGCAGGTCCTACGATACTCAGCATTAGGTGCTGGTATCTTCTACGGTTTCTATCACCAAGCCCAACTCACGGCTGCCTCGAAACTGGCCGCCCTCAACAAGGAATATGCGCACAAGGAGAGTTTGATCAACCAGGCGAAGGCAGAGTTTGTAAGGAAGAACTCACCTACCCCAAAAGGATCCAGTACGTTTGATCCGGACACCAACAATTCCCCGACGAGTCTGAGGACGAAAGCAATGACCATTGTCGAGCTGCTAGGCACTTGCTCTGAGATCGGCCGGTCTATGAATGTGTGCTAATGATGTGAAATAGTTGTAAGCGATCCTAATGATTCACGATTCGACCTGGAAGCACTTTTGAACAGTTTGGATGCAAAGACATCGTAGGGAGGTCAGGGATAGGATGTTGTAATGATGGCTGCTTGGAAGGAGATAGACGGATGGCATCGACCTGTGAATCAAATTAATGACACTGGATCGGGGTTGGGAGCTGCGAAGTGGTTCATACAAAAGCTTAGACGTCAAGGAGCGAACTTCTTTCACATTGTACTCATATTGACAGAAAGAGTGGAAATTTCAAACCACCAGGTCGGAACGATTTCCTGCAAGTGATTTTTAAAGACATATAAATGAGGAGGCTCTGCAATCCGCAAATGTACCGGTATGACGAATTTGTTGCCTCTGAGCAGAAGAGTGTGAGGTACATGTTTCTAGTGTCAATCTGTGACATAAAGACAATCATACTCCGTTACCACAGCATTTTCCAACGCCGTTCATTGCATATTTTCTCAAAATTTAATATAGACTTTCATGATCCATAGAAGAGCCTGGCTCAATTCCTGTTTGGCAATGCGAGTCATGCCTCCGATTTTCGTATTGGTTTTCATTATATTGCAAATATTCTGTTCAGATTCTTATGAGATCCAAAATCCAAGATTTCCTTTCGAACAAATCTCGAAATCATTTCTTCCTTCCAATACAACTTTGTAAATGACTTGATTATATGCTGTACTCACTGGAGATAAACTAACCAGCCTTGGGTTGAGAGGTAGATGGTTGTTAAAATTACAACTGCGCCAGTTCTGCTGTTCTTGGGTAGTATAATAGAGACTCAACGAGATCGAACAGATCATCGAGAAATCCGTCTTAAACAGTTTCCCCGGGCAGTTTCCAGAGACAGAAAGACCAAAGCATGGGTTTTCATGTTCCAGAGCGAAGTAACCCCAATCGCAAAGAAATGTTCCAGCTGTTGTCACGTGGCAGCTTTCGTTAGCTTTGACCTCAACCCTGTCTGCGTTCTGTTGCGCGAACCGTAGCTCGAAAGCCAGATATGCGACTTCAACATTCAACGACATCATTTCAGCTTGACCACCAAACATGGCGGAAATTCAAGCAGAGCCCTTCTTCAAGGGAAGCACAGGAAGGAGTTCGAGAGGTCTTCTTCGATTGATCATTTTGTGCTTAATTGCAGCCGCGTAAGTACTATAGAGCCTCAGCTGGAAGCTCACAACTGGATCCAGCCCCGGTATTCCGTTTGGTCTACGGAATGGCTCTGGCGGAAGTAAATGGTAAAAGAAAACGTACTGATTGTTGGACAGCGCCGTAGCCTCGAGATTGTTCTCTGTGATCCGCTTTGAGAGTATTATTCACGAATGTTAGTTTCTAAATCCAGAATTCCGTACCTTTCCCCCGGCAGAGCTCCCAGCTCCCCTCGGAGCATTGTAGTTAATTGATTCACACAGTCGATCCTTGGTTCAACTTCAGAGCAACGAAATACTTGGTACAACATGGCTTCTACGACTTTTGGGATTGGTTCGATGACAGGACGTGGCATCCTCTTGGACGAGTTACTGGAGGAACGTTATACCCAGGTCTGATGGTGACCAGTGGAGCTATCTACCACGCACTGCGAGCCCTCACGATTCCAGTCGATATCCGAAATATTTGTGTCCTACTTGCGCCTGGATTTTCCGGCCTCACTGCTTTCGCAACCTACCTCTTCACGAACGAGATGTCAACTTCTCCTTCTGCTGGCCTCCTCGCCGCTATCTTCATGGGTATTGCCCCAGGTTACATCTCGAGATCAGTTGCTGGCAGCTACGATAACGAGGCTATCGCTATTTTCCTACTTGTATTTACCTTCTACCTATGGATCAAGGCATTGAAGGTCGGTTCGGCATACTGGGGTGCTTTGTGTGCACTTTTCTACGGATACATGGTGTCAGCATGGGGTGGATATGTCTTCATTACCAATCTGATCCCTTTGCACGTATTCGTGCTTGTCTGCATGGGCAGATTCAGCCCGAGATTGTACGTCAGCTACTGCTCCTGGTACGCTCTAGGAACTTTGGCCAGCATGCAAATTCCTTTCGTAGGATTCTTGCCAATCCGCAGTAGCGAACATATGTCTGCTCTTGGTAAGTAATATTTTGCAAATAATTGTTGACCATCACTAATTTTCAAAGGCGTTTTTGGCCTACTTCAATTGGTCGGATTTGTCGAGTTCATCCGGTCCGGTGTGCCAAGCAAGCAGTTTGCTACGCTCCTTAAAGGATTTGTCCTGGCTGTCTTTGTTATCGCATTCGGAGGCTTAGTCCTCTTGACTGTCGGTGGCGTCATTGCCCCATGGACCGGACGTTTCTACTCTCTCTGGGATACTGGTTACGCGAAAATTCACATTCCAATTATCGCTTCCGTTTCTGAGCATCAGCCAACCGCTTGGCCAGCGTTCTTCTTCGATCTCAACCTCCTTATCTGGCTCTTCCCAGCAGGTGTCTACCTCTGCTTCCAGAAGCTTGCCGATGAGCAGGTTTTCATCGTTGTCTACTCAATCCTCGCTAGTTACTTCTCTGGTGTCATGGTTCGACTCATGCTCACACTTACTCCAATCGTTTGTGTTTCCGCAGCTCTGGCGTTGTCCAGTCTTCTGGACACTTATTTGACAATCAAATCGCCAGCACCTCCTGGCGAAGGCGCGACAGAAGTAACGATTAATGGAAAGGGTGCCAAGGGTGGCCTCCGCTCAATGCGCCAACCACTTGTTGGTATCTACACCATGTTCTCGAAGGCTACTGTGGTTGGAGCTTTGACATCTTACCTCTTGATTTTCGTCATGCACTGCACTTGGGTTACCTCCAATGCATACTCTTCGCCTTCTGTTGTTCTGGCAAGCAGAATGCCCGACGGAAGCCAACATATCATCGATGATTACAGAGAGGCTTACCAATGGCTGCGCCAGAACACTGCCGAGAATGCCAAGATCATGTCATGGTGGGATTACGGATACCAGATTGGTGGAATGGCTGATCGCCCGACACTTGTTGACAACAACACCTGGAACAATACCCACATTGCCACTGTTGGGAAGGCCATGAGCTCTCGCGAAGAGGTCAGCTATCCAATTATGCGCCAACACGAGGTCGACTACGTTCTGGTTATCTTCGGAGGTCTTTTGGGATACTCTGGAGATGACATCAATAAGTTCTTGTGGATGGTCAGAATTGCTGAGGGTATTTGGCCCGATGAGGTCAAGGAGCGTGATTTCTTTACCGACAGAGGAGAGTACAAAGTTGATGCTGGTGCTACCGAGACCATGAAGAACAGCTTGATGTAAGCAGCTCCCTTTAACTGAATACTAGGCAGCCGCTAATCATTTCACAGGTACAAGATGTCATACTACAACTACAACTCCCTCTTCCCACCCGGACAGGCACAAGATCGTGTCCGTAATGTCAAGTTACCAGATGTTGGACCAACGTTGAACACAGTAGAGGAGGCTTTTACCAGTGAGAACTGGATCGTCCGAATTTACAAGGTCAAGGACCTTGATAATATCGGCAGAGATCACGCGGCCGCCATGTCATTTGACAAGGGCATTAAGAAGAAGAAGGCGTTAAAGAGAAGAGGGCCAAGGGTTTTGAGAGTTGAGTAGATCGGGGTTCAGAGCCTCATGTACATGTATCATACCACATTCTCATTTTGGGCAGGGAAGTGGATTAAAAGTGTAGTCAATAGAGAAATGTACTCATAAATATGGCCTGGCTTGCAAGTGAGCACTTGGTTCCTTTGTTGTTTGTTATGTCCTATTGCATTGCCCTACTGTTTACTGCGGATGCTCCTGTACTATCCGAGGCCGACCCGTTCTGCATTGCTTGAGCAGGTCCTCTCCCTGAGTCTGAATTTGTCACAATGGAAAATCCCCCATCCTCTTCCATGACTTCTGTTTCTTGAGAGCCTAAAATATGCTATTGGATATATTGTGACTTTCGATTTCTACAGAGCCGAAGCACTGTAATCCGTTCCTGACTTTGGCATGGGTCCTGTGTAGAGCTCTGTGATTATGACATTGGTTTAATAGTGGTACGTTGGGTCTGTGAACCTGTAGATGGGCATTTCTTGGGAAGCTGAAGTCCTTCAATTGTGATGATCGTCGCGTGAATTTAGGCCAAAAAGCACCGAAGGTGAGTTTTGTTTTCTTTTCACCAAAAGCGGAAAGGGCGGACCTGCCTAGACGTCCAGACTTTGAATCCAGGATTTCACAAAATTTCTTTTCGCCACGATCACTAACGTAGCTAGCGACATACACCACCACCTAGAAAAGATGCTCTCACTGTAAGCCACTTCCTTGGCAGCATAATTATCTTAATCAATGCCTTTCTTGCGCCATTGCGATCACTTCACTTACTGTGTACCCCAGCTTCAAACCAAATCGACCTTCGAGCGAGCTCGATGAGTCCAGCAGCTCGTCGGATGAAGAGCGCATTATTCCTCCCGGGACACCATACTTAACGAAGATCAATGGCAAGCTCGTATGGGCGCGCAAAAAGGTTCCAAAGACCATAAACCCGGTGCAGGACCTGATGGGAGAAGCATTCGGTGGAAACAGAGCTGTTATTGTGCGCAGGCGATCCAGATCTCTGGAGAGACCAGTTACAAGAGTCATATTGGGGGGTAATCCTGCGGCGCAACCACAGCAAATTACTCATTCGGCTCCTCTGCTACAGCAAGCTTTCCCAAATGCGATGCCACCGATGGCGCATTGTCCTCATCATCATCCTCCGCTGTGGTCGCCTCAATTTCCTCCTTATTTTCAGTTCCAGCCTATGCCGCAGCCTTTTCAACATCCTATGCAGCATCCTGTACAGTTTCATGCACAGGGTCTGAGACTCTACGTTCCACAACAGCCACCTGCTCCTCCTCCACTGTTCGTTCAGCAGAGTCCAACAGAAAAAGAGAAGGAGCAGCTAAAGGCATTCGATTCGCATTTCAACCAGACAGTCCGGCCGTATTCGACAAGAGTCGCGTCAGCATCGAGCGAGGAGTCGCAGGAGAAACAGAAGAAAAAGCCACAAGGAAAAGCTAGTGAGAAACTTGTTGAAATTGCTGCGGAGATAGGCGCATTGAAGGTAGACATCGCGGTCACAAAACACATCTGCGGTGAATGTGGACGGCTAAGGTCAAGGAAATATCATCATGAGCATCCACTCAAGCCTGGAGAGGTACCTGAGATAGCATTCTGTAGGAAGTGCCAAAAATATGCTACTTCTACAAGCGAATCGAGCGATACGGAATTTGTGGGGGTTAAGAGTAGAAAGGAGAAAAAGGACAAGGAAGGTCGAAAAGGTCAGAAGGAGAAAAAGGCTAGATCCAGTGCTGATGACAAAGATCGAGCTTCTGAGCTCCCAGAAGCAGGACCACTTAGTGAACCTAAGGCTTGTCAGCCAAAGCTAAGCCCGCCTAAACAGGTGAATCACCTCATTGTACCTACGTTTAGAGCACTGTGCTAATATTTGCCAATAGGCAACTGTCGAACAAGTACCAACCGATGAGTACATAATTGTAGAGGAGGAAATCTCAGATCACGAGCCTCAGCCTCGAGGACGATCGAAGAGACCGGTCCCGAAGGAGTATGAATCACGTAAACGTCCCTTGTCACCAATGACCAGCCAGCTCTCTATAGTTCGGTCAAACTCAGACCCTTACGGTAGACCGGTGAGACGGGAAAACTTGAGAAATGTGGAACATCCAGTCGAAATACATGAGGCATTCAGAGACAAAGTCCGTCGCCAATCTCCAAATACTCAATTCAGATTTGTTGAGGTTGTGCCAGATCACGACGAAGTGGATGGAAAGGATTTGCTGTACCCGAGGGGGGTCCACCTGGTTGATGAGGCTTACGAGAAGCCCGAAGGATCCAGGCAATATCAGAAGGCAGATAGAGCACACGGAAGAACCTCCCCCTACCAGGCCTATATCGTAGAAGAGTCAGAAAGCACATACGGGGGTCGCCGTGTTGTAAGTCAATCCTCTGAGCAGGACGGTTACGAGGCGTATGAAGAGTCAAGCCGAGGGCCGCCAAGCAGGCATCAGAGTTTCGAAAATCCAAACAATTTGAGCTCAATGGTTTCTAGCGAAGCTAGAAGACGCCGTAAGAGAGAAAGAGCCCCTCCTACAGATCTGGATTCTCGACCCTGGGACCAGCCTTATGTCATTCGTCCTGAGAAGAATGACGAAGTCATCGTGGTGACAGAAACCTTCTTATACCGAAAGAAGAAGTTAGCCCAAGACGAAGAAGAGCGTAGGAAGCAAGAGTATATTGATCGAGCAACAATGAGTCCTCGTAAGACGAGTGGATTTTCTACCGAAGAAGCAGCAGACTATTACCATGAAGACTGGTCGAGACCAGAGCCGGAAATTTTCTTGCCTTCAATTGTTGGGAAGCCGTACCAGCCTTATCAGTCTTCCAAGCCGACCAAAGGATATAGAAGGAGTAGGCATCCAGACTCAGAGCCGACTGAGTCGGAGGCTAGCTATGATGACAGGGAATCAGGTAAGGCTATTAAATTATCGCCTTGAAAGTCTTGCTAATAGATTGCAGCCAATAAATTTTCGCCACGATCTCGACCTCCGCGATCTCCCATCCTTAGAGCTGCCTCTAATGACTGGACAGGTTTGAACCATACAGATTGGGGTGATGGCCCACTGACTTCCTCATTGACCGAATCAGAGCATGCTAGGCGACGGAAGAGAGTAAGCCGCTCACCATCCCGCGATAACTCCCGCCGTGGACGAAGTACTTCCAATGGTCGACCAGCATATGTGCAAGACGCGACCGATGGTGGGACAGAGAAGGCTTTGATTCTATCTCCACGACTTCAAAGCTCGAGAATCCGGAATATGGACGACGACAATGACTCGGTGTCAAGTAGCAGCTCAGTAACAAGGTTCATGAGAAGAGAGAACCGGGATGACTTTGACGATTACTCTGTTTCAAACATGTCAGATGCGGAGAAAGATGCTGAGGTTGAGGCCAGGCATGTTAGGTTTAGAGATACGCCGAGCCTAAGATCTGCGAGGGATAATTGGACGACTTCCGAGGGGCAGAGTCATGGTTCGAGGTCTGAGTATTGAGGTAGTCTGGATGGGGGTGGGAGTAAATGTGAGAGACGTGGAAGAAATGGTGAGGAGGTTTAATGAGAGCCAGGAATGTGGGGATGATTGCGTTGACTGGAAATAAGATGATGGGGTTGTGACCGATTGCAAAGTGGCGGAGTACTGTTGGACATTGGGAATCGGCATGTTTGTCTGATTAATACGTATACCCTGGGAAAGAGAATTACATGGGGAGTATAGAGAAATTAGGAAAACTTACTTGTATTTCTTCGTCGAGAAAGGTCGATCGACTTGTTGGACTTGATTGAATTTGTGCCATTACGACCTGTGACATTACTGCAAGTATTTCGGGAACATTTTCTCCCGAAAAAGAAAACAGACCAAAGAGCTTTCTCACTCCGGTCAATAGACTGTTCTCGATAGGTCCATCCAACATAGGGTCGATAATCGGGTTGATGAAAATGACATCGGAGATAATGCTCCACAACCAAACGGCATACTTCCAAGGCGGATTTTCCGAAGTCCACTTCAACGGCCTTTGGGCAGCATCCTCCGCTCAGTCCTATAAGCCCAAAGAAACAGTCTCTTCGATCTGCACACTTCGCTTCTAGTTGCTGGATTGTCAAATCAGATTTCGAATTAAGATTTGACAATGATTTAGGCCAACATTTCTTTTTAGCGCATTCGGTTATTTCTCTAGAAGTAAACAAACAATATCATGCGCGATCAACGGTCTATCATTCTACAAAAGAAGGGGTAATAAGGCGACTGACGTTAGATCTGGAATCTCCGTGTTTCTTATGAGTCTAGTAGCGCAAAGTAAACTCTTCATCCTGGCTTCGACCAATAAGTAAGTGGTAATCCTTGCTCCCGACTACCGCGGTCAGGTAGGAAAACTTACAGCGAGCCAACAACGAAGCAGTACCAGCTTAGATCCAGAAAAATGCCTGTCACAAAGTTTACAGAAGACAGATAAGAGTATTTGAGGCATATTGAACTCAAATTTCATTGCTGATAGCGGAGGAATAGGATAACAAAAAAGTGAATGCGGTACCCTACGCCAATCCAGTGACGATGCTACCAAAATTAAGGCCTCTCAAAATTTTGCCTAGTTTACCTTCTTATTGATCTCCTCTTAATATAAGGCCATTTCTGTAAATTAATCAGTAATCCATGCGCTTTTACGTCCTCGTGAGCCACTTTTCTGCCTGTCTTTTTCTCAGGTCGGGCCATGGAGCCACTAATCTAAGACCACCAATTCGCTTTCGCATGACATGGTGCAATTTTTGACTGAGGATGATGCTCGGGCTGGAGACTGTTTAAGTGTAGTGTGCGTAGTGTGCATAGTGTACAGGTAGTGTAGTGCCGGCTGCTAAGGGCGTTCTGA
Source organism: Rhynchosporium graminicola (assembly GCA_900074885.1). Taxonomy (NCBI): domain Eukaryota; kingdom Fungi; phylum Ascomycota; class Leotiomycetes; order Helotiales; family Ploettnerulaceae; genus Rhynchosporium; species Rhynchosporium graminicola. The sequence continues at coordinate 1,174,707 of FJUW01000002.1, read as the reverse complement.
GCATCAACATTCTCCAATCTTACGCTGCGGCTGGCCATATCATAGGTACAGTATTTCCAAGTATTGCTGCCTTACCATAGATACTTATCTACGTGTCTTGGAGTAAATTGGGACATGTGAGTACCTGGGGTGTTGACAAGAATCCGATAGGTCCGCTTATTTACCCATCATATTTGCGTACCCCTTACCTTCACTGAAATTTGCTCCAGACTACAGTCTCGGGCTCGGCTTGCGTTGCTGTGATCTCGATACCGATATTTAGAACATTGCGCTGGCGTACTCCGAAATTGGTCGCCTTCTTCTTTTCGGCCTGCCGGCCTTCGTCCCCCTACTACATGGGGTCAGCCTACACGGGTCTGATTGCACGTTTCGTTACATGCGAATGAAATGGTACTTGATCGAGCTTTCTTTTTATGCCACTGAAAATCTCGTTTCGCGGTAAGTAGGCTAGACTTATTAAGTCGCATGCTTGAAGATATGTGTGAACTGACCAATAATGCAGACTCGCCCCCCAAAACGCTTCGCTCCCGGCATTTTCGACTAGTTTGGCACTTCACATCAGATCTATCATCTCCTCATCTTGGCAGCCATGTGATTCAATTGCTTGGCATTTACACAAAGGTTCAATTCGGTTCATTCATTTGATCATTCGATCGATACGCAGTATTCTGACTTCCAACCAACTCTGTCTCTAAAACTCGCACGATCCGATCACCAGAAAGAAGATCTTAAAGCCCCAATTTGTCATCATCTGATCTCACCACCCGAGCTTCAAAGCATGTACTGGCCCCTAAATTCACAGCATCCGCCACTTACCTTACCAGTCCTCTAAAACCCACGTATCGACGACCTCTCTGAATATCCAATTCTTTTCCTCACAAATCCCTCCTCCCCACTACAGATCTATCACGCATACACAAACGCCACACGATGTCCATGTCTAATCCGTCTACAACCAGAGCTGCGGACCCGAGCCGATTATCCGTCAACTTGCAAAAAGAAGGTAATACAAACAGCAAGACCTGCGCGATCGTGTATGCACTCAATAATAAAAAGTGTTTAAAGAAAGCTTTCGTTTCGTCCGTGTGTAGATGTGTAAGACGCGAAGGAATTCCATGCTGCTTGCCGTTAGGATGGAACGTTATCTAGGCGTGTCTGGTAAGGGAAAGGGGNGGGGGGTTGTACTGAGTGAGGAGTGGAGAGGAGAGGCTGGGAGGCGGGTGTTTGCAGGAGGGTGACGAGGGTCTAGGAGAGGGGTGGTGAGAGCGTGGATAGGATGGATGGATGGAGATTGAGATGAAGAGGTGACTGGATTTGTGGAAGTCTTGGTGATTACGGAGTGCCGTGTGGAATGGAATGTCGGGTAAAGTGAATAAGTGGGCGATTATGAAGGAATCTAGCTCTGGTCTTAGACTTAGATCTGGTGAAAGATCGTGTAGCTGCTTTGATGTTGTGGTTAGCGGGTTCTGATAACCGTGGATCTGGAACTGCAGTATTGAGGATTAGTGAGATGATAGACTTTACAAGTTTACCCTGGATTTGGTAACTTAGCATGCTCGAATCGGATCAACAATGAGGCTCGTGGTCCTAAGGTTTTGCAAATTCTCCCATTAATCCAACTCATAAGCTCCCAAGTACAACCCTCATCCCATAATTAATCGCGAGACATTGCCGTTTCATTACCTGTCGACAACTGGTCCCTGCGTACCACGATCGACCTATCGAATGATGCTGTAGCTCTTATAGTAAGACATCGCCGTTTAGCCACGCTCGAATACATAATTGTGTACAATCCGACATTAGCACAACAGATCACTAAAACCAAGTATTCATAAAATCAAAAAACTCGATCCAAAAATCAACGTATAGTACCAAGAATAATATCCTCGACTTCTCGGCCTTCACATCACCTCACCTGCCTGCATCCCGCCGTCTACATCCGCGGTAGCTCTTTGGAAGCTTAATCAGACCGTGCTTCAGGAACCCGACGGCTTGTTCGTAAAAGGAAGGGAACATGTTTACTTTAATTGCTCTCTGTGGTACTAGGTTACTTGCGTGTCGAACATGCATGATCTGTTTTTTCTCCTCGCTACACAATCACAATCACAATCACAACATGAAGATTCCGCTTCCCGTCTCATGTCGCGTTTAGACGGTCGTCGTGTATTTGGTAGTCGGATGTCGAACCTGAATACGAGAGTATAGGGATGTAGACTTTATTTTGAGGGTGTGGTTGAGGCGGAGTGATTCTTGTCCGTGAGGAACGGTTGTAGATGAACGTGTCGATGTCATGCTATGAGAGTATGAGAGTGATGTGCTTAGAGTTACAGTGAGAGGGACTCAGAGATCTAGTGAGGTAAGGTCCCGATGTTGACTCGGATACCTACTGAGTAGATAATCTTTCGCTGCGGTGATATGGAAGACGAATCCTAGTCTTCACCATAGAATCTTGTGGCGTGCTAGTAACAGCTTGTAAATGTTCGAGTACAAAAGTCTTGAATGTAAATCCTACTAAGAGATATGCCTTGGTACTTGGTTCTAGACTATTATTTCATGGAACAGCTTCGAAGATCAGAGAGTAATCTACGTAGATTCCAAGACAACCTGCATAGAAACCCGCATACCGGTTGCTGCGGCAAATCACCGCTCCTTTCGTCTTCCGTTCTAGCTGATTTATCCTTATGCATCTCTCTTCATATCTAGACACGTAAACAAATGCCGCTGCGTGCCACTCAATACCGAATTCCCTACACTTACCTCCGAAATCCCTCCCGCCGTGACCCATACCCATAATGCAGTACCGCGATGCAGGTAATATAGCATGAGGGGTATACTGAGGATAAATCATTTTCTCGAAGCGTAGAAGGAAAGACATGATTTTAGCCTATTTGTGCCAGCGAGTAGCTTAGGGTATGATCTGTATATCTGCCGAGATCCAAAGCCGTGAATGCACATCTGATGCAAGAGAAATGACGTGCATGGTATGGATAGGCTTCGTGGTTGATGTCAAACTTATATTCCACGGTGGGTGATCTCGTTGTTGAGGGTTTCGTTGTGCTTTGAAGTCCCGAGACATGCTTAGATTGAAGCCTGTATTCTGTAAGAGGCGGCTTGAGCACTTTCATGGTAATGAAATAGGCTAGAAATACCAACAGCATAGTGTTTATCCACTTGTTGACAAACTACCCAGCATGGCCTTTACCAGTCTCAAGTCCACCACAACGCTCAAGCTAAAATGCGACATGATATATATCTACAGGCGTGGAATCGTCCCGCAAGTATCTTGTAGCACGCACCAAACCAAGCGCCACTTTCGGGCACCAGACAGAGGGTCGTTCGTGTGACGTTTGAAGACTCGATGATCACAGGACGGACCGATTTCCTGGAACCCGAGACAGAGCCGTTGTGGTACAGACAGACAGGTAACTGGCCGATGTAAACCATGCCGATTGCTGGCTCCTTGACATCGGGCGCACCTGAGGTGCACTTTGTAAGATATTGAGTATGGACATCGGGACACGACTAGACATGAATACCTAGCGAGCTACATATGCATAGGCGTGTAGTGTAGCTGCATAAGAATGTCCGGGGAATGTCTCCAATGTACTAAGGCGCATAGAATGTCAAGTGCCGACTGTGCCGTACCGTAAGGGAAGAATATACCTACCTACTCAACTCCGCGTGCTGTTCCAAAGTAGAGGCGGAGAAAGCTTGCTGTACAACCACACTTCTTATTTCCGCGCGGATGAGTAGAGTGAAGAAGAATTGCATGAGTCGCTTGCACAAACACAACCATGATCCTGTACAGGCACGGTACTCGTTCCATTGTTGACGTTGGGTCACAGGAAGCGAGCGAGCACCATGCGGTGGGCGTTATATCTCCTTTGAGAGTCGAGGTCCGGTTAGGTCGTCCGCAAATATAGTATTAGTACACGACTCAAAGTGAGATCTGGGTATGATAGGTGGTATCAGATCGGATATTTGTTAGGGGCCTATAGAGAGATGCCTTAAATTAGCTATTTAGAAGTTAAGTCGATGAATAAGCAGAAACGCCGAATCATTTTGACAATCTTGTGAACAGAGCCAAGATCAAGACGTCTTTCCTATCAACCTTGCTAACCTGATTCCGCATGGCTATATCCTCCCTCCCTCCTTGTGAAAGAGTGTTAATACAGCAGAACAAAACCCGCTTGACTATCAGCTCAACCCCAAAACCAGCACCAGCCCTGATAACAAAGCAGAAAAACACTCGACGCCAGCTACTTCAGCTGAAGCCGATCAAAGTCTCATCAGCGACGCCCTCCTTCATAAAAAGAAGCAGAAACTCTACGGGTGAACATAATAAATAAGCTCAAGTTCACAGCTTCAGGGTCGTCGAATTGAAGTTTAGCGCTTACGAAGTATAAGTAAGATGAGATCGCTCCCGTCCGGGTGTGGGGAAAAGACTTCAGAGGCAAGGGAGATCGAGACAGACCTACTGTCAAATCAGCTGTGATGATGTATGCGCCTGTTTGTATGATTGCAGGACTGACACCGACGGGACGAGGAGAATAGCGCTATGTGGTTGAACTTAGCGTTCCTCTTAGAATATAGTCCCGCTATATTGTACCTACCTACACAGAGGCTGTTAAAGAAGCATGATGTTTTCCTTAATATCTCGATCTTGTATCGCTGATGTCGGTATGGCTGATGTAGTCTAATCTTAAAATCCTCGTGCAGGACTCTCAAGCAGGCGCTAGTCTCCACCTTTCTCTCCCCCTTTCTGCATCTACCGGCTCAGGCTCAGGCTACTGTATCAAACCCTCGCTACAGTATACATAATATGCAGGTTTATTTAACCGCTGCAGCACCCTGGAAAGAGGGCTGTGTGTATGGTTCCAGCCATACGGTATCCAATCATACATGCTAGAACACGGGAAAGAGATCGAGCAAGGCCGCCGACAAGTTTCTGCGCATCTACTTGTACAGAGGAAGATGCGGGATGGCAAGATGGGTGGAGTGGGGGGATGCTCCGCGAATCTGAAGCATTTCTGCTTTTTACATCCTTGACAGCACAGGACTGGACAGGGCATGATGCGGAGTAGACTCGAAAAGGTGGAGAAAGCAAGGGATACAACATCAGGGTCTGGACAGTAAGGTACTTTTGAAAAGCCCGGTACATGAGGTATTATTGCGGCTTGATATTCGATCCCGATGAACTTTCTCAAGGGTTGTATACGTCGTATGCGAGCAGTCGGGAGAGGCGAGGTGAGGTGTTTGATGTTGCGCTCCGACTGGATTCAGTTTTCATCATACAGTCAGTAGTAGCTGGGAGTGACAACCCTTCTCATAAGGACGTTAATGGTAGAAGAGGTGGATTGTGCGTCAGTTGGACGAAGGTACTGGTGCGGGATTATCCAAACATGTCATCGCACCATGGAACATTCAGAGCAATACTCGCGCATGCGACTAGATGGCTGACAACAAAATGTGGAGGGAGGGAATCGTCCGACGTCCGGATGCCTCGCAAGGATAGGGGGACTCGGGGAAATATTCAAGTCCTCCCACGTTCGATGTGGCATGGATACCGAGGGTTCACTCTACAGCCTGCTTTTCTGGAGTATTGCGACGAATACTTGAAGCCTGAGATGAAGAAAGAATCTTCCACATAGGCAACGAAAACGAGGCTGATCTCGGATAGATTATCTATCATTATGTGGACAGGCCGGATCTCTTTGCAGCTATAATTATCCTCGCGATAAGCCTGGCGTACGCTACACGCGAATTCATATTCGGAAGAGAGAGAGAGAGAGAGAGAGAGAGAGCGCCTTGCGATCATTGAAACGTTTTGCCTTTTTCATACAAGTTCATCCGAAAAGGCGGGTATTTGAAACCTGTGCGCGCCCGTCGGCTGTAGATCGTTTGGTTGTTCTGGCATGGATATCTCGATGGTTTGCGATATTGTGGAACTGAATTGCCACCGAGGAGCGAGGCTGGTATGACCATGTGTAGTCGTCGAACCGTGGAACCGTATTTGAGCCTGAAGACTCCGGATAATCAGAGGTTAGTATTCCAGTTTGGTTCTCGAGCGTCAAACTTTTACCTACATTGGATTAGCATTTGTAGGTAGCTAAGCCGCAGCTGTGGAGTTTCGAAGCACGAAGATTGTCTTGCCAAAAAGGGGGAAGATGATAAGATAGTGTTGTTTGCAGGAATCACTTCCTCTTTTGACAGATAGCCTCGCTTGAACAATCATCACCCACGTCAATCCTGCGTGGAAAATCGTAGTTCGTTCGCCCTGTCTTGTTCTACATAGTATAGTCATATCAGTATGATCCTATACCTCTGTATGTCGCAAGTGCCATGCGCACCGCCTCAACTCCACGAGGATCAAGCAAACTCGACAGGCCAGGGCCAAGGATCAGGGATGGATAAGTACCGGGACCTGTACTACACCGGGGAAGTCAGGAAGGCCATTTATTGGACTACTTGATCAACTGCCCAGCATCAAGATTCGGGGTGTCTGTCGCGCTGGACAGGGTTCACTTTACTGCTGTGCAACGTCCTAGCTTGAAGGAAGATGAAATGTTGTGTGGGCGTACGAAACGCCGGTTCTGAAACACTGCAGTTGAGCGACTGGTTCGGATCTTTTGGTTGTGTATTGTGACTCTGCTGAGATGATGGATGTCTGTGTGTGGGGGCTGAAATATCGCCGTCTTGGTGGTGATTGGCCGAGGCGATGAATTAGGAATAGCTTTACATACGACTTTCTATTGTGTGCTTTCTGATGGGCGGTCTCGCAGCTTGATATGTAGATAGATGGTGGATGAGTAGGTAAAGATGAGCTGTTGGCAATGGAAGAGTGAGCTGTTCCTTGGATTTGGATCCGTGGAGATTAGTCCTGTTGGTTGATCGAGAAGAGAATCGACATCTGAATCAACTTGGCGCGATGTTGCAGAAATGACTGACGAGATTTGCCTAAAGATCAGCTTCTATCATTTCAGTTGGATTCCCCGCTACCGAAATTCTTCCCGCTTTCCCCAGAAATCGGATTAGACGAATTCAGATGAGATGAGATAGATCTTGGTCCTCTTCGATGTCGAGCATCGAAGTCAACTTCGAGATGTCATCGGACTCTGGTTCGAACTTTCGATGAAGTGAAGGGCCTTTAGGACTCGATGTAGCTAGTCTCAAAGCTTGCTTGAGGTGACAAGGAACTTTGATATAAGTAAGTTGAAATCAAATTAGAATCTCGTGATTTTGTTATGTCTTGCGCAGCTGCCGGCCCCTAGCATCGGCGACTATTGGTAGTTCGGTCTACTGTACTTGTTTGAAGCACACGCAAAGAGAGATTCCGAGGCGCCTGCTTGGAGCAGGCAAGACTAGCCGTGCGAAGTACATTCATGTAAGCCGATGAAAAACGGGATAGAGTATCATGGCATGACGGCATCTTCCGATCTCTCCAAGTGTCGGCTCGTGGCGGAGACAGGTGAGCTGTAGTGGCGTCTGGGGTTGAACAATACATGGTGAACAGAAGTCGAACCAGTTTAGGAGACGGCTTGCAAGAAGCAAGTTGATTTGACAGCTTTCACCAACGGCTCAGATGTACCTAGGTAATATTCGATATGTACTCTCAATGTTACCTTCTAATCCCAACCACCTGCCGCTCAGGCGTACCTACCTAACCTAAGAAGGCGGGACGGTACGGACCTAGGAAAGCACGGTGGTGCATTAGGTATAAATGGCACACGTTCTGTGCAACTTGAGATGTACCTGAATGTATGGGACCGGGTCTCCATCGGAGCTGCGGTGATAGGGCAGTGGGATGGAAGCCGAGGAGTAGACGGCGAGAGGACGGCGAGAGACAGAAAGGCTAGGTTGAAGAACACCGGCGGCATTGTACATACATGTGCGGTACACATGATCTAGAACGATGCCAGGAGATGAGGCCTGTGTAATTTGATGCTCGGTAGGAGAGTTATAGATCCCCTACGCAGGCATGGCAACAGTGTAGATGTGGGATGAGAGGTTACAGTGGTACCAATATCCATCTAGTGATAGCGGACGGAGGTTATTACTAGTGATAGCGGACGGAGGTTATTGATGTGGTGAGCAAGGTAGATAGATAGACATGTCTTTCTTATGTCCCCGTATCCTTCATACCTCGGTGAGTTAGTTCGGACGGTGCAGTGGTGAATTCTCTACCGGTCGAGACAATGCACTTTCGACAGATTTAAACGTGATGCGCTTAGTAGGTATGCTCAAATAACCATGATTTAATTCCGCAAAATGGACGGACACTCGCTCGCCCGGCTTTCTTCTTTGGGCCAAGTGAAGAGAGTTGACAACCACGCTGATACCAAGAGAGTAACCGCTAACGTAGCAACGGCAGCGGCAGCGGCAGCGACGGGGACATCGTAGATTTAGAGAATGTTGGTTGGTTAGTTACATTTGGCTTGGAGGTCTTCAAGAGGAGGACTTGGAGGACTTGGAGGACTTGGAGGTCCCCGATGCGTGGCCTTGCCACGATATGAGAGCACCTAGATCTGGTTAGAGCTAGGTATTGTTCCAACATTTGGGAGGCTGGGCATTCATTCCAGTACACCTGCTCAAAGGGCCAAAGGGGGCGTAGAGGATCAGTGTTCAATTTCAATGTAATGGAGATCTCAAACTTTTGGAGGCCGCCTGTACCTGAGGTCCTGTACCAGACACAGGAATCTTAGGTAAAATATAGATGTGATTGTATTTCAACGCTGAGGAATTCGAGATGGTTGTTTGTTCCCAAGCCGCGTGCTTGATAGATGCCATTGTTACTACCTAGCTTTCTCTTCTACTTCTACTTCTACTTCTACTTCTACTTCTACTTCTACTGTAACCAAGTACTTGTAACTTCATTGCTTCCAGATCCACCAACCAACCAGGTATCCATGTTCTATAATCCATCCATCATCCAATCCATCAAGCACTCCCTCCTCAATCCTTGTTCCCCTTGTGCTCCCCCTCCTTAATCGTCCCTTGTCTACCTGCAATCCGAATCCTGGTCTCCACCCCCTCGCTTTCGCTTTTCTCCCGCAACCACGCAGTCTATCCCTGTGCTCTCTCTCCTCTCTTCTCGTGCGCCCAGATTATCCACAATTCAGGCCAGACATTAGACATCCACTCAGGGCACTCCCCCAGCGCAACTCTTGTATCTCCAGGCCTCATGTTGATGCTGTTGTGAATGCCCTGTCCATCACTTTGCGCCCCCCGGCAGTCCACCACGCTGTCCCCTAGACGAGCTATCCTTCTTTCATCATCCTCGTCTGTTACTGTACCAGTGCTGCTATGCTGTGCTCTGCTGCTGTGCTGTGCGAGAGAAGAAGCTACTAGAGAGAGAGCCAAACCACACCGGAGAAACTCCTGCCTCTGCCCTGCCTCTGCCTTGCACTCGAGGGGCTTTGACTTTGGCTTTGACTTTGACTTGCATATATAACTACTTCCTCTCCATGATCTGATCTCGGACACTTGCCACAGCGAGTAATAGCCGGTCATTAAGATTCGACATCATTATTCATTCAATTCCCTCCGTCTGTTTATACTTATATACGGTACTTATAAACAAAACCTCCGAAGCGAGCCAGACCCCTTCAAGACTCACTCGACGCTCCGGTCCGCCTCGCCTCAACGACGTTCGCTTTGCTTTGGACGGACGACCAAACCAAGGAGGAAAACCAAAGAACACGAAGAACAGAATAGAACACAGATACAAGAGCAGAGACACAAAAGGCACTCACCCAACTGTTGCAACGGCCTGACATGAGCTATTGGTCCCAGCGACCAATGACACCGGGCCCATCGAGCATTTAATAGTCCCCGGGCCACTATACCATTCTATACTCCACTATCACACCACCTAAACTCCACTATCTACCTACACGATACTCGATAGCGGTCCGAGTCTCCAAGGTCCAGCCAGATCTTTGGTCCCAGTCTAATCTAATCGATAAATCGGCGCAATACAACCTACCTACCTACCTACCTACCTACCTACCTATCTACCTAATCGATTAACCATTATTCCCTGGGCCAGCCAGACCAGAGGACGGAGCACGTTGACGTTCACGTCCACTTGCGAATGCGAATCGTCCAACGCACTCCTCTATTCTTCTCTAAACTACATTTTCGAGCTGTATCACGACTTCTTAAGGGATCCCACTTAATCTTCAATCGTCATTTGGTGTGTGTAGTTGTTAGGAACGCACCTCTTCAAGCAATTTCTCTTCTTCTTACTTTGCGATTGAGTTGTCTCTTGGCAGCCCTGGCTCCTTGGCCTCGACCTCGACCTGAATCTCGACCTCTATTTCTCCCAACCCAACGATCATTGTAATCGTCTGCCCTGCCCTGCCCTTGATCGTAACAGCAATGGCAATGGCTTCCGCGCACGAAGCCCAACCTCAAAAGCTTCCTGCTGGTCTCGCAGGCGTGCTTAATAAACCCGACGACCATCGCGATTCCGCCTATTATTCCTCGAGGGATGTCTCGAGCAAGCGTGAGCAATGAACCGTCTTCTTGAATGCGAACTTCACTGATTAGACCCCAGATAACTCTACACAATCCAACAACGGTGCCTCAATTCTTGATCCTCGCCTTTCCCGAGCCGATTCCTCTTCTGCGACAGACACGACCCCATCTCCCGTATCCAATGGCCCCAACACACACCCTCTCAATTCTCCCGCATCTGGTGCAATGAGCGTTGCCTCGATTGTCTCGCCTACAAGCTACAATGGCTTTAACCATCAATTCTACGATCAGCAAAGCCAGCACAATGGTCATGGTTCCTTTGGGGAAACACGCAGGGAATCAGTAGACAGCAGATTGGGGGCCAACTTTGGTGAAATGAGACTTGCGAGTTCGCCTTATGCGAGTGCCAATCCTTCGACGACATCTTTACAAAGCACATTAGCTCAACAACGGAACCCGGGCTCCGCTCACCCAGATCGCAACTCTGGTCCTTTCCGTCTATCGAGTGGGTATCAGCCAAATTTCCAGCGCCTACCAGATGGAGGACACAATCCGCGCAATGCACCGCAGATTACAGGTCCAGCTTCTGGTGCGGTTGCTCGTGCTCCTGAACCAACTAGAGGTCAGGCTTGGGCGTTTCCTGAAGAAGATGTCCAGAGGATACCATCTGCAGCGAAACCGGGCGATGATATTGGTACCAGGCAAGGAACCTCATTTTTCGATGACTCGAGACGCAATTCCTACGCAGACTCCATCGCAAGCAGCCAATACACTACTGAATCACGTCTCCCAGCTGGTCAACGCCGCCTAGAGGACGGGACGCAGGTAGGAGAATATGGTATTCAGTCACCAGAGTTCTCCATGAGCACTCACCACCACAGTCTTCAGCATCGGCAGGTCTCCGAATTGGCCAACGACGAGGGGGACTCTCCCAACAGTAGCCAGCCTTACTCCCGGACGCCTGAGCTTCGAGTGTCTCATAAGCTAGCAGAGCGCAAAAGACGATTGGAAATGAAAGATTTGTTCGATAACCTCAGGAGCCTTCAAAATGTCGAGCGAGGAGCGAAGGCATCGAAATGGGAAATTTTGTCAAAGGGTATTTCTTCTCTTCCATGCTTCATTTTGGATCATGCTAATGTTCTTCCTAGCTATTGTTGAGCATGAGCGCCAAACAAAGATCATTGACGACCAAAAGAGGCAACTCTCGCGCGCCGATGCTCGCCTCCAGAGACTAGAGCATGAGCTTGATGCTGCCCGTCGTGAGACCAATGAGCTCAGAACTGAGAACAGTCAAATGCGATCCGAAATCACTGCGCTTCAAGGCCACTCAGCACCAGCATATCACCCACCACCTCCACCAGCCGCTCACTCATATAGTCATGCTATTCCAAACAACGAGCCACAGCAGCAATTACCACCTCTCCGGAGCATTCCAGGTCCAGAGATCATGAATGGTGTCCAATACCATGATCAACGAACCAACGCATATCGACCTGCTGAGCGATTCTGATCGCTTTGCATAGGTGTTGCAAATCTTTTGAAATTCTTCGACTATCGCCATCTGGGGTTTGCAATATTCACATCATCTACTCGCCACGATACCAGATACGGCAGATTACACGTGGCTCACACACAGTATGCAGCGCAACTTGCATTACTTTATCACATGCCAATATTGAGCAACCTTTTTCCGCGAACATTCGATTTTCGTTTCGATCTTCACGCGCGAGCTTCATATATTCTTGTGTTACTACTCTTTACTCTGGGCGGCTTTTACTCATATCTTATTCTTTACTCACTCGCCGATACCCACGGTGGCTTGCAACACTATCTTTCACTCACTTCAACTATGCAAGACGCTTACCTCGACATTAAATTATTTCTTTTCTTTCTTGTTTGTTTAGCTCAATATTTGGCGTAATATGCATGATGGGCATGGAATGGCGCAATTTGTGTGTTTGAATATGTCTCGATGTTTCCGAGCTCGCTTCTCTACATGCTATCTCTTTACTGTGGAAACCAAAAAAGACTTGGTGAAAAGTTTGGCATGGATGGCATGGCTGTGGAATGGAATGGAATGGTTCTTGGGAGATCTGGGTTAGGGTCTTAATGGGTCAGATGAAACGGGATGGTTGGGTCACGGCGTTTTGATATACCCCGCGCGATTTCTCTGCAATTGCTCCATCCTCTTTATCATCGCGCCTCCTCGCCGTATCTGACCTGCTTTACTCCGATTACTGCCCCCAATTTGCGGGTTCGTCTCATCCTGTCATTAACCAGATAGGGTCCGACCTGATGAGACTGGGTGCGATGGAAAAGCTATCTAGGTGAGGAAATGACGTGAAGTTAAGGGGAGAAGCATATATGCAAGAGACGCGCTTGCTGCTCTTACCGAGACATGTATACTGTGTTTAAATATATCGGTCGTTGCGTTTCCCTTGGAATTCGCTGCGACTAATAGGTACTGTCAGCTAGCTAGCTAGCTGATCAGGCTTAGCTAGAGTTTTATAAACAAAAGAGGGTGATATGGGATGGTCAACAATGAAGAATTGAATCAAGGTCGCACCAGAATTGAGCACGTTTTTAATGATACAGACTTTGACAAGGGGTGAGAGCGTACACATCGATCCGTCAGTGTGATGCTAGCGAGCAAGCTGTAAGCCACAGGACGTCAGAGGAGGGCGATCAAGAACATTGTTCCGGTACTTGAGCGTTGTGTCCCTGATTGAGGTTCCTCGGCAGTGAGAATTAGAGTATCTGACACTAGGGCAAGGCTATCGAGAGAGAAATGCGTGGGATGATGTGGGCAGGGAAACCAGAAAGACCTTTAGTTGCTGAGAGGGATGGTGTTTCTGGATTTTGAAACTTTCGTTCTGGGATTACTGGTTTGCGAGGTTGTTATTGGCATTTAATTGAGGCGGGTGAGGTGATTTGCATGAGAGAACTTTACAGTTGCCTCGCGGATACATACCTAGCTATGTATGTGTGGTTAAGTAGCATGTACAGCTTTGAAAGAGTCTCCTTGTAATAGACTGTTCTCATGACTTCCTTGGAATCTCTTCGTTATTATCTGTCCATGCTGTTGGAAAATGTCTCCTTGCTTCCTCAAACATTGAAAGATAGGAGGTGCAAGGTCCATCATTTGATATCCTGATGGGGCTTAGCGCAGCAGGATAAGTGGAGACGGCCATGTCGCGGAAAGGGAAAAGTCGAAGAAAAATAATCTCGATACATCATCATTCTCTCAACTATCTTCCTTCCGTTGCAACTCACATCACCACTCCCTTCATTGAAAAGAGCTTCTTCATTGTAATTTGAAATCAGTCTTTACACGCAAAAACCGTCATCATGTAAGTTATTTAATTAATGAATTTTTCGGAGGCGTTTGGATAGTGGTAGTCTTGTTTGGCAAGACTATGATCAACGAAATGGAACCTGAGGAGTTAGATGCCATTGCATATCAGGGTGGCAAAGATGACAGGTTGAGATTATATTGAATCAATGCTAATCCCCTCTTCACAGGCATTTGATCCGCCGCTCAGTCGCCCGCGCCGCCTCGTCCTCGACGGCCAGCGTCCGCACCATCAACACATCCACCCCCTTCGCGCTCCGCAGCAAGACACAACAGTCATCCATCATATCCGCAATCAGAAAGTACAGCGATGACACCGGCGTCCCTCGATCTTCAGATGGCGAGAACAGCGCTGTAAGAGCAGCTGTCGAGTCCGCTAACGAGAACTCGTCGACTCCTTCGTCGTTCAATGGTGGTGATCGTGCTTACGCTCCCCGTGAGCCAAGACAGTATGATGACCGTGGAGGACGTCCTTCATATGGTGATAGAGATGGTGGATCGAGAGGCCGAGGTGGTTTTGGAGGTCGTGGTGGGGGTCGTCCTTCGTATGGAGATAGAGATGGTGGACGTGGAGGATCATACGGAGGAGGTCGCGGGGGCGGATTTTCTGGAGGTCGAGGGGGCGGATATGGAGGTGACCGAGGAGGACGAGGAGGTATGCGTGATGAAGGACGTGGTGGTGGACGTTCATTCGGCGACCGCCCAGCTCCCGTTCCTTCAAACGGTGTTTACGTTGGTAACTTGCTTTTTGATGTCACTGGTGCGGATATCCAGAAGGAGTTTGCGGAATTTGGAACTATCACCAAGTGCACTCTCGCCACCGACGCTCGTGGTCTGAGCAAGGGGTTAGTTTTTTTCCTCTTTTTCTTCCATATTCTACAGTTTCACAAACAAACATGCAAATGCCTCAACAAATTGGAGCATCAGCTAACCCAACTTTCATAGGTTCGCCATGATCGAATTCGAAACCATCGAACAAGCCGCGGCCGCCATCGAAGCTAAGAAGGATGCCGTCCTCGAAGGCCGCCGCCTTGTCGTAAACTTCATGAACATGACGCGCCGCGGCAACGACGCAGTCGAGAACGAGCCTTCCAAGACCCTCTTCATCGGCAATCTCGCCTTCGAGATGTCAGACGCTGATCTGAATAAGCTATTCCGCGATATCAGAAATGTTATTGATGTCCGTGTTGCTATTGATAGGCGCACTGGTCAACCTAGAGGATTCGCCCATGCTGACTTTGTGGATGTCGAGTCTGCGATAAAGGGACGAGAAGCATTGGTTGGAAAGGAGGTCTATGGACGCACCCTGAGGATTGATTATTCTGCGGGCAGCAGGGATCAGAGAGGTGATGGTGGCGCCCCAAGAGGTATGCCGAGAGAGGAGGGCGAGTCGGCCTACTAAATTCAGAAGACATATCCTACTCGAGCTTAAGAGAACGGAAGTGTACGAGGAATGGCGTGGAGAGAGTGTATGATGGATCAGTATAATTGTGTTACAGGAAGAGGAACAAGGCGAGTGTATCAAAAGTTACTTGGTTTGGGATCTTCATCTATGGGATGCGGATGGTCGGAGTGGATTTCTGAATCATTTGTCCTCATCCCTACCTTGTAATATTGTTCACTTCCTTTGTAAAATAGGGGAATGTCTTGTTCTCACGGCTTGGCTTGCGTGGCGTAGGTCGGACTGAAATGGAACAGAAAGACAGATAGACGTGTTAGATATTTACTCTTACTCCACTCACGGGTCATTTGTATGTTTGATATATGCTTAATCTCTGATCTTTAGGACGGCTGCACACGCCGCGGTCTTGATAATATGGTGTTAGAGAAATAGTACTGGTGAACCCACCATTTCACTATATGTCGCAGTGGACTTTTCCGTTGGATGTGTCTAATCCGCCGAAAGGCTCTAAGGTATTCGCAGTAGGTACAATTTACATCTCTTGAAATATCACTCTACTCTACCTAGCTAAGTGGAATACTGATCTTTCATTCTTTCATGTGACCTTCAGACCTCTCTCTTTCTTGGCACGCTCCTCCGCGCGCGCGCCGAATGCGTGCCGACGTCCAACGACAACGACCTCGGCTCCACCACCTACCTGGGTCAGACAGGCTCCCCCACACTCACTCATTCTTTACATGAGACGACCCATCTTTAGCATCTGTATCTGTACAGCTATCCCCTTCTTGATTACTTACCTTCCATTGCCACTGCCACATTTATATTGATTGGTTACTTGTTACTGCGTCTTTACGAAAGTAATGGTGTTGCGGACAGTGAAAGTGGCGAGCTAGATATTCGATTTCATCTGCGGGGTCTCTTGGTTGGAGGTATATTAATAATTCACTGGTCTCGAGGAAAGCGCGTCGACGTACGATAAAAAGTTTCAGCACAGAAGAGAGAAGCTCCAGACTTGACCTTAAGCTTGGTCCAACAGCTCGACGCCAGGACGAAGATTGACATTGCCTTTTCTGCACCCAGCGAATACAACTTCAACTCAACGCCACACCCTCCTCGAACACAATAGTATCCTGCACCGACTATACAAGATGTCTTTCATGGGCGGCGCAGAGTGCTCGACGGCAGGGAACCCGCTGAGCCAGTTCACGAAACATGTACAGGATGATAAGAGTCTGCAGAGGGATCGCCTGGTGGGCAGGCCGGGTGGGAGCATGCAGGGCATACGGAGTACGGGGGGCGTTGGGATGAGTGGAACTCAGGATAATGTATGTTGAGCGCGCTTCTATCTGTTTGTGATTTGGATTTCTTGGGGGGAGATGGGGGGGAGAAGGAAGAAGCAAAGGCCTTGAGGGGGCAAGTCTTGAAAAAAAAATGCTAACATCTAATCAGATGATGAATGACTTCATGCAACAAAATGCCCAACTCCCAGAAACTTTTGCCATGCAGCACGACCTCCAACAAAACATGCGAGCCGGCTCATCGTCACCGGGCGTCAATGGCTGGGCACAAGAATTCAACCCGGGCGTAGACCAGGCGCGGATGGAGGCTGCATTTCAGGTTCCTAAAGGCACAGCTTTCAGTCCTCAGGACTTTTCCCGTTTTCAGCAGATGAACCAAGGCGCGAGAGCAGCTAGTCCCATGGCCCAGCAGATGGGAAATGGTTACCAAGGATACCAACAACCTATGGGAATGGGCGGTATGGGCATGAATATGGGAATGGGTGGAATGGGTATGGGTATGGGCATGGGCATGATGAACCATTCACAATATCAGCAACCGCAAAACTTCCAACAGCAGGATAAAGGAAAGGGCAAAATGATAGAACTTGATGACGAGCATTGGGAGGAACAGTTCAAGCAGATTGATATACAGGGCCGTGAGCAGGACGAGAGCCTAGTGGCTGAGGCAGAGTTGGAACAAATGGACAGGTCAGTCCTTGAATCCGAAACCAATGAATTTGGTGATTTCGAATCTATCTGGAGAAGCATACAAGCTGAGACTGCTGCTGCTAGGGAGCTTGCCGAGAACGAGGATTTAGGTCATATGGGTGATTTCGATCAATGGGATGGTTTTGATAATTTGAACACTCATCAACCTTTCAGAGATCCTCAGCTGGGCGATTACATGTTTGAAGAGGATAACATCTTCAAGGAAGTCGGAAACCCCTTCGAGGAAGGTGTCAGGATCATGCAAGAAGGAGGAAATCTCTCACTCGCAGCTCTTGCCTTTGAGGCAGCAGTCCAGAAAGACACACAACACATCGACGCTTGGGTCCTCCTCGGATCCGCACAAGCGCAAAACGAGAAAGAAACCCCCGCCATCCGCGCCCTCGAACAAGCCGTCAAGATCGACCCCAATAACCTCACAGCCCTTATGGGCCTCGCAGTTAGCTACACAAACGAAGGCTACGACAGCACCGCCTACCGCACCCTTGAGCGCTGGCTCTCCATTAAATACCCATCCATAATTTCTCCCAGCGCGCTCTCCTCCGACGCCGAAATCGGATTTACAGACCGCCACCTCCTGCACGAAAAAGTAACCGACCTCTTCATCAAAGCAGCTCAACTGTCGCCTGACGGCGAACACATGGATCCAGACGTGCAAGTCGGCCTCGGCGTCCTCTTCTATGGTGCCGAAGAGTATGACAAAGCAGTCGATTGTTTCTCTGCCGCTCTCGCGTCCTCTGAATCTGGCGCCTCCACTCAAAGAGACCAAGTCCACCTCCTCTGGAACCGACTCGGTGCCACCCTGGCCAATTCCGGCCGTTCGGAGGAAGCCATAGCCGCCTACGAGAAAGCCTTAACGCTCCGCACGAACTTCGTGCGTGCACGGTATAATCTTGGGGTTTCGTGTATTAATATTGGGTGTTATGATGAGGCGGCAAGTCATTTATTAGGTGCGCTGTCTATGCATAAGGTTGTAGAGAATGAGGGAAGGGAAAAAGCGAGGGACATCTTGAATGGAGCGGGAGGAGGAGCAGGGGGGCTAGATGCCAACGGGAATGTGAGTGAGGCGGAACTGGAACGTATGATTAGTCAGAATCAGAGTACGAATCTTTATGATACGCTTAGGAGGGTGTTTAGTCAAATGGGAAGGAGGGATCTGGCGGAGAGGGTGACGGTCGGGATGGATGTTGAGAGTTTTAGGGGGGATTTTGACTTTTAGATTTTAGCTGCTACCTACCTGCTGGCCTATGATGTCGATGTCGGTGGAGTAAATAAAGTAATTTTTGGCATGACTATGTATGTTGGAACGAAAGCATCCTATAGAATGCAAATGGAAGATGTTTTACAACGTCGAGGACGCAAACGCAAACCAGCTCGTTGTGTTTCTGAATCGTGCCAGCGAGTTACGATGACCATGTTCAAAGTACATTGGTTTCCTGTAGTCTTTTCATAGCTGTGGTTCAATATTCATAATATTAGCCAAGAGAGTCGCGGAGTTTTAAACCGAGGGTTCTGTTTATGTCTCTGACCTGATGGGATCCCGTTTCGAGAGATTCCTTAGTTTAGTGATATATGTTTGGCGTTTATGGTTGCGTTTCTGTTCTGTGATGATAATAATTGCGACATGCAACGAGACCCCGGAGAAAGCCCATGTTATGTGACGAGGGCGAATCAGAAGGATGAAGGTGACGTGGTGGACTCGCAAAGGTGGAAGTGAAAAGTCGTGGCAGGCGAAAGTATGAAGGCGCGCTCGCTTTCGTAGTACAATATATGGACGTTCCATGGCAGATGAGATACTTAGATGTACCTGCGTTGGTCACTGTTAAAGTGATGTAGAAGAAGAGTCTTCAATTTATGTAAAAGAAGGATTATGATGCGGTATACCGATTCACTTCGAAAATGTAGGGTTTTAGTATGGAGCATGATGGAGACATAAGCGGTGATTGCCGGTAGCATTATGGTGGTAGAAGAGTAAGAGCTTGGTCATTTTACTGTATCTTTATACTTGAGTATTGTGATGAGTAATATAGCATTTCGGAGGGGATCTATTCAAGCTTTCTCTTCATCTATCAAGAACACGTAAACAATACCTTCATCGTGTGTACTCTAATTCTTCTGAGATTTGATGGCCTTTAGCAGTCAATTATCTCTACTCTGTATGCTATATATTTAGGCAAGGAAGTGAGGTGCGATATCGCGAGATCAGGTATAAAACGTTGAAGTTGAGCTAAGCGAGGGAATGTTGACATTATGGATATTCTATTTGGAGTTTTGAGTGTTGTTGGGTTTATCGTTGGCGGGTGGGGTTGCTATGACGATGATAATCGCGATGTGCAACAGAATTATAAAGAGATGTCTGGTGCGTGGGGGTTGGAGCTAGTGGTTGTGAAGTTTGAAGGTGAAAGTGAGTGAGACTGTGAGAGTAGTGGTGATGAATGAAAAGTTGAAGGTTTGCTGTCGCGGCGTGTTGCGAGAAGGGATACAGGAAGGGGTGCCTCTATCTAGCAGTGTCTACGTCCTATTATTCTATGAGGGAGAGAAGTTGGCTGGTGATGGGATCTTTTTAATAAGGATGGACGTATCGACATCGAAGTAGTGTGTTGAGTGATGGCAAGAGTTTGTGATATTGAAGACTCAAATAAAAGTGCAGCACACATACTGTGAGCCCCTTGTGACTATATTTAATTGAGACAATTTTAAGTAGATTCTGTATACATGTTAATAAAAAAGCTAATAAATACCTTAGAGAGGTTATCTAAGAAGTATTTAAAGCTTGGAATAGTTCTCACCTGATCCCCTCGACAGGCGTTTGCACGGCTCTCAAGGTAAACCTGCTAATTCAGATCTTCTGACAATCCGATCAAGCAGCCGTTTTCTGATAGAAAAGAGCTTTTATTATAATGTGTCATCATTCAGCACACAACCACTCATGTGGATTCGCCCCTTGAGAGGATAGGAGGGAGATATTATCAAGTCACGTGGAGTGTACATATGACCATATAGGAGATCTCGATATTCAAGGTAAGATAATTCAGATAAGTGTATACTCGTAGTATATAAGTATGAGTAGCTAGACGATATGCCTGTACTGTAGAATTATAGCTATACTTTGACGATTTTGAAAATTTCATCTGTCGGACTTCGGAGCAACTCGTGGTTGTTTCTTACACAAATTGTCGCATGCAACTTACTATGTTCTAGGTGGGGGTAAACCGAGGATGCTTGATTGAGAGGAGCCTTGCTATATTATTGTTTTCATACCTTATATCTTGTGCTCTGGCTCTAACATGTGTGGCGGTAGTACTAAAATCACGAGGTGGAGGGGGGGGCATTATATGTGCTGCTAATAGAAGCACAACAGGGTACAATACTATAATTATTAGACGTTATGCGGTGGCTCGCTAGGTGTTTAGGAAGAATTCATACAGTTGTAATACATGAGGGAAAGTAAGCTGTGTCTTTTTCATGATCTTCTGTGCGTAAAGCTAGAAGATCTTCAGCAAAAAATGATTGACCTGTAGCTATGTGTTGCGTATCTGCTCTTTTGCCCAAACTCGAAACACCCAAGCCAGTGATGATCTAGATTGAGACTTTCAAAAACTATACATACCCAGAATCAGGTGGATTCGTGAATCTAAGGTAGCTGAACCATATAACGAACGGATTCGAAGCTATGTCCAGGTTCTGCTCCACAGATCCTACATACGAGCTGAACCAAACTGGCCCTAAGCCCTGCGAATTGAGGATTTCGATGATGGATCCTCATCCATAGGAATGAACTCGTAGCTTTCCTCTTCGCGACTTGGTCCTCTTTCGACTTCTTGTTTTACCGGCTGTTTTCTGCTGTAATCTCTGTCTTCGAAATCCCTTCCCTGCTCAAACAGTATCTCGTCCCACCACTTCCAAATAGGGAATTCAAATTCCCAGAAATCGATGTTCCACATGTCATCCTGCTCTTCGTCCCACTCTTCGTCCCACTCTTCTTCCCACTCTTCTTCCTCAAAATCCTCTTCCTCAAAATCCTCTTCCTCGTGATCCTTTTCCTCGCGGTCCTCTTCCTCGCGGTCCTCCTCCCTTCTGTTCATTGACATCACATACCGGAAGTGCATAAGATCACGCTCGTAAAAGAGCCCGACCGGAACTGAAACTACCGCCAGGGTAATCGCCATGAATACATGGAGCAGTACTGAATCCTTGGAAAACGTTGGTTTATATTGGCCCTGGAAGAACAGCCAATTCATGGTAAGGATAAAGTCGAATGCGATATTGAAGATAGCTAAATGTCTCCACTTGTAAATCTGAATTTTGCGGTATATATACATAGCGAGCGTCGTATCAAACAAAGGGTACGAGACTTGAGAATGCTCGTGGATGTGGCGATTGCTTCGAGGGACTAGGAGAAGATCGGGATCCAGGAAGTAGAATGAGTATCTAGATAGTTCGTCTCCCATATTGTCTAACAATTCTTGGTTTTGTCGGCCGGAAATCTGCATATCGAGGAGCGGACCCACTAGACAGAGTGCAGGCCTTAAAAGCATTGCACCTATGTTGCTTGGGATTTGAGACTGTCGGTAGGTTTCTTCAACTATCTGAGAAGTGAAGAGAAGAAACATCAGGTAAGATGTGTATTTGAATAAGTCAGACTCCATGTTGATTGAGAATCGAGACTGTCGGCAGGTTTCTTGATACATTTGGAAAATAGTCGTCGCGGGAGTCGATTTGATCATAAATACTGAGGAGTTCCTTTCGAAAATATCTTGACTGTTACTTTAAGTTCAATTTCAAGTTCGAAATTGTGGGTGTGAGAAAGCAAGGGAGGAAGACAATAGCTGTTTTGTTCGGGAAGTAGAACTGTGTACGGACCAACGTACGCAAGGCCAGCTGAGTACCGCGTGTACAATTGTTCGATTATCCAATCGACGCTACGAAGATGAACTCAGCGAAGATGAGACTTGCGGGAACTAACCGAATTTTGTTCGCTGCTCGTGGCTAAGTCGAGGCGAGGAAATCTAATTCATCTTCGGCGAAGTGTAATCGTGCTAGGTAAAAGTTCTATCGCCAATTCCACTTGGATGTCATGCATATTTCTCACGACATTGTATTAAGTACTCAATTAAAGTCATATAAGCTTCTGATGATTTTACTGTGAGTAATAAAAATAGATGATGAATTCACTACGAGCTTGCAAAATCGCTTCACCAGAGACGACTTAGGCTCGAACTGGTAAATCATTCTTGATGAAGCGAAAGCGTGCCAGACTAAATCAGCAACGCAATCGAAATTGAAGTCATGGAAATATCACAGAACGTCCTCTTTTAAGTAGTACTCCAAAGTTTTGCCAGTTTGGAGACTTGATCCTGTTTCATCAACTCAAATTATAGATATGTTCTAACTTCCTGGCTTCAGCTTGTTTTCGATACATATTCAAAGAACGTGAAACTCTGCCACTGTCTTGGATAGTCTCCTACCACTTCGTTTCTCCAAACCTCCTTATTTCAAAATCCGTCGCATTCCCTGCCTACCCCCTGTAAGCCTTGCAGTCAGGCGAATCATATTCTTGAACATTATTACAGCGATTCCATCTGATCGAACTATGCTCTCGTCGAATAGCTATCTAGCAGTGATACGGAAGTTTAGACTCGCGACTTGGGGTTCGCAAGAAGTAGTGGAGGTAGATGTGAGGATGGAGATCAAGCTGGAGAAGGCTGAAGAGTTGGCAAGGAGGTCCCCTTGAAATTTGCTTTACTGATTGACGTTGCAAGATACATAGCTGCCAATCAAGCTCGAGATTGTGGCCCCGACCACCGCTATGATCAGAAAGATTGGTTCATTTTCCAACCAAAGTATTGGCTCGCCATCGATGTAGTAGTGGTATACACTAAAACTCAGCCATAGTACAATATGTGCGCTATTACACAAGATATCCTAGACAATTCTAGCCGTCCAGTTTGCACGCACTGGTAGTTCATTATAGACAGGTACACTCTTCTCTAGGTCGCCTGAAAGAAATAGTGGAAATTTCGGTATGTCCGAGGTGTACTTCTGTTGGAAGTTTGTTGTCGAATCCATTTTCGAGAATTCTTTTTCCACGGTCATTGCACTCCATTTTCGAAGTTCTAGGTGAGGTGTCATTTCGAGTGCACAGGATTCGCCTTCGATGGCTGGATAGCTCTACCAAGAGAACCCTAGGCCGGCGGTTTGGTCGGGTATGTAGTCACACCTGTAAGAGAGACTGACTAATTTCGTGTCCGGTGCGAACTGTGATAAGACTAGGCTAGACAATGCTGCTTGCTTGATCTAGAGCAATTCGCTGCATACCTAAAGACTTATGATGATGTCAAGACCCTGAAATATGTTTTCCAAGCAAAGTCTAACAGTATGACGAGAAATCCTGCTTCACTACGTGTTGCGTACAGTTTTTGTGACATCTAATTGACACCGAGAAGCATTTTGCCTTCCTGCGGCACTAACACATAGTATTACAGCTCTTCTCCCCCCTAAGTGCAGTCAAAGCTTCCTCGTCTCCTGACTTCTGCTTCATCGCACACCTTCGTTTCATCCAACGATCGAGAATTACTGCAGTACCGCATAAAATTGTGGAAGAGATCCATACAACCGCATAGGTACACCTAAACATCACCCAATATACTGGCGATGGGAGAAAATAGTGACGAAGCGTGCATATCTCAATGTAAATCAGGACGAGTATAAATTTCGGAGGGACGATCCGCCCGAGAAACACTGAGGGCTGTTCATGCTCTAGGCACGTATCCGAATGTAAAACCGAGGATATGTTGAAAGCATTTGCTTTGCAATTGTTCCTGTCGCACCTAATTTTCCTAGTTACTCCCGCCCTTTTAGCCACTCTCTTCCTATCTTTTGACTTCCTTGCTCGTGTTCTGTCACCAGTGGCTGGAAGACACCATACCACTCGTCAACATTGCCATGTAAATGGGCATAGATACCAGGCCCATTTTGGAAGTCCTCCAAGATGTTGACCAACTTTGAACATGGGCGAGAGCGATGTCTACGACCCAGGAACTGACATACAGGCAAGTAAAGGCTGTATTTCTGTGAACGATATACTCTCAATCTGATGAATCATCTCCTAATCCCATAAGTCGAACTATTCATTTCCCAGGATTTCTATCAGTCTCACCACTGCCGGAGGGTGTTTCAAGGGAGAGTTCTGAAAGGGATCGGGTTGCCCTTCGACAGTGCGAGTAGCTTCTGTTGCGGGAGCTGAAACTGGCACTGTTCGGTTTGGTAATCCATATCACAGATCTTGATAGAGGTTGACATACTTATTTAGAGTATATAGTTGTGATTTTTTTAAGCATCAGGTCAAAATATTCCTTGAAGTATGGTTCAAGGACCTTAGTACAGCGTCGACACACTGGTGAGTTTGGAGCGGAGAGAGCTGAGGCTAGACCAGATAGGATGTACTTCAAAGTTACAAAGATGTGACGGCGTGAAGACGATGTTATAACATCGTGAAAAGATGTCGATGTAGAGTAAGGTAATTAATGATCGTTCTAGGACCTGATTACAGCAACGCTTCGCGATATTCATTATATTATGTTGCCTCTTTTGTTAATTTTTTGTGTTATAACATTATCATAGGCCTCTCTCCGCTTTATTGGAAAGTTATTGGGTCAATCTCGAGCCGATGTCATAACAATAGCATTTCAGCTACTATAACTTTCGCACGACTTTCGTACTTTATTTTGAGACTGACTTGATGCGGAAGGAAATAGCCGAGGTAAACAAATGCAAGGGTCCAAACCCTAAAATATGGGCCGTGACAAACGCTGAAGTAGGATCATCAAAATTCATAAATAGATGGAAAGATGGATAGCCAATAGTCAGTCATGATAACATAATGGGGATGATTCGAAAGTAGTGTAAAATACCTTAGAAGTTGGGGGTTTTCCATGATTCAGGGCTTATAATCTTCTCAATTGATGTTCTCAGCAGATACATGTTCTCTGAGAATATCATTGCTAAAATAGGAAATAGTAGCAAGTTTTGTACATCCTTAGAAACAATTTTGCTAACCCCGCGAACATGATCTAATACCATATTATCAGCCCTTGACCTGTCTTGTAACCTTCGAGTGAACACCTCGCATCCAAAAATACGAGTCCCCGTTTTGAAAGGTCCCCATCTCTCCCATTGCTCCCTCGTAGCAGCCAAATAGGACTCTAAATATGGAATATTACCTAAGCACGTCTGACGGAGCAGCAGTCTTTCCTTGTTTGCCCTTCCTTCGACCCCTATACACTCTCCCCAGTTCCGGCACCAAAAGTCTTCAATGTGTTCCTCAAGGAGTAAATATTGCTGGAACATGTGCTGGATAGACCACAATTTCTCTTTGGTTTTCGGTAGATTTACAACATAAAGCGAGCACTTGTTCTGGATGTCAATCCTGAGGTTCAGCAGAGATCTCACTCGTTGTATGAATGCTAACGCGCGTCCATGCTGACCTTTCTCGACGTCGATTCCGTCAGCCTTGAAATCAATTGTCGCCATTCAGTCGAATTGTCTCCTCTCCATGTCAAGGACGTCTTGTATCATATCCATTTTCTCCTTCTAGCAAGACAATAATCTCTTAGAATTGAGTATTCTCTATTTGGCATGCCGTTTGGAACCAATTTTGGGGATATTTGGAGGGAGTGCTACTATTCGTGCGATATGATTGTCGTAATCCGCAAGTTGCCGGATACGGGTGTTTCGCATATGCGGGATAATAAAAGCTTCGAAAAAAGGTTCGTAAAGAACACCGCAGATTGCTACTAGCGATAAAACCAACAAAGAAATTGTGATAGCGTCACCAGTTTGGCCCTCTCAGTCCGGAGACTTTCCTAAGAAGAAGAATGTTGTTCCCGACCAGGTCCTACCAAACACCCGACTCCTCGGCGACCCAAATTTTGCAAGTGATTCTCGCAATTTTCATAAACACAAACAGCTTCTGCCTCAGTCTCGAAGTTAATGTCTAATTAGCCATATTCCAGAAATTGCTCAATATTTAAGTCCAGTAGTGAGCATTTATCATCTCTATCAGCCATAGCCGATTCTGTTTCCTCAGCTCCCGACAGCTGCCTCAGTCTGCCTGATCGCAGAGATAACTGATTCCGCTGCGTGCATGCTTAAATCCAATAAATTGTGCAGGCGGCGACACCACATATATCGAATCTCAAGATACCCGGCCTGCGAGTCCTTGTCTTTTTGTATTTCC
The DNA here is from genome assembly GCA_900074885.1 of Rhynchosporium graminicola. NCBI lineage: Eukaryota > Fungi > Ascomycota > Leotiomycetes > Helotiales > Ploettnerulaceae > Rhynchosporium > Rhynchosporium graminicola. Next base: position 1,148,230 of record FJUW01000002.1, on the reverse strand, counting down.
GCCTAGATCATGAACCGTGATATTTCAGAAATGTAAATGCAAATTGTGTAGACAAATTACTTTCTCTCTCTGGCTTCGCGCTCGACCAGGTGGAAGGCCAATGAACTTCCGTATTTCTCTATCGGGATATGAGGAATCCTTGACTCGTTTCGCAGGATCATCAAGAAGGCTGAGAATGTCGCACAAATTCTCGTTGGTGTTTAAATGCCATGAGTCGAGTCGTTTCTCGATGAATGAGCCAGTGGGCATTGCTTCGTCGACTTTTTTTTTGGCCGTTCCACCAAGCTCCGCCAGGTCGGACAGGAGAGTTGTATAGCGTTGAGGAGGGATATAAACTCTCGAATCAGGCGAGCTGATACCGCCTGGAGAAGAAGCGCCTAATCATCTTCATGGCTTGGGTATTCTTGGGAAAGTCAAAAGTCGAGGATCCTCATAACATTGCCAAGAGAATTGAGAAAATTGTATGAGAGATAAAATGGTGTGAAAATCTCATGTCGTAGAGTGCGCTATCTGCCACTTGTTTCTGTCGTCGATAGGGTCTGTGAGGTGGTAGCACCAAGGAGAAGGAAGATGATCCAAGCGAGACTTGGCGGTCGATATGTCTATCGCTAGCTTGTGGATTATACTTTATAAGGAATTATGACTAGCATGTGTATTAAACTTTCATAGGGAATATGATCAGCTAACTTCCGGAAGGTTTAAGCTTGGTAAAATAAGACTTTCTCAGTGCCTTGAAGGCAATCTTGAGCATAGTTCTCCTTTTACCTAGACGAAGTTACCGAGCGCTACATCAGACACTTCAGTATGAATTCTGTACGTAGATGCTTCGCTTTCACCACTTTCTTGAGTCATCGATCATTACACTTTCTTGAGTCATCGATCATTAAGCAGATACAGGGGGGCGAAAGTGATGCGATACCAATTTACTTGATTATCCGCTAGGCACATCGCCCTAGCATGATTTTCATCGTTATGCTCGCGACGTCCCTTTCTCTGAGTCTGTTTCTCGAAAACTTCTTTACGGTCAGCAAATAGTATGGGTATGAGCATGAGCGATTCTTTCAAGCACGCTGGCCACGTGATTGCCGTAGGAGCATTGTAGTCGGTGCCACTTGTGGCGTGGCATAACCCTCGTTGTCAGTGTTGCGACCGTGGAGGTGATCGGGCGACGCGGAGTGCGCTCGAGTAATTGCGGCTTGCGAATACTTGGTAGTGGTGTAACTGAAGAACAGAATTGCGAGTTGAGAAGAACATGACGTTGCGATCGCGAATGTCAAGTGTCATTCGGAACTGCGCCGTAACTTAGGAATAAATCACGGACGGTTCGACGCGCAGAGCACTGTCGGACCGGGAAAATCATCTCTAGTGAAGCTGCAGAATCGCCTAGGTGTCGTCAGTGCTGCGCTGAAATGATGACTCGAAACTTTCACTGGACTTTATTATAAGTAGAAATCAAGGAATGCTACTGAGCGAGCCTTCCAAAGACGATATGCAGGAAAGTATAAATCGAAATTAATATGTCAACGGCATCTCATAATATCCAGCCAGTGTGTTTGGAACAGTCCAATACCCGCAGTCACGAAAGTATTGTGAGACTTTCCCCGGAAAGGTACATGTATCATTTCATTACTTAGAGTCTCCAAAATATTCCGAAATTCCGACATGACTAGTAATCCAGAGTCACGACTTTGCTCTTTAACTTTTATTAAAGTGATGACCTCGAGTTGTGATATAAGCGCACGATAACTCAATCACTCCACCAGCTACTAAGTGGGCCAGCTTCGTGTTACCCGATGCCAGAGTAGAGAGATAGTTAAAAATGGAGACGACGTTACGAAGGAAAGAAAGCTCACATGTCAAATAACAAAGTTGCACACACAGCACAGCGTATGTACTGCTGGCTAATACAGATTTCTCTTGCTAATAGTAATCCCCAAAGAAGTTGTGAGGTAGCTATCGATATCAGAACTGGGTGGCCGATTTTGACAAAGAAATAAGATCGATTCTGGCAAGCTGAAACATAAATAAGATGAAAAAAGCAGCAAACCAATTTCTTGACGTTCATGTCTTTTCATGTCGAAGCCTTCCCTATTCCTCGTGATGTTGCTCTAGTAATCAAGTGAAGGTCGGAACTGCCTTGATGGCTCTAATCTGCTCTCTATCGCGAGGAGTCCAGTCCGGTCTGCCTTAGTTGGCCTCTTTTTTCCTGGGGATCAATAGGGTAATGGGTAATAACCCGTTCCATTCATCCCAACTTGACGTTTTTCAAGTGCTCCATGAAGAGAGCGGAGCAGCCAATAGTCAATCGGCGGTTGGTCACACAACCATTTTCAACCGGAAGAACACCAGGTCCAAACCAGCACCATCTGCGACGTGCAACAAAAGCTGAAGAGGCACATAAGACTGACCACTAGGAGAGATTCGGATCACGTGGATCATCTATGATCCTAGAATTCCAAGTCGTACGAAGTCGTACCACAATCGAGATTCCTTTCTAGCGCCATCACACAGCATAGAAGGAAGGTTAGTAGAAATGTAAATGTGACATGACACGAAGCAGACGCATGACGATTGACGAAGGCGAAGCATAAATGACAGGAGGGGAAAGAGCAGTGGTGTCACGTGGAGCTCAAGCATCTGTAAACTTCGATTCTTTGTCTTTGCCGTCTCGACTCGGACAAGCTGAAGTTGCCTCGGCGAACTATCTAATACAGTACTAATATGATCCGATCAATTTTGAAACGACGACCTGTCGAAGAAAGGTCTTCTAGCACCCGTCCTGTCCTTCCGTCTTGGAAGGCTGGGCACCTACCGAGGTAAGGCAGACAGGCAGGCACTGGTAATACGAGTAGTAGCACATACATCTTTAGACTGCACTCCAGACTGTCTGTCATGCACCGCACTGCACTGCACTCCAGATTCGAGGCTGTGATCCCGACGCGTAACACCTGCACGCCACGTACTTGGGTACGGGAGCATAGAGGTGCTGTCGCCACCATATGTCATTTCATGTCATGTTGTCATGAACATAAGGATGAAGATGTAGCTGATATCCTACTGTAGTGTTTTGTCATCGGGTAGTCACATGTACGGAGAACTATCGGGATGAAGGTTTTCACTATGATGACATCGCGAGCGGGGGAAAGCCTATTGTAGAAGTATTACAGCATGTTACAGTTCAAGGCTCGAGGACTGCCACTGATCTCAGGCTTACCCCTGAAATACCCCGTATTTGAAGAAGATTTTAGCTGCCTACATTTATTTACCTGCAGTAATGAGCGGGATCTTCACTCTTGGGACTAATCTGACTCAAGCTCTGACTCAAGCTAGTCTTACTTGATAAAGCATAGTGTCAAATATCGCCAAATCAGCGGCTGATTTGGTTAGAATGACCCACAGAAGCAGTCTTCGATTCGACCGTTCCGGTGCACGACGACCCCCCTTGCTTATCCCTGCGTACCCCTGCACTGCCCTGTCAAAACACAACACAGCCCAGCCCGCCCCAGCGCGGACGGCAATTTAAACATCAACCAGATCTTCTTACCTCCCACCCCAAAACTCTTTTTCCTTCTCTATCTTTATCCACTTCCTAGGTATCTTCCTTAACACACTCCTTACGCCAATCATCAGCAACTTTGAACCAACATCTCAATTCCAATCTATCAACGGTCTTTTAGATCTCAAGCCTTCTTCCAAACCACTTCAAATGTAAGCATCCCCATCTCCAGCTCCTTGGAATGCGCCAGCGCGTCGTATGAGGTTGACATGCGTCTCCTGAACCCTTCCCGCTGCGCAGATTGCTTGCTTTTACTCCATGCGACACGGCGACTGATGCGATCAACAGAAGAACCTTCCATCCAATACTCGTACTCGATTTTAATACCGTTCCCCATCATCAAAATGCAATTCTCATTCACTTTCATCGCCGCCGCGGCCCTCGCTGTTGTCAGTGCGAAGCCCATCATCGGAAATGGCCCAGCTTCCTTCGTCGGAGTCCAGGCTGGCAAGTCCTTCGTCATCTCTTGGGCGGAGGCATCTGGACCTGTTACTCTCAGCCTACAAAATGGAGAGGGCAATGATTTGAAGGACGTGTCTGTCATCCAATGTAGGCTTTTTTCACTATGTGATATGTATTGTATCGATTGACGTTTCATAGCTGGTCTATCTGGTGCTGCCGGCAACTACACCTGGTCTATTCCATCCACTCTCCCATCCGATTTTTACGCCATCAAGATTGCCGATTCTACCTCAGTACCCAATTACAGTGTCCTGTTCGAGATCACTGGCGGCCCATCCACTTCTGCATCTTCCTCTGCATCTTCCTCGGCATCTGGATCTTCGACTTCCACTAGATCCTCCGCTTCCACTTCTGCAACCGGTGCTTCAAACTCCACAATCACATCTTCGAGCTCGTCTTCTTCGCGCACTGGAAGCGCCACCAGCACTGGTAAGTAGCCTCAACGCCTCATCCGTGGAAACACAGAAAACTAACATATCAACAGGAACTGCTTCGAGAACCGCAACCTCAAGCTCAGGCTCTAGCCCAACTAGCTCAGGCACCGCACCACCTAACTCCAACTCTGGCGCGAGCATCGCCTCTCCACTCGCGTTTGTGCTCTTGTCTTTCGCAGCTTTGATCACATTGAACTAAGCGCCTGCCCTATTTTACTACCTACACACTTCATCAATGTCTAATTACTTGGAGGATATGTTTCATGATCACGATAAAGTATAGCGCATGTGTTGATAATGGGATCTAAGCGTCTGCTTACTTTTTATTTACCTGTGGCATACATTTGGAGGCGCCATTGTGAGATCTACTACACATGTAAACCATACTAAATCGGTTTAGAGTTGGACTATAGAATACATATTCTGCTCACTTGTGGAGTACGAGTCACATGCTCTGCTGTAGAAAGTCTAGAACGAAAAAGAAGCGTTCAAAACAAGCCTCTTTCTATCTTCCGCGATCTGTCTGATATGTGGACTACTTGATTACATGGCATCACTACGCTCAATTGTTCAGGCTGTCCCGTTTTCAAAGTTTGTGATATAAAACTCCGGACTTGTAATAATCTTAACTTCAGATCTTTTCCAGTCGCTTCTATCAAAATCGACTTGGTGCTTCGGGAATCCAGAAAATTGCCCTGTCTAAGTATCCTTCCGTTTTAGAAAATGCTCGCCCCTGACGATCGTAGCTGATGGCAAACCCCTCGGTGGATGCTAACCGCGCTAAATCCCAGTGGAAATGCGTGGCGTGCAAGGACCGACCCCTGGACCGAACCTACATCCTTAGAGTTTATGTATGTCCGCTTACATGCTTTCAGTTCATGCTTAAAGCCTAATCCTGCTTGCAGGTTGAGGCATATTTCCATGTGGTTATTTTTTGTGGGTTTATGATCGTACTCTGAGTTTAGCATTGCATTCCTGGCAACTTTTTTTCTTCAACTTGACCCTCGCGACTTTACGAAGGAAAGTTTGCGCTTGATGGACGAAAACAGCATGTGACAGTAAATACAATTTTCCAAGAAGCAATATAGATATTAATCAGGGTTGAGTGGCGAATCCGTTCATAATCTTTACGTTAATTATACTTCTAAGATTCAAGACACCTAACAAATATGCCCAAGAACCAAGAAAAGCAACCCCGTAGCTCTAGAACCGGATAGCCGCTAGTATGATGGCGGATAGACTAGACTCTAGACATGACGGTCTCCGCTCCGTTGATGGGGCAATAATAGCTGTGGCTAGATATGTTGGAGTTGTGTTTATAATCTCTGATGATCCCTTTCCTCTTTCCCCGGTCTTTATTGCTGATCTTCAACTATCTCATACTCCAAATACCCACAGCACATAATCAATCACAACCATACATCCTACGAGAAAGAAACTAGCCAAGATGCAGTTCTCAACCGCGCTGGTCCTTGCGGCCATGGCATCTCTCGCGAGCGCTCAGAACCCGTTCACTTTCACCAACTTGGCGAGCATCACTGCTGGTACACCTTTCAATATTACCTGGGCACCTTCGACTGGAACTTCGGATACGGTTTCTTTGGTCTTGAGACAGGGTCCTAGCAATGCGCTGGATACCGTGGAGACGATAGCTGGTAAGTAATCCACCCTTCCCTAACCCGCTCTCCCCCACCAAATCAACACATAAAAATAAAAATAATCATCAGAGAACAAAGAACCATAAACTAACCATCGCATGTCCTCTCCAGCCAAGATCCAAAACACAGGAAGTTACCTCTGGACGCCCTCCCCCTCCCTAACCAACGGCCCGAACTACGCCTTCCAAATCATCGACGACGGAAACACCGCTATAGTGAACTACTCGAACCAGTTCTCCATCTCCTCCACCAACACCGTTACGTCTGCTCGCTCATCTACTGCTTCCCGCTCCAGCTCCTCTGCTACTTCAAGCGGGACGAATGTTGTGAGTGTTAGCTCGACGAGATCGTCGACCGCGACTGGAAGTGGGAGTGGAAGTACGGGCGCGAGCTCGACGACGGGAAGTGCAAGGACTAGTAGCAGTTCGAGAGCGGCGACGACGAGCACTGGTGGTGGTGCGCAGACGCCGAGTGCGTCGCCGACGGGGATTGTGAATGGAGTGGGGAGTGTGGAGGTTGGTGGGGGGTTGATGGCTTTGGTGGTTGCTATTATGGTGTTTTTGTAGATGGGTGGCGTTGTGAATGGTTGATGAGGAGGTGGGGTACGAGTACTTTGGGTATTAATTACATGGAATATGTGCGATGGATATTTTTTTGGGCATAGCAAGTTACGTACTTTTGATCTAGAGAGCTACGAATACTTATTCTTAATGACAGGCTTCTCTTTCGGGGGATTTGTATCATGGCCAGAAGAAGCAGTATTGGAATTTTTCTTCAATCAGAAGATCTACAATTCAGTACGATCCTTCAACATATTCCTGCTACTCATCTTTTATATTTGCCTCGAAAAATATCCGTACCTCTCAACAATATTCACCTCACCTTCTTTCATATCACATTTCCAAGCATTTCCAAGCATTTAATCTACGTTCTTCCCATCTTCCTCCTTCCCCTTCTCCAAGCCATGCTTTTCTTTCCGATCAATTCATCATCTCAATTTCCTGCCGAGGATACGTCACTTGCTCCCTCACTCAGACTGCGAAACATTACATGTGTAATTCCTACATGTCTAGCAGAGATTTGCATTATATTTTTCATGTTAAATTGGTTCATCTAACGGTGGATCATCTGCTTTCTTTATATTTTTGCCAAGGACATTTCTAGGTGTGGTTTTTGAGTGTGTCTTCTCTGCCGTGTAGGTAGTTGAGTCTGCGGTTTACGATAGGAAACCTCTAGAAAGCTAGCTGTCGAGGCGGCGAGTGGCGGGATGGGAATTTAATGTTGTGGTTATTGGGTGGTTGGCGTGAGCGTCTGATTCGGAAGCGCTGGTGGCTGTGAGTTATTAAATAACTCGGCACTGAACGTGTATATTCTTGCAGCTAAGAGAATTTTGTGTTCACTGAGGTACAAGCTTTGAGCGAAGAAGTTCGACAGCCTATGAGAAAGGTCACACTTTCACTACAAGACAGGTCGCAGCTGGCACTTGCAGAAACTTATTGTCTCCTGTGATGTTTCCTTTCGACACTATCATAATTATCATTGGAACAGGGACTGGCAGCGTATATACCAGAACGAGCCCAACTACCACACAAGGACACCCTTAATCACATCACCCTTCTGCATCGCCTTCCTCGCCTCGTCAAACTTCTCCACCGGAAAATGCTTCAACATCTTGCTCACCGGCAAGATTCCATTTTCGCACCACTGTACCAACTCCGGCAACGCTTCAGCTGGATCTCTATCACCCTCAATAACACCAGAAGGTCTTCTCCCATTTACCATACACATCAACAGATCCAGTTCTAGCTTCGCACCAACAGGTTTGACACCAACCTGCAACAACTTGCCATTCTTCTGCAACGCTTCCATACAAGCACTCATGACCGCCACCGAAGGACTGGTATCAAGAATATGACTACACCCCAACCCCTCCAGCGTGAGAGCTTTGATAGCCGTCTGCAAGTTCTCAAAATCCAGCCTCTCTAAGCGCAGCAGGTGATGATTCAAGACCATGCGTCGCACCTATACTCATCGCTAACTCGATCCTCGAAGGCAGTAAATCGCACGCAACGATCGTATTCACACCCCGATACTTCGCTGCTGCTGTAATACCGGCTAATCCCACACCACCCAATCCAACAACACCAACGACATCTTCCGGACCACAGTTCCCTACATGCGTGATCGCCCCCGCACCCGTCACGATCCCGCATCCTAGCGGAGCATACAATGTCAACGTCTCGGCGTCTTTGCTGAGTTTCGTGACGTTAGATGCACAAGAAGCTTTCACGGGAGTGGGGGATGCGAACGTCGATTGTCCGAGAAAACCACCGCCGATGATCTTGCTGGTGTCGAATGCGAGGACGAAGTTCGGGTCGTTGGCTTGGAGAGTGATGGCTGCGTGGTTGGAACAGTATGCTGGATGGCCGGTACGGCAATAATGACATGCTTGACAGGATGCTGCGGAGAGGATTACGAGATCGCCTGGTTGGCAGACTTTGCCTACTGCGGCGCTGCCAACGCGAAGGATAGGACCTGCTCCTGTATTTACACGTTCAAGTCAGATGTTTTGTCTATTGGAAAATTTGATCATGGGGTGAGGATGTCATTGAGATCACAGGGGTGGAGAAACAGACCTTCATGACCGAGCACTCGGGGATATATCCCACCATAACCAGTGATATCTGTATGACGGGACTTAGGTAGCTATAACTTCAATCAGAAACTCGTCTTCCTCTGGCTCGCGCGTGAGAATATCTTCTAGTTTCCAGTCGTGCTCTGTATAGGCGACGATGCCTTTACAAGGAATAGTATATTCCGGCATGTAGTATTTATTATGATGATTATGCTGTTCGCTTAATGCTTTTGAGTGAGATGAGTTTGACGTTACTGTAGATATCAAGCTGTAATTTGAGTCTGGGGAAGAGGGATCGTAGTAAACGACAATATCAACAGTTGACTTAAATACCCCACTAGATCAACCCCCACATTCCCAAGGTCGTCTGAATTAAACAGTACGCTGGCGCTGTGCTTACAGTAGAAACGGGTGGGTGTGGCGAGATAGCTTCTCTCTTGATGTTTGGCGTACGCTCTGAAGCTGAAAGCGGAGTTAGCCTCCGTCCAACCGAAAGCGGAAAGAATAGGACAACAACAAAGCAAAGGACAAATTCGGCGAAGGTGCAAATGATCAGAAAGTGTGAGGATAATATCAGGAGAATTGAGCCGACAGAATGCAGGGTGTTTTGCACTCGTATGGACATGTCAAAAATATGTTGTACGGGATTTGCGACAATTCTTCTTAACGATAGACTTAGTCGATCGTGCTAGAGCAAAGACCTAAGGACTAAAGGGAAAGGAGCAGCTTCAAGAGTCCCAACCACCTATCAAGCTACTCATAAAACATACAACCCTGTCCAACACCCTTCATTTACAATCACAGTCCGTTGCTCATCCCAACGGTCCAGCAATATATTCTACGCCGCTTGCCACGTTGAAGACTCTACATCCACCACATCCAACCATGTAAACAAAAGGTATTGTGGCATGCGCTCTGATCTTCACAACGTACCGGAAAGCGTGTGGGTGAGTCCCGCGAGTTTGAAGTATCTGAAATGGACTGAGACGACTTGTGGATCGGCGAAGGGACCTTGTTATTGACTCGCTGAGATGAAGAATGATGGTAAGTCTTGAGAGAATCTCCCTACAACGATGGGATATTCGCTTAGGTAAGAAACACATCCAAGCCTGCAGGCGGCAATCGTAAGCTCTACAATATAAAGGTCGTGCTGAGTCAGCTGGGTAAGGAAATGATTCAGAACTTTGCCTCTGTAGTGGCTGCGGGAAGCAGGAGATAGAGAAACTCTGAAGTGAGATTGGACGAACGCGGATCTGATGCGTTGACTGCCTGGACCCCCCCCTTGCGTAGGATTACAGCAGATAGATTTTCAAGTGGGAACTTTCTTATGACCCTATCTATTGGACCCTTACTCGACTATTGAAGTTTCCGAAAGCAGCTCTAGCCTGCAAAGACGGCGACGAAGTAGCTTGCTAATCTGGCGGAAATTGCTAGTATACGATTTGGATATACCCCCTCGTACTTAGGTATAAGTTGTCCCTCTCGGCAATTTCGACCACCGGTTGCTACCCTTTCATCTAACTTGCATAAATCGAATTCAATATACAATATTTGGCACGCTCTTTATCTCTTCGCTTCTATAAAAATTTGATGTCTGGATCTTTTATCACTTTCAAGTGTTCTTCGACCTCGCCTCCCGGTGGACAGTATTATCCGCACACCAAATAGGCGAGAACGGAGAAAATCAACAAAAGACCCTTTCTAGGACGTAATACGATGAGATCATCAATGCAGCAAAATTTTCGATAAAAATACTCGTCATTTTGCAAGAACCGCTGCTATTTGTTGGGCAATACTTTGTTCAATTCTGATCTGTAGCTGTAAAGAAGTCGGTATGCTCTTCCACGTCTCAGCTTTGGTGTGCGGATAATACCGTACACCGGGAGCTCGCCTAACCTCGCTTGCCATCTAGTAGTACTATCTATTACTTTGAACGACTACGCAGTACTTACTACCAATACCAAGCTCGGGAGCACCTCTTAGCTCAATCTTTTATCCGAAGTACTATATACGCGTACTAATATCCCCCCTGGTTTGAACGTTAAAATTCAGCTGTAGTTAGAGCGTAGGATTTACCTTTAAACTAGAGGGGGAATACGAAGTAGTACGTACTTTTACTAGGGGTACCCTTGATATCCTACCCCTGCATCCACCTCTTGAGCTTAATGAACCTCCTTCGGCAATTGCAATTTGTACTCTATCGATACTCGGAATAAGGAGTGCTCGGAGCATGGAGATACTGAAAAAGTATAGTGGAGAAGTAAGGGCAAAGTACGAAGGTCTCGGGGGGTAATGTTCGTCTCACCGCCCAAGGCAGAACATGGAATTCATAATGGGCAAAATGAAGGCGGTGAGGCATAATTTACCCCCGGCACCTCCGTGTACTACTATTCCCCCTCGGTTTAAACATTAAAACAGGACTTTTATAGGCTGAAGCCCTGTTCTCTATGCTCTGAGTGGTTTAAGGCCCTAAAAGAGCCTTAGGCTCAAGCCAAAATCTGATCTTTTGGAACAGCAAGTGTGGCTATACTTCAATGATTGGATGCTTGTCCTTGCTGAAGGTCGTGCTGATGAAAACAGGGTAAGGGTTTACTTATCCTTACCACGAGACGAGTAATCTACTTTGGTATGATGACTGTATGGATGGGATCCTAGGGTATTTGGCCAGCGAGAAGACTACGTCGAGGTATCTCTAGGCATCTTGAACTTCCCTTAGGTCCTTACTCCTCAGAATTGACCAGCTTTTCTCCGTGCTTTGAGGCAAACCAGAGCATATACGGAGGTACAGCAGTTAAGTGTTGTCCCTAGTCAACTAGGGAGTTTCTGCGGGTCTCGAGACTTTACTTGATGGAAGAGTAAACCGATAATCAACTTAGTGAGATCAAGTCAGTGCGTTTTGATAGTATTACTCTACTTAGTTAGGAGCTTTAAGATCCCAGTCGACTAGGGACAACACTTAATCGCTGTAACTCCGTAACCACTCGGAGCTTTAGGATCATGGATTCGACCCACTATTACAAGTAATTAAAGGGGGAGAGTAGTATCAGGGTACCAAACACTACTAGACACCCCTAGTAATTGAAGCGAGACTTTACGAACCTGGTTTAAATTGCAAATTTCGGCTTAGCTGTCGTAAGGAGTTACGACTCTGGATTAATTTTACACTATCTAAGTTTACCTCTTGAAAATTCGATGTACAGTTTTTGCGTCGTCGTTTTCGGCGCCCAACGGCGGGCATTCGCTACGCTGGGAGACTGGTGGTATGTAAATTCTCTATAGATTATCCCTGAAGTACTCATAACTATAGGCAGTCAAATGAGGGGTAGTATATTATACTAAGTTTAAATTCCATGATAGAATCCTCAGGTGTTATATCTGAAGTGGGCCTGAGTTGTATATTGGAATACCGACACTTTCTTCTTGCAACTGCTTAGTACAGGGTGTAAATAATATTCAACTTCAGGCCGTGCAATTTATATATAGAGTTACAGCGGTTAAGTATTGTTAGTACAATCAACAGAGGGTAGGTAACTTTACTACAAAGGGTAAAATCCCTAGTACATACTGAATTCTCGATCACTAATTAAGTAATTTATACCCTGCTTACGGACCTGGTTACTGCCACTTATACTAAAGTCGTCTGCCCTCTGCTGATCGTACTAATAATACTTAGCCGCTGTACCTCTGCAGCGTGACCAAGTTACGGATCCAAGATATAAGGGTTTCTTCAGTTCAGCGTGATTCTTCAGTAAACGACTCTGTTTCACCGCCATCAGCCGCCTTCTAATGTAAACCCTACTAAAGATTAAATTATTGGAATTAGAGAGAACTAAAATACTATAAATACTATATCTATTCACCTCTAAATTAGGTCATTTTAAGATCTTGATCTATAGAGTATATATTAAATCTAGAATAACGTTAATATAATGGCTTCTAATCTACTAACATAAAAAGTCTACTAAGTCGATCAAATACTATGCTTAGAAGAGGATCTTGAACTACGCGCCTTAGTAAGAGGGTATAAAATAACATATAAGAGAATTTACTAGCGTAATCATCGAATGTAATAAGATGAAGCTCTAAATCGACGCCGAAGAGGTCCTTAGCTAATCATGACTAATGATATAGGGCTATATATTATAGCTGTATTAGAAAGAGACCTAGATCTGTACTTAGTTAAGATTACTATTTACTGTGGGCCGTGGATCCAACGAGAGACTTGGATGAGGAGATGGGCGGCCGGAAAGTGATTGGTTTAGGAACAGCGGGGAGAGCAGACGTGGGGCTGGTGAACGAGAGGAGGACGCGGAGGGTGAGGATTTTGAGAGACATGGTAAGTGGTTTGTTTGTATTTGTTGTTATTGAAGGTGGAAGGGGTAGAAAGGGAGTTGTCCATAGACCGTGGCTGGAGAACACTTGATATGAAATGGAAAACGATAGCTCTGGACGGGCAAGGAAGGTTCAATAAATACTGAATTGTGGTCCCGTGTTGCAAGGCATAGGTGTGATTCACTTCCTTTCCCAGTCAATCTTAGTAAGGAAGAAAGACTCAACCTGACAGCTGGTGCGGTGATTCGTACGCCTCGCAGGTGAAGCCACTATTGGATCTTCGGATCGGCAGACATGAACTGCGATAAGTGACTGAAGGTCAGCAAAAGTTTCATGGTGAAAGGACAAGCTTGACTTGAAATTCACTTTGAGATTGACTTAGCCTATGATCATAAAGCTACCTTATGCATGGGGTCTCTCAAAGTTTACCTGCCTACTTTTTGGGCAGGCGAACGAGATTAGCTTCGCCAAAAATCAGTACTTCCAACCCCCAACCTCCGCGCTACCGAGCCTAAAAACACGAAAAGATCAACATATGCCTGCCGAGAATGTCTTCAGTAAACTTCGTGAAGAATGCAACACACCACGAGCTTTTCCAAATTGATCACCAAACTGTCTGCCGGGACGAAAATACACTTATCAACACATATCCATCCCTTTCTGGTCCTTGCCTCGGGTAAAAGCGGAGCACATGCTGGGTATGTTCAAATTGCGATGTCCATCAAAATTTCAAGTTGATCAACTTGGACCTGTCCAAGCAAGACAGACATACCAGCAGCATTTCATGCGCCATGTTTGAGAGGCTGCGACGTGGAGCAAAACAAACAATCTGGAAAAACAGGCCAGCCATTCGGACAGAGTCAAGCTCAGGTTTGCCATCAAACCTAGATGAAATCAAAACAGAACTCTATGAGATCACAATCGCAGGTCACTGAAAGCCCAACTTCTATTCAAAAGTATCTCATTTTGTCTTATTGACAATCTCTAGCAAGCTTTCTAGCAATTATTCGCTCAGCTAGCATCTCATCCATCCACATCTGATAAACTCTATGCCATGTCGACTTTTTGTATGAAATCTTGCCCCGGCCCATATTGTAGCTATCGCCCGGTCAAACTCAAGGCAAAAAGGCATAGTTAATGCTCGTGATTTATGCAAGTAGCAAAGAAATAAAGCAGATTATTTAAGCGATTAAGCGCTCTCCCGCTCGCTGACGCCTGCATGCATGTATGCAGCAGCGATGAAAAGAGTTCGTTGGTACATTGATGAGAAAGTGTCGAGGTTCCTCTCATGGCTCAGTAGGTTTGTCGTTATGGCTGTGTAATCGGATAGCGATTTGTCCATTGGTCGTGTTTGATGGACTTATTCGATCGACTTAGCTTCGCTCGCTTCTCGCGCTCCGACATCTTCTTCTCCTCCTTCTCGCGACGATGGTTATCGTCAAGGATTGCCTTCTCCTCAACCAAACATGCCTCATCCAATTCGTTGAGATATTCGTCTTCCGGAAGAACCTCAAAAGGACTATTCGGATTTCGAATTTCTTTGGATTTACCCCAATAGCATTCAAATTTGAGCCGCGTCTGCTGCTCGGGTGCTTGCCATACGGTGACGATATCACCGTACTTGAGCTCACCCCAGTACCTCGACTGTGTGCTTGGATCCTGACGATCATGGCAAGGTACATTAACTCCATTGACCCAGATCCCAGATGAAGCTTTAGTGGAGATAAAAAACTTCATATCTTGGTCCTTCTCATGCCAGACATGGTTGGTGCTGAAGGTGGGTTGCTTGCTGTTGTAGTATCCTGGCTTGAAAAGAAAGATCTTGAATGCATACTTCGGAATGCGGATCTCCTGTCCATTAGCATAACGAACAGTTGCCTCGCATCCACGGCCCCAGCTTGTGACTGAGTCGGTGATGTTGAGTGAGATGGTCGGCAGACAGCTATCAAGTGTCGATACGAACTTGGCAAGGATGCGCTTCGGTGGTTGAAAATCATTGCCAACGACGGGTTGTGGATAAGACGGGGGAGGTGTAGGCTTAAATTCAACCATTGTGGGAGCCCTAGATGGATGGGCAGTCGATGCCAGTGATATATCTCTGACATCCTGTGTTGGGTTGCAGTTCGAGGGGCTTCCCTGGCCTTGGAGATTATCATTTGAAGCCAGCTGTCCATCATCACGCTTGAGAAGAATTCTCCGTCCCTCTGCTTTCGTTGGTTCCGATTGGGCCCGCTCGGGCTCAGAACAAGAACTGCTGCTACTTCGGAAGCTCTCCATCGTGAATTCAAATGTCTTTTGACCATGGGTGAACTTCTCGCCCTTACTCTCCGCGAAGTCTTGAAATGCCATGAAGTCCGAAGTCAACATTTTGGGATAATTGTTGTGGTGGGTAGCTTTGTCCTTGGGATCCCAAAATGTGCTTGGAGGGACAACAAGATCAATCTCGCGTTCGGACTTCCTACGGCGTTTTGCAGGTAAGTCAGTAGGTATCCATATTCCCTTGTCGTCATAGTCTTCCTCGCGA
This sequence comes from Rhynchosporium graminicola, assembly GCA_900074885.1. NCBI lineage: Eukaryota > Fungi > Ascomycota > Leotiomycetes > Helotiales > Ploettnerulaceae > Rhynchosporium > Rhynchosporium graminicola. The sequence continues at coordinate 1,132,629 of FJUW01000002.1, read as the reverse complement.
GGTCTCCGAAGACTCATAGTCATATCTTGGATCTCCTCTGTTGTTGCAAGTAGACTTTCTGCGTCGGGGGATGGAGCTGCTGCAGGGGATTGCATATGTAAATGGCCTACCATGGATTCTGCACCCATCAAGCTCGATTCCCTGATTGCCCCTCCACCATTTCTAGGATTTTTATTGGCTTTGGTAGGATGCATAATTGTAGGTATAGCGCTCGGTGGTAGGGGAAAGCGAAGTGTTCGGAGATCAATTGGAACAGAGCTTTGTGTGTAACGAGAATCCCGAGAAGATTTGGAGAGAACGCTCTGCTGCTTGTCGGTCGGTAGAGGAAGGTTCAAATGATCTGATGGAATTACACCAGAGCTTCCTACTGCAGAAATGCTCACTTCTCCGAACAGGCGGCAATCAGCGTGGTTGTTGCTTGCATCTAAGAAAGCATAGCTTTCCGAGCCGATCCCGTTCGAGTTGCCTTCGCTTGTCGAGAAGCTGTTGGGAATTTCATATCGCTGTATTTCAGTCATGTCGCTCCGCTTGCCTCCAAGCATGTCCTCATCTTCGTCGAACCCGTTATTGTTTGGGTTGATGCTCAACTGGGAGGTAACTTCCTCCAGTTCAGGATCCAGATGTCCGTTGCCGACCAAATCAACCTCCTCTTCTTCCATTGACGAATCGAAGGCATTGACACCAAGGAACCAGTCGCTGACTTGAAGCTCGTCGATAGTAGCACGATACTCCGGGTTTGTCTGCAGCATACTTTTGACAAAAGATATTCCATTTTCGGATACGTGAACACGCTGGAGGGGTCGAATGTCCAGAACATTTGTCATGATCTGATTTAGTAGCTCTTGATAGCTTGTGCCATTTTTTACAGGGTAAGGAGGGTAGCCGCAAAGGGAATAGAAAAGAACACCAGCAAGAGACCATATGTCAACAGCTTGGCCATAGCGCTGTGGTGGAAGAGCTCTCTTATCCTTGCGTCTATGATTTCTTGTGCCACCGTCATACTCGCGATACTCCGAGTAGACTTCTGGGGCACAGTACAGGAGGGTGCCACAAAAAGTTCGCAGGAATGTCTCTTCGCTTGTGATCATCTTCGATAAACCAAAATCCGTCAGCTTGACGTGGAATGGATCTCGACTGTGGATGAGAATATTGTCAGGCTTGACATCACGATGGGTGATGCCACCGTGATGAAGGTACTTCAGCGCACTCAGAAGCTGGCTCGCCATAGACTTGACTTGCAGCTCTGGAAGTGGCCCAAACTCGTTTACCAGGCTACCAAGATCTCCACCAGGTACAAATTCCATGATAATGTAAAGACGATCATCAAAATCAACATGCTCGATATATTTGACGATGTTATCCTAGGGACCGTCAGTACACTCAGACGAGCCTGGGCAGTCCCAACTTACATGTGTTATACGTTGCATGATTTTCATCTCATTCTCTACTTTTAGGTCCAGGATTCCATTCTTCATGAACCGTCTCTTTTCGAGCTCCTTGGCGGCGTATGGTTTCCCGTCGAACTTCTCGGTGATCTTGTATACAGTGGCAAACGCACCCTTTCCGATGGTACCAACCCTATTGTACTTGTTGCCACCTTTCCATTCACGTACTGTTTTTCCAACTATGCCGACTGAATGATTGGGAGTGGGATTTCCCTGGGTCTTGGGGTTAGGAAAGAGATTGGGCTTCCAAGAGTCAGTAATGCTCACGTGGATTGGTGAACAACGTACAACAGGATCGGTGTTCGGCTGGATAGGTAGTTCTTTCGCTGCACTTGCACTCGCACCCCCACCTTTAATTGCAACAGGACCATTCGTCGCACGACCCATGCGGAGGAAGTAAACTGTCAAGTTCTGCTGAAATCTGTCCTCATGTTCGCCCTCACGGTGTGGAATGCGGACAACGAATCTATAATCTTCTTCGGGAGGCGTCATAGTAAGAGTAATGATTGAGCCTTGCGAAAGAGTATGGCGATAGCTGAGGCCATTCTCTTTGTCCTTTGCACGCAACAAAACTCCATCAACGGCAGTACCATTTGTGGACTGGTCTTCCAGCATGAGAGAACCGTACTCATTGATGTAGATTCTGAAGTGTATGTTACTGACTCGTCTAGAAGGCTCATTCCTACCCAGCACGAAGTCGCAACGGGCGGCATTACGTCCAAACTGAAATCCTCCCATGGGGTTCTTGAGGTTACAGGTAAGTCGTAAAGCAATATCGCAAGAGACGAGCCCATCTTGAGCCAATTGAGTGGAGTTGAACTCGTCCAAGCTCGTTGTCTTTTCTCGAATCCTAACATCATGATCGGTAGTAATTGTGTTTTCGGGGGCGCATTCGCGGATGAGAGCAGCTGCACGGCAGGCCGGGAGTGTCGCTGGGTGAAGGATACAAAAGATGTCGGCAAGCTGATCGTCGTTGAGGCCCGATCCTGGCTGGCCGAGTCTTCGAGGATCAGTCACCAATTGAGTAGCTACCCAGTAAGGATCGTCAGCATTTGGGTTTTGTGAGTACGTTGGAGAAGTGGACGGCGAATGCAGAGAAGATTGAGGGGTAAAAGCAAATGAAGTAGAAGATGAGACCATACATGGCTGAGTAGGCTGAGTAGGCTGGGAAGGTCCAAGATATGTGTCTGGAGTCTTCATCTTGAGCAATCTTTTAGAGGGTGGTGTTATTGGAAGAGACTACAGAATTGTAGAATTTACTTTTTCCCCGGGCTGCGCAGCAACATCATCAGTTGAGATATCTAGGCAACCATGACGACACTGGGGCCCGGCGCAGTAGAGAGGCTCACCTCTATTAAATTTCCAACATCGAGACGTTGTAGATGTTGTGAATTGTACGGTTCAACGCGGCAGGCTGCCTAGCAGACGAAACTTGACTGCTATATCACACTCGCAGATGTGAGGTCCAGCAGAATATTTAAATGGCGGAAATCGTTTAAAGAATGGCATAAGACAGGACGTCTTCGCAGATGTTCGTTACGTCGTGATACATGGAAATGGGAGGAGAATGGGGGTTGACTCGACGCTGTGCACTCCACCATCAATCAGTAACTGGTCTCCTAGCAACTAAAACAGCTCGGGGGGATTTTACAATGCCTCATCCAGCTCCCAGCTTTGCCCTAGACGGGCCAAACTGGACTGATGATTCTTTGCACGATGTTTAAAGTGTGGTCGTGACTGACCAAGTCACTTTTGTAGGTAGCAGGAAAAAGTAAATAAAGATCACTCGCAAGTGAGGGATGCTGATGTCAAAATGTCTTGGGTAAATATCGACTCCGACCAGCTTATTCCGTTCCGTGCGCTAGCAAGACCCCACCTTATCTGTCAGGGCAGGGCAGGGAGGGCAGGGCCGAGCGTAGGGATGCCTGGATGCTTTTCAAGATGCCAATTTAAATTCCGATACGAAATACCTCGATACAGACATCGGCGTTTGGATCGTCTTTTCACGTACTAGTTAGTACTCGGGTACAAAATATCAAAACAAAAGTTGAGCTGCAATTTTGAAGCCACCCAGAGAGGTCAGACACCACGTCTTTCCTCCTTACCACCAAGGACCCCCTTTTCGTGTCACTTCCCCTCCATGCTCTTTCGTCATCGGGTGTCTAGAACATGTGCCTGAGACCATATAACATCACTTGACTCAACGTCCTCGCATCGATAATACAGATCTAAAACATACTCTTCTGCAAGATTTCATTGTGATGTGGTAAAAAATCAAGCTACACTTCCGTACCAGGGCTCTCATAATGGTACCTCCAGACTCCATGATAAACACCGAGCGCCATTTTATGCTCACACGACTCCATGATATCAATGCCATTTCCAGAACTCCTTTGCCCAAAGCAGACCTGCTTGAATTTTTGTATGAGGGCCCTAAAAATCATCTCTTGCCTCCCTTTCTTGTCCCCATTCTCTCCATTTTGTCCTTAGCTGAGCCTGCGGGCGAATGCCCTGTGGTAGTTGGCAGAAGTTGACCTCCCGGACCAAGTCGCTGAGGAGATCCTTCTGGCGGATGTCGAAGTTGGTCGGAATGCAGCTTCTCCAGAGAATCTCCAACAACAGCATATTGATCCCAGTTGATGTGTGGCATGCGCACAACATCCTGCGGTCTTGGTAGTTTTTCCCATGCTTTGCTTTCTTCCGCCTTTACAGACTCTTCCATCTCTTCGTCGTCGTCATCTTCATCCTGTCCGAGTCCCATAAATGTTTCGTCCTTTTGTCTGATCTCACCCGCCCGTAAGGCCCGCAGAAACTCTTCTGGATCTTGCATTCCGCGCTGCTTTGTCCGCTGCAACGACTTGATGTCCTGCGCTGCATTGCGCGCCTGCATTTGTAGTATCGAAATGGCAGATTTCGTAGCCAGAACATCTGGGTTCTCATCGAACTTAATAGGCTCAGGCGCAGGAGCTTCAACTGCTATCTGAGGCGGTTGTGAATGCGTATATGTCTGCCTGCCATTTTGGACTAGCCGCGCGGCGCGCAGCGTTGGTGTAATAGGAGAAACAGGCGGCCGCTCAGGGGATGCAGATTTTGATTTTGAGGTCGAAGTCGATGTCGGCGAGTGGCCATCTAGACGTGTGCTGCTGGTGGGCGACGTGTTGAGAGTGAGTGAGGGCATGATTGTTGGGAATAATGGGACGCCGCGCCCGCGGGGTAAACGATAAGAAGATGAACCGAGATCGACTTCGGCGCTTAAAGAGGGGGGGAATTTTACGGATTATTGATTCGCCGGAGAGCCAGAAATCGGCTATTCTTTCCTCGGGTCTCGCTGTTCGCGATCCATTTTCGGACCACGCGAATCATGAACAGACAGGCCGCACTTCCTCAGAATCCTTTCAAGTCCCGACCATGTTCTCAGATATATATTGTCAGCTCATCTTTCTGAAAGAGTCATGTTCTGCAGTAGACGCCTTTAACCGCCAAAATTCCACTATGAATGACCAACAACCTGCCCGGCTAAATAGCTCGAGAATAGGTGAATCTGACCACTGGAAAATACTGGTACAAGCAATTCATTTTCCTCTCCCTCAGATCAGGAAGCAGATGAAAAGGCTGTTGGGGAAGCTCAGGACATGATAGACTCGGTCGACACTTCTACCTAGATAGCGGTCAGACGCCTCTGCAAATGGTGGTCCTGTGTCATCCGCAGCAGAAACAGCATCCATCGCAATGTGCATTCGCCTTCTCAGACTCAGAGTGTTCCTGGAACGTCACTCAATATCGTCGAATGCAAACCTGGCGTTGTGAAGCTCGACCAAGCTCCACCGTATCGTATGTTTGGTGGACCCAGACCCTCCGGATTATATTGTGTACTTTGGGCAGGTGGATGTCATCATACCCAACCTAGCGTCTTCGCTTCGGTATTTGAGATACACGGAGCCCACTCGCAGTTTCTGGGTCGATGTTATTCATGTCAATCAAGATGCCCTGGTGGAGTGCTCGGAGCAGGTTCAGCTGATGTAGCACATATACTCCCCCTATACAAGAGTTGTTGTATGGCTGGGCGAGGATGCCGACGACCAGACTGAGCCGGGCATCAATTGCATGAAAGAGCTGCAGGCAGCGCGGTACTATATAAATTTAAATGTCCCCATCATTAAGGCTCCTTTTGTTTTCAACGCGACTGTTTTAGCACAACTCTGGGAGGGACCAGAAGCTTATCCTGGAAAACAAGATCCTCGTTGACCTGCTGCCATCTGGCTCTATAGCCACACCTGGTCCGAGAGAATCTAGGTCGTACAAGAGGTTACGTTTAGTATCACAGTCATCATTATTGGGTCTTCCACGATAGATTTCAGGTACGTCGTATTTGTCTGCTCGAGGATTCTTGCCAATAATTCCTACTTCAATCTTTTGATGTTCGAGCTTTGTCAGAAAATTTGCCAGACGTTTCTACTCACACGGCAATCTGAACATTCAATCGAACATATAAACAAGACCGCTACACCGATGTAGGCTATGGACCCATGCGATAGGCTGTCTGCCTCAACAGATTTAGCAGTATCAGACGACTGATGATCGAACACTGACTATCAGCTAGACTTTTGAAAACTGTCGTTGAAGTGTATACAGAATTTACTCGCCACCAATAATATCCTCATACCACTATGGGTATTTTACAAAGTTCGTCCAGATTCTTTTGAATCAACTATTAGTTTCGCGTTTCCCACCTGGGCGATCGGTTAAGACAGAGCTGGCACTTATCAAGAGATGATCTTCAAATGTGACAGTTGGCAGATGTGTGGTGAGAGCCTTAGAGAGAGCTACCCGACTAACGACTCTAGTATCTTACCATTAAAAGGACTCCGGATCTTGAACATGTTTCTCAGACCACACCCTGCAATCTAGGGATGGGGGTCCAGGAAACCTTATTACTTATTTGTGGCTGCCTATTTACGTAGCAGGTCGGAAACATCTATCTAAGCCAAGATACCAAGAAGAAGTTCATTCTCGCAGTACTAGCAGGGAACCATAATATAGACCTGGACAACAATGAAAAGCCTTTCGATGATCTTGTCAAAAGAGAGTTACTACTAGATAGAAGCGTTACCCTCCTTTGAGACATAGTTGCTAAAATGTTCCGTCGACTTCAGTGGCTGCTCGCAGCAAATCCCTCTTCATATTCGAGGATAGTCAGACGGGACTAGATCCACATTCTGTGGAGCGATACGACGGGATTGCTGTTATGCTTGGGGAACCCATGCCATATCTGCTAAGACACAGGGACGACATTTTCGAAGGCCTACTGGGGACACAATCAGAGGGATGCCTTGCTTCATTTGAATAACAATCAAGTCCTGACCTCGAGAAATTTACTCAGTTGCAGCAGCCTGTCTCTACAGCTAGTCAGTAGCGAGATTCCCTCTCACACTATTGCTTGTCGTTAAACTTCCTTCGAGGTAAAGAGTCATGCTACTTAGGATTCCAGAAAGAATTACCTGGGCTGATTCGGATGTCTACAATCCCTTCCTCTCCCGACATCGAAAGTTCAATACACAGATATCCTGTACGAAATTTCTAAGAAATTGAAGATGATAGCTTGAATGCGTTGTACAGTTCACATTCCACATTTTAGACACGTCTGTTTTACCAGTTTTTAATCCAGAGTGCAAGCGCACATCACCGAGATTTGACCATTGAGGCTATCTATTATTAGACTTCAGATCTTGATCACTTGGCCATGCATGACGAAGACGGTTATGCGCATTGATCAGGCGTTTGGACCTCACTGCCCTGACAGGGTCTGAAGAAACTATTGTTTCAATGATCTCAAATTCGTTTGAAGCTAACACTTTTACTTGGGGGCCGTTTGGTTCCAGACTTCCAGTTTCGGCGTTTGCCATGGAATTCACGTCACGTCTGCCAAGGCCTCAAAGCCAGCATATGGATTTTCTTATTCATATCAGTCTCTTCGCGTGACTCGTTTGGGGGAATAAACATTGCGAATATCTATCAAAACATCTGAGATGTGTTGTCCTACTGTTCCCTAAATCAACCTCTCTGTTGCCCTGCCCGTGTAAATCGCTGACCCGCTAAAATGAGATATGTACATAATAAAATCTAATTAACCAAATCCTCGTTGCCTACTATCTCTCATACTTATACCTCCTCTCACCGATTCACATGGTTACTCCACCCAATGCTTCTTCCATCATCGCCATTGGCAACGAGTTACCCATCCTCTGTTGCTCCATGAGCGTTTTTACTTGAGCCATGGTGAATCTCACACCTCCCTGAGTCGCAGCAGTTGCCCGCTTTGCATTTCCCGCACCTGTAGTTCCGTTGCCTCCGACCCCGTTACTTCCAACCCCACCTTGAGGAACCTGTCCTGCAGTTCCGCCGGCAGTGGATTTTTGCATGGTGAGGATGAATTCTCCGTTGATTTGGTTGACGGCGACCATAACACGGCTGGTGACGGGGTCGTATGCTGTGGTACTGTTAACGGCTCGGAATGTAGGGTCGAGAAGGAGCTGAGTTGCTGCCGGGTTGGCGGCTTGTCCGTTACCGCTATTCGTGTTGGTATTCGTATTGCTATTGGTATTCGTATTGCTATTGGTCTCGGCATTGGTATTGCCGTTCGTGTCACTATTGGTATTGGTATTAGTGTTGGTATTTGTGTTGCTGCCACTCCTGTTGCCACTGGTGCCGCCACTGGTGTTGCCACTAGAGTTGGGATTCCTGTTGCCATTGGTGTTGCCACTAGTATTGGGATTTCTGTTGCCGTTACTGGTGCCGCCGGTTTCTGTTGAGGAACCTGAGCGTGGGGTGGATATGTCGTCATCATCATCAGGAGCAGCTATTATGAAATGTCAGTATTTCACATCTCCATTTTTCCTAGAGACTTGTGGACACGGCCGAGAATGGGAAGATATTCTTACATGTTGAGCTACCTGTGTTGATAGGCGTTGTCTCACTGGCCGCCGATGTGTCTCCAGTCCCTACGGAACCTGGGGCTCCGGTCTGCGAGGTATTTGATCCAGCAGGTCTCGGGGATCTTTTAGAACGTGCGTTTCTTCGAGTTTTACGGCTGGGTGAGAGTACAGCGGCTCCACCGGGGTTCTGCTGTACTGTTCTTTGTGAAATACCTACAACAATAGCTTCGTTCGCTCCGATCCCCATCTGCGTGGCCATGGCCATCACACGTTGCATGTTCACTATGTGATTGTCAGCAGTCGGATGAGCTCAAAATAATGCTGCTGGACTCACGAGGCATTTGAAGAATGACTGTCATCTGATTGAGGTTTGGCGCAACGGCTGCTAAGTTTGTAGTGATCAGATAGCGGTAATTGTCTAGAACTTGTAAGTATGCATATCTAGACAGATGTAAACCGAACTACTCACTGATGGGCATCATGCCCGGGTCAGTGATCATCGAGCTGCTGACACCGTTTATGACATTGGTAGTGACTCTCATTGGCTGAGTAGCCTTCATCGACATGCGAAAACCATCCACAAACTCGGCCTCTTGGATTCCAGATCCTGTTATCTTCACAGACTGGTCGGCGAAAGGCGTCAAAACATTGGCAGACTCGGTAGACTGTCTTCCGATTGCTATATACTCGCCGTCGATGTTTGTCATCTTCACCAAACGAACAGTGTTATCTGTACTATACCGAGGTCAGCTCAATCCCTTGCTCAGTATCTTGAGAAAGCCCTTTCAATCATTGTCTAATATGAGCAAAGTAACTCTACCAGACCGAGATCGAAGAGAAGAGAAAGCACGAGCTGAATAAGTATTGCTGAAACTCACGTGTTCACACTCTTAATCCCCTCCATCACAATCCAAGCCTGTCGTCCGGGAGAAAGCATTGCCACGAACGCATTGTCGGGTGAGATGTTATTTTGTCGAAGTATCGTTGGATCAATTGAAAGCTCAATTTGTCCACCAACTAGGTTCGATGCATTGTTTGTCGCGATCGTCATCGAGTTCTGTGAAAGAGCCACGAAAGGTTGACCCGTAGATCCTACCACATGATTTGGGCTCAGAGGACTAGGATTTTGATTCACGATCATTTGTTGTTGTTTTTGCGAATAAGTCTCTACCCTTGAACCATCAGGAAATGTGATCTTGTTCAGCGCCATCTAATTTGCGGTAAGTATAGATTCTAAGCACTCAAGGAGATTGCTGGAGCGTGTAGTATCAAAGGGTATATCTTACATTACCATTTAGGTTGACGACTTGATTCCACTGTGCGCTTATGACCTGAGCTGCGACCATGTGGCCAAGCTGAAAGCAGACAACGAGGAAAGAAATATAAGAGTACGTGAAAGTCATTATGAAAATATAGCCGCCAGGGCTGTTGTGTGTTGGAAAGGTAGGAAAGAGTGAACAGAACAACAGCAAACGCTAGAAAAAGCACATTCGAGAGTTCTCAGTAATTATGGTTTTGAGGAAGAGGATGGAGGGAGGGAGGGGTGCGCAAAGGTATATGTATCTGCCAAGCATTCAGCTTGCTCGTCAACGATCTGATGAATAGGTAGACAGGTGGAACATAAGAATTCAGCGTAAAGTCTAACGTCTACATGGCATGCTAGTGCAGCGCTTCATGACCGAATCATCCACCTAAATTCGTGTATACGGTGCCATAGATGCAGCGAGACATTGGGCCAAACCTGATCCGATATCTTCCAGAAACATCCAAGAAAGGACGTTCCTCGCCAAAGCGGACAAGATGGCATTGAGGCCAGGGCTGCAGGGACCATCACAACACACGACCCAAAGAGCTTCGCCAAAATCACCAAGCCTTTCGCTTAGTAGTTAACCTTATTTTTAAAGCTGATTGGGGTTACCTTATCTCAGCCACATATGCATATTTCTGCACGGACTGGATTGGGATCCCCCAAGACACCGCCGTCGCAGGTTCGATCAAGAAACAATTGGCCTCCGTAATGCGGTTTCTGCCTCTGGTATTCCCAGATTTGCCCTCGAGAAAACACCCACTAGGGTGTCAGAGTTGTTTTGGAGGTGCTCGGAAACACCATCTGCTTTGCTCCAATACCCATGTCGTCCGCTCTGAGCTCCACTTCTTTGATGCGAGCTCTACTTTCTACTCTTCTTACCCAAAGATCTCAGATCCTGACTGGTGCTGAGGGTCGGAGAGCATAATTAGAGTACATAGGATGAAGTGGTGACAGTACGACTGCTTGAATGTGAGCTATGATGAGATGTTGGCATCTTAACGTTGCGAGACTTTGACGTTGCGATACCGTACATATATATGTTATGACGATCGCTCCAGATCTTGAGCCTAGCTTTACTTCTTCCGGTACGACTACCGACAACAGAAACGTTATTTCTGCTTTTAAACCAGTGTACTCGCGTTAATACGTCAAAGAGACGGTTGATCAGACCGCCAGAACCTCACCAAGTCCGAGGCCTTCGCTATCCAAACAAATACAATTACCACTTTGGGGATTTCAGACCTGCTCTTGGGAGACATCATGTGCTATCTAGCCTTGAAGGGTTGATCTGAGAACGCTCGTATGCAAGCCCGATCGATGGTTTCTTCCACCCATACTTCGGTCACTTCAAGAACGATGCACCTATCAGATCTGCCCAAGAAATATTGGCTCGCTTAATCGCCATTCAGTATAAGGAGTTCGCTCAATCATTGTTGATATCAATAGTACATCGACTACCGGACTTTGCTCTTCTATTGATAGGTGGATCAATAGGCAAACACCAGGCTATTCAACATTTTCAACTGCGCGAAGACCAGGGGAACTCCAGTAAATGGGGTTTGACGAAGGCTTCGTTGAGATCTTGCTACTCTATGTTCAGATACACTGTTAGGCAGAAACGTATCATCATCGAGACACGCTGATCGTACATACCCTTTGAAGCAGCAGTCGATTTTGGGAAACGACGATTCGCGATGGGATGTATAGTAGAGAAGATCTCGGGACCATCCGTAACGGAGAACAATCGTCTTTCTTTTTTCCAGATCAATGTAACCGATCCAAAACTTGTGAAGATGTTCTTACGGCGTTTCGAAACCGCTGCGCAGATCGTAAATCGCTTCTCGACGTCGTTTCTCGCTTAATGTCGCTCGGACAGATATCCAAGGGTATCTCAAACCGTGAAGCCGAATACAATTGGCCAATGCATGAAGCGCAATGCAATATGGTACGTGCAGCTTTGATCGTCGAAACAAGCGTGTTCCAGATATTTGATCAACTTAAGCTCACATACAAAAAGTTTGGGCGGGGTATCATGTGCTTCTCACAACTAACCTTCAGTGCCTCGAGAGTGCCCAACAGTGGCCTTGGCATCATATTGCTTTCTATGGCTGCCATACAGAGGGATCTTTTTTCCCGTGTGCCCCTAGTTCTCGAAACCAAAAAAAGGTTCTGCAAGGTCTTGGTAAAGTTTTACAAGCAATGCTTATTTCAATTTCACCCAATCGCAGTGCTGGCCAGACTTGGTTTTTGGCTCCATTTAAGCTCACTAACAGTTTTGACAAGCATTAATGCGACCTGCAAGTCCCAGTCAAAATAGGATTTTAACATCCATCTGACTTGCTACAGTATAGAAGGAGGTCTGTTTGCTTTCGAAGTAACAGCAATCCCGCAGGTTCATTAATACCGCTCATCTCCATATCTTTCGAGTCTATTCAGCTTCCACTTTCTCAGTCCGCCCTAAGGCAACATTCCTTAATCTTACACCTATCTAATTACCCGACTGAGCAGCTGGCTCTGCTCTTCGACTCAAAGTCACCATGAAATTCTTCACAATTCTGAACCTCTCTCTGATCGGTACATCGGTCGCTGCTCCTCTGGACAGGATAGCAATAAGTGCAAGGGCTGTTGCTGCAAGAGCAGAATCAGACACAGCTGGGTACGTACGATGTTTTTTGGGTAGAGGGCTACAATGTCCCCATTTCGGAGATGAAATCATACAACACAATAGAAGCTAACTCACACAAAGAGATGCAGCAGCCAAAGCACTCACTGCATCGAAGGCTATTTCAGATACAGCTGGGTAAGCCAAAATTCCTTCCTGAAATGCTTTCAACACTCAAATTTACCAAGTCCACATCTATATTTTAAATACACGTTACCCCAGCGCATTTCGCCTACCAACTGCAACTTGCTAACTTCTGAATAGTGGTGCAGCCAACAGCGGAGGAGCAGCTAGCGGTGAATCAGGAAGGACACCTGCCCAAGGAGCTGCAAAAAGAGCCGGCAATGGAAATGGAAATAACGGGAATGGGAATACTGGGACTGGGAATAGAGGCGGCAGTTCAGGACAAGTACAAACCGCACCAGACCTCCAAAGAGGAGGCACTCCAGGAGCTCCTGGTGTTCAATATGCCGCTGGAGCTTTCGCCAACGATGCCACCACTGTCTCGAACTCTTTGAACGCACTGGGCTCTGAGACAAACCCCGAAATGATTCGAGCCCTTGCCACTGTTGCCTTCACAGCCGAGTCCGATGAGGACCAAAGACGAAACGTGCTTAACACCGCAGGAGGAAGCGCTGCGAAGAATGCAAATGCTCTGATCGTCAAGAACACACCGGCCGTTTTGGATGGACTACAGAACATCATGAATGATCCTACGGTAGCCACGACCAGGACTAACCTGCAAAGTATTGAAAGAGCAAGGTATAAATGGTTTACAGTTGATGCTCGTACTAGATTGCTAACACACTAGTGCAGAAACCCAAACATTCTTCCCAGTATCACCGAACTGTCGAATGCCGCTATGATGATGTCAGGATTGCAACAACTAGCTGTCGAATTCCCACAGACATCTGGCTCATCAGGATCGGCATCGGGAGGTGGGCAGAATGGAAACCAAAACGGGAACAATGGTGGCGGGAACAACAATAGTGGCGGAAACAATAGTGGCGTGAACAATGGTGGTGGAAACAATGGTAATGGGAACAATGGTGGTGGGAACAACAGTGGCGTGAACAATGGTAGTGGGAACAATGGTAATGGGAACAACAGTAATGGGAACAATGGTGGCGGGAACAATAGTGGTGGGAACAATGCTCGCGTGAACAATGCTGGAAACTAGGGGGGAACAATGGTACTTATACTGTAGTGGAGCATAGGCACCTGTCAGCGTGCTCTTGGCGATAGCGAGATAATGAGTTCGGGAAGGTTTTAAGACTTCGCTCTATTGAACAAATATTAGTTGAATGAATTACACTTACTACTCAATACTTATTACGCTACGTCACCTCAAAGATACCGAAATAATCAAAGAATCACCCTGATAACGAGTATTGTGACAGAGTAATCATGCGAACTTCCAAGTTTCTATGTGTGCTCTTGGCATAGTGCGAATAGACTTTGACAGCAATCTATTGAAACTGTGTCGTGTTACGAATATTGCGGAGAAAGAAAGTAGTCTAAAAGAAATGCCCGTTTGATCGCGAGAGCACGAGAGTGAATAAGTCTTACGACGCCTATGCAAAACCACTAACAAGATGTACCCCCTCGCTGCACATTATGTTTTTAATCACTACAGTGTTGTGATATGGCAGCTGTCGTGTTGTCGAGGCTCCTCAGTGACCCGGAGGCCCGGAATATTCAATTCAGGCTAAATGCATCTCGGATAAACCCCAGGATCCACAAACATCACCTCACTAAGACATATCTCCAACATCCAACCTTGAAGGCAGAATACGAAATCCTTTCCAGCTAGCCGTCAAGAAGGATAAAGAGGATAAATAGCATTGCCCTGAGCCTACTTAAACAACGTTCTGCTCTGCTTCTGCAAAACCGCTCTTCAACTTAACCCAAGCTTGGCATAACTCTTAGACAGAAATATCACATCTCTCATCATGACAGACCAACCATTAGTAACACATATCTTCACAGCAGATCCATCTGCTCACAGCTTTAACGGTAGACTTTACGTCTACCCTTCCCACGATATCAAGACCGACATCAAAGACAACGACAATGGTGATCAATATGCCATGGAAGATTATCACGTGTTATCCATGGACGATGTTGGAAGTCCAGTAACCGATCACGGAGTCGTTTTGTCGTTAGGCGATATTCCATGGGCAGGAAAGCAGCTCTGGGCACCAGATGCCGCGACTAAAGATGGCAAATACTATCTGTACTTCCCCGCCCGTGACAAGGAAGGTGTTTTCCGCATCGGTGTAGCAGTTTGCGATGTCCCCGAGGGGCCATTCAAGCCAGAGCCAAAGCCTATCGAGGGGAGCTACAGTATCGATCCAGCGAGTTTCGTTGATGATGATGGAGAGGCATATCTGTACTTCGGTGGCATTTGGGGTGGACAGCGTGAGTAATTCGAACCCCACTTTACAAATCTCGCTCCTGACATCTCTATATAGTTCAATGCTGGACAGGAGAGGACTTTAACAAGGAAGCATACAGCAACATGGAAGCTACCAGTGGCAATGCATACAACCCACGAGTTGCTCGTCTGAGCAAAGACATGCTCCAATTCGACGGCGGAGTCAAAGAGCTCGTCATTCTCAGCGAAGACGGAAAACCAATTCCACATGACGATCACGATCGTCGTTTCTTCGAGGCGGCATGGATGCACAAGTATCAAGGCAAATACTATTTCTCGTACTCGACTGGAGATACGCACTATCTCTGCTATGCTACAGGAGATAATCCGTTCGGACCTTTCACGTATGCGGGAAGGATTTTGGAGCCGGTGGTCGGATGGACGACGCATCATTCGATTGTGGAGCATAAGGGGAAGTGGTATTTGTTTCATCATGATTCGTCGCTGTCCGAGGGGAAGAATCATTTGAGGTGTGTGAAGGTTAAGGAGATCTTTTATGATAAGGATGGGAAGATACAGCTTACTCCATCGTAGAGTAGAATGAGAATTCAATCATCACACTTGAGAGGCCAACTTGTATTTTACAAGCCACAGGGACCTTGAAACAGATACCTATTCGGTGGGCGTAGGTGAATACTCATCCTTAAACGCCGGCGTAAATGTAGCCACCCCGCCGATTGGGATTTCAACTCATCGCTCTTGACAAACTGGCAAGCCAGGCTCAATAATTTCAGTATCGGTGCTGTCAACATCTATGGCAAGATACTGTCACCCTTCGTGTTTGTCGTGTTTCTTATATAGGTGGAGTGGATCATCTCATTCGACTCGCAGGCGGACTCTATGCAGGAGGTCAATAGGCGCCGTTAGTAAGTGTTGCGTTAGCTGTTGTTGCTGTATTTGTGGGAAAATATCGGCCTAAGATATCGGAAAATCTTGCTAAGCGTAATAAGGATGTAGAAATAGAGCTGCTTGACAGTGAGGTATCAGAGGAGGTCATTGAGAACGGACATGAGACGGTACTCCACAGCGTATGGGGCGATGCAAGATCAACTTACTTTCGGACACATTAAGCCTGAAGTACAAGATTCTGAGGGATGTTCTTCCTGTAATGTTGGTTAATCTTCGCTGCTGGATAAGGCAGTCTGATTTAATTGAAAATGTTCATAAGTAGTCGGCTCTTTCATCCTGCTTTCAGCTATAAGCTCATATATTGAGCTGGCAGCTATCTGAACCTAAGATCTAGTTTCTAGGCGAAAACAACAGTTGCAAAGCTCTTATAGTGCCCCTTTTCATCACACAGTTTTCATTCTAAATTTCCACGAGCTTGGTGAGACTTAAGTTACATCTTTGTCACACACATAATGAGATCCGCGTTGTTTATGTACTAATGTCAACTAATCATTATCCTAACCTCTCGCTTACTACGGGAGTTTGTTTACATGGACTCTCTGCTTGCTGCGGGCTAAAGAAAGCACTAAACAGAATAGCCATTCACCTCCGTCGAAGCCCAGGAAAGAGTGCTATCTGTAATATGATCAAATGAGATTGGAAATTTGAAGCACTCAAAAGGGACATATCACGTGCGCGAATACTACCCCGCTAAAGTGGGCATCTTAGAGCGGCAGTCACAAAACATGCCACCAAGACAGCGTCGCCAGGACTCGACACCGAAACCGTACTCAATTGATTCCTAAATTATACGAAAACCTCCTTTTTGACTCTTCACCCATCAAAACACATATTTAAGATCTGCGAGACCCTCAAGATGTCTCCGGCAGCCATCATCGCGCCCTCCATCCTATCTGCAGACTTCGCGGAACTGGGTAAAGAATGCTCGAGTACGATTGCTCGTGGAGCAGATTGGTTGCACATCGGTACATATGCGTCGGCTCGGTTGGAAACCTTTAACTGATTAGGGGTAGATATTATGGACGGGCATTTTGTGCCAAACATCACATTCGGTGCGCCTGTTGTGACCAAGATACGAAGCCATGTCCATAGACCAACAGCGAAACACGGAAAGGGAACTTTCGACTGCCATATGATGATTGCAGAGGTGCGTCTCTGCTTTCTACCTGGCATGATACTGGAAACTCACAAGCTAATACGACTATCTATAGCCAAAGAAATGGGTCAAGGAGTTCCAAAAAGCAGGATGTGACCTCTACTGTTTTCACTACGAAGCAGCTATCAACAGCACAGCAGCCGAAAGCCCTGAATCCACCAGCGACGTTAACACGAGTCCGAAGGAGTTGATAAGATATATACACGATTTGGGCATGTTGGCTGGGATTGCGATTAAGCCTGATACGCCTGTGGATGTGTTATGGGATATACTGGAGTCGAAGGATATGAAGGAGGTTCCGGATGTGAGTGGTTGCATTTCATATTTTTGGAGGTGGTTGTTGACTTTTGAAAGATGGTTCTTGTCATGACAGTCCACCCAGGCTTTGGAGGCCAGAAGTTCATGGCGTCTGAACTACCGAAAGTCACAGAGCTGCGCAAGCGATACCCGGAGCTGAATATCGAGGTTGATGGTGGATTGGGTCCTGGCACAATTGATCAGGCTGCTGAGGCTGGGGCTAATGTTATTGTTGCTGGGAGTGCTGTGTTTGGAGCGAAGGATCCTGCTGAGGTT
Organism: Rhynchosporium graminicola; assembly: GCA_900074885.1. Classification (NCBI taxonomy): domain Eukaryota; kingdom Fungi; phylum Ascomycota; class Leotiomycetes; order Helotiales; family Ploettnerulaceae; genus Rhynchosporium; species Rhynchosporium graminicola. Next base: position 1,115,206 of record FJUW01000002.1, on the reverse strand, counting down.
ATTTCGAAGCTGAGAGAAGCGGTCGACAATAGAAGGCGCAAAGAGTCTCTATAAGACACGGCAAGGCTATATTAGCATGAGAAATGCGAGGCTACGATGGATACTCAATGAAGTAGGAGAGGTTGCTTCCAGATGCAGACACAGATAGAGCTACAGGTAGACCAGCGGATGACTTTCGTACCCGCCTTATCTTGCCGAGTATGTCTTTTTTTGATTGCGGAACCAATTCCGAGCAAGTCCGAGAACACGTCCCGATTCAAGATCCCGAAAAGGTCTTGAACCAATCGCGATGCCAGATTGTGAGGTCTCATCAAGCTTGACTTTAATGCTCTCTTTCCATCTTATACAGCCAAGTACCCCACATCAAGGTCAGCACCCCGCATCGACTTTCCTGATCGGCTTGTGAAAAAGGGATTTGCTTTTGGACCGAACTGACTCTTGTCAAAACATCGAAAGTATGTAAGCGACTAAATATCAAATACTTTTCATATCATTGGTCAGTTTCTATACTTGCAGTACAAGAGTCCACTTTAATGCTTCCTCGGGACTGGGGAGATGCTTGGGTAGCCTGCTCGGATGGTCTGAAGGTAGTCGTGCTGCGGGGTGAGAAGGCAACTCTAACTTCGACGGGACTGGTCTATCGAGACGGAAATGCTGAAGCTGGTTGAAGAAAACTGTAACTAAACTATAGTACGTGTCTTCCCCATATTTAAACTTTACATTGGAGGAGAGGTTATGTATTGATCGTGATATTAGAGTAACCGCCTAGGTGCAGCTTCTTTTTTCACATCAACAAGTTGCAATAACAAGTTGACCAAGTTGACCAAGTTGAACTGTCACTACACATACCCCTGCAGCAAGTACCTGTCTGTCGGGCAAGATAAAGAAGCCCGGCTTCAAAATGTCTATCGCCGAGATCATCCTTTCGCCCTACGCCATTCCAGTTGCCATCGTGCTCTTCTGGCTCGTACCATATCTCACATCCAATACCGAATTAAGCAATATTCCTGGACCATTCGCTGCGAAGTTCTCGAATCTATGGCTACTGCTGCAAGCTCGACAGGGTAAGCGATACCTGAGCGTCAATGATGCGCATGCGAAGTATGGAAAGCTGGTGAGGATCCAGCCAGATCATGTCAGTGTTGCAGATGAGTCTGCTATTCATGAGATATATGGTCATGGAAATGGTTTCTTGAAGTCGTAAGTTGAAGCTATGTGTGTTTCTAGAGAGAGAGTCGATGCTGATTGTGTTACAGCCAATTCTACGATGCCTTCGTTTCCATCCAACGAGGACTCTTCAACACTCGCGACCGAGCAGAACACACCCGTAAACGAAAGACAATATCCCATACATTCTCTACGAAAAGCATCGGCCAATTCGAGAAATATATGCACCAGAACCTCGAGCTCTTCGTGCAACAGTGGGATAAACTCTCCACCAACGCTCACGGCGGGTTTGCCAAAATCGATTCTTTACACTGGTACAACTACCTCGCATTCGATATGATCGGTGATCTAGCATTCGGTCAACCATTCGGCATGTTAGCGAAAGGCAAGGACATGACAGAGATTCGAAAGACTCCAGAATCACCTATCAGCTACGCACCCGCAGTCGAAGTCTTGAATCGTCGAGGAGAAGTCTCGGGCACGTTAGGATGTTTCCCACAACTCAAACCATACGCGAAATACCTCCCCGATCCCTTCTTCAGCCAAGGTCTCGCGGCCGTAGAGAATCTAGCTGGTATTGCCGTCGCACGAGTCAGCCAGCGCTTAGAAGGCCAGCACGATTCCGATCGTGTAGACCTCCTCGCCAGATTAATGGAAGGCAAAGATGAAAATGGCGCGAAATTAGGCCGTGCAGAACTCACTGCAGAAGCACTTACTCAACTCATCGCCGGTTCGGACACGACATCCAACACTTCCTGCGCTATTATGTACTGGGTGCTCGCTACACCTGGAGTGGTGGAGAGACTCCAAGAGGAGCTTGATGCAGCTATTCCCAATTCTATGACCGTGCCGACTTTTGAGTTGGTAAAAGATTTGAAATATATGCAGAATGTCATCAACGAGACTCTTCGCATTCACTCTACATCCTCTCTCGGCCTCCCTCGCGTCGTGCCACCTGGACCAGGCATCACGCTCTTCGGACAGCACTTCCCACCTCACACCGTTCTCTCCGTCCCATCATACACCATCCACCACTCCAAAGAGATCTGGGGATCAAATGCCGATGAGTTCGTGCCTGATCGTTGGAACAATCTTACTGAGAGGCAGAAAACCGGCTTCATACCGTTTAGTTACGGACCGAGATCGTGTGTGGGGAGGAATGTCGCGGAAATGGAGTTGGCGCTTATTGTGGCGACTACGTTTCGGAGATATGAGTTTGAGCTGTATCAGGATAAGTTGGAGACTAGGGAGGGCTTTCTGAGGAAGCCATTGGAATGTTTGATTGGCCTTAAGAAGAGGAGGAATATCTAGATTGGCTTGGGAATTTGCTTGGCGCTGTGTGGATAGATCTCTTTTGTTGTGGCGTCGAGAGTTCAAAGGGAGTCCTTTGTATATACAAGATAAGGCACCATTCATATGATCAACCGATTTGCAGACTTTGAGGGATTCTTCTTCTATGATGCGAAACCTATGTCTGCAAAACTCGCATGAGACCAAAAGAATAATGGACAGAGCTGGGATAGCCGAATCTTTACTTGATAGATACCTACCGGGCGATCAAAATAAGGATATGGCAGGTGTTGCCAAAACCATCGAACCAAATATAGCTGCAGATGCAGCAGCAAGGAATGAGACTCGAATCTGCTGAATCAGTAAACGAGATATGAATGAACGTAGCGAAACCGGGAACTCCAGCTTCATTCACATCTGTGACGACTACATTAAGCCAAGATTTGTGCAACATCTTCCTGAGATATACCGGAGGCTACTACCCCGCCAGGAGCTGTAACGACTTCCGATTACGTGTTCGAGGCATTCTTTGGTTCTGGAAGGAATGATGGCTAATACTCAGGGTATATGCACGATGACAGCTCCAAGTGGCAGTGACAATGCGGGGGAGATCCGCTTCCCCAGGCCCGTGTCCATGTTGACAATCCCGTCTCATCCCAAACGAGCATTTGATCCTCCTTCGATAACCAAGCCTCACCAAGCCTCAAATAAGCCTTGGAGTACATTATTCAAATCTTTTTTACTACTCGTGCTTCGCATATCATTTCTCGAAAGTGGTGAGATCGAGTGGGCCGTGACCTCAACTTGGCAATTGCCTGGGACAAAGACTGATCATCAGTTACATCATTTGGCGTACTTTCGAGTATCACCTGAGGCTGTGTTAGCCACCAGTAATCGCCCCTCAATACCCTCACTGGACCTTCATTAAGTATCCTGGAGCCTATTACCTCGGCTTCCTGTCAATCACGGTCAAGAACTCCGCCTCCACAATACTCTTGGTGCCCAGCATCTCAGCCTCAGGATAGTTAACCAACCAGCTACTATTGACTACAATATAAAGATCTCCCAAGATGCCCTTCACAACCCCATTCTCCTCGCCCGAAGAGAAAGCCCGCCGTAATTCCGCCAGAAAAATGTCCGCCTCTAATCAACCAACCATGCTCGCCTACCGCGACGAGAACAACACATCCATAAAATACGCACCTGCACCCAACACTCTTCAGGAAAATAGAAATTCAGAAGACTCCGAAAACGAAGCCCTGATCCAACAAGAGCTGCCTTCAGAGCTTTCGGAACATGACCAGCAGCATTTCACAGCTACAGGCCGTCCACAACCAGCATTCAAGCCGAGTGGATTGGCGAATCTAGGTGGACACATGTTTACGGTGCCACAACTCCTTCCAAAGCGATATACAGATGATAGTCTCATCCCCGCGATAATCCCCGATGTCATCCCGGGTCAAAAGGCGGAAGTCTCGCCAGAAACAAGCGGAAAAGAAAAGAAAGGGTTGAGTTTATTGAATAAGTTTAAATCGAAGAAAGATGAAACAAAGGATGGGAAACTTTTGAAGGTGGTGTATATGCCAAGACGGGATTATCAGAAATGGTTTGCGAGGGATGTGAAGGGGATTTATGTGGGAAGTGAGGAGCATAGACGGTGGACTGAGGAGGAGCTGGAAGAGACATTCGGGAAGTATAAACCGGATACTAAGGAGAAGAAGACAGGTTTGTTCAGTGGAACGGGAGGTGAGTTTGATACCATGCTTGATTGTGATGTGGAGGTGTGGCTGACGAGAAGTAGATACATGAACGAAGCTGGCGACGTATATGATCCTGTTTCGCAAAGGTTGTGATGAGTGTCGTTTATTTTAGCGATGGGAAGCGAGATCGTCATTGTGCATACTCGTCTACACAGGAGCAAGGACAGAGAACGCTTATTTGGTAATGGACTTTTCGTTTGTCGTCAAGTGGTTTGGAGGTTGATTCGAGATACCCTTGCTATTAGGCGATGCATTCGCTATTTAATCACTTGTTTCGTTAACACACCAAGATAACTCTACAATGAGAGTGAAGATTCCTGGCAATTTCCTGTATAGGTTTATTGGAAGCAATTATGCCTACTCGCTGGCTCTGTGCATCCTGACCTTCACCCCATCGCCAGGCTGTAAGGTGATTGTAAGACCCTTCTTCAATAGCCCTATCATATCCAGAGCTTCGATTTTGTCAAATCTCTGCAATACTCTCACGATGAAGAAACTTGCTTCGTTTAAGGCATATTGTTCTAATTTCATTAGCCGAGTCCGGAAACCACATCCATCACTGTACATCTAGCATTATCTCGGGATGCACGACGTGTCAGAGCGGAAGTACAGGGAGAAAGAGAACAACTCACGGCCTAAACAAACTCTCGGTCCGCCTGAAAAGGCAATCATCTCCCATCCCAGTTTCCTCCCCTCCCATCTACTAGGTCTGAAAACATCCGCATCCTCGCCCCAAATATCCTGCCTACGATGCATCACATAGCTATGGTATCCGACCTGCTCACCCTTCATAACCGCCACAGGCTGCTTCCCATCTTTACCACCGCCCGTCGGCAATACTGTGTCTCGAATGGCTAAGCGGCCGTTGATTGGGACCAGTGGATAGAGACGCAAGACTTCGTAGAGGAGATGCGTTAGTTCTTTACATGCTTTCAGAGAGGCGAAAGATGGTTCGACGAGAGGGTTAGAAGAGGTGCCGAATACAGAGATGACGATAGAGCGCAAAGAGGCGTAGATCTCGGGATGGCGAGAGAGGAGTAGGATCGACCATCCTAGAAGCGCGGACGTCGTGTCTCGGCCTGCGAGTAGGACATGGAGAGCTTGATCGCGGAGTTCGATCGGGTCGCGAGTTTCCGCTACCAATGCATCTAACAGCACGAATTTCTTCTTCTCACCATCCTCACTCTCGCCTACTTTTCCTTGTGGTTTTTTCTTCTCCTCATTTTCATTCTTCTTCAAAGCACCCCGAACAAACTGGTCAGCAAGCCCTTTCACAATGTCACAAGCCTCTGAGTGGCCCTTCGGAACAGGCCACCACTTCGGTCTCGCGACCCTTAAGCATGACACCACATGTTCCTGTGCCTTACTCATCGCATCCGCAAACGCGATGTCCGCTTGCTCTTCCGCTGAATACCCCGAGTCCTGCGCGTGTAACGCGCTGCTTTGGCTATTGACCGATTGACCGAAGAGGAATTCCGTACTGGCATCCAGCGTGAAGCGATAGAGTAGTGGCATCCAATCTGCGCTCTCGACCCAGCCGGCAGTGTTGGTTTCAGGCATGGCTTTGAAGAGCACGTTTATATGGCGCTCGGCGGACTCGAGGTCGCTGACTTGGTCGCGTGTGAATTGAGGCTTCAGTTGGTGGCGGAAGTGAGCCCATTGCTCGCGCTCAGCGGTGAAGATACCATTTCCGAGGAGGGAGTGGAAGGCGTCGTTCCTGGCTGGGCCGAGCTCGTAGTCGTGGAATTTGGTGGCGAGGACTGCTTGGATGTTTTCGGGCTCGTCAGTGGAGACGACGCTGGTGAAGAAGATGTTGTGCATTCGGTAGGTGTAACAGCCCATGTCTTTGCATCGCTTCACGACGAAGTCGTCGAGGAAATCGAGGTCTGGTACTGGTCAGCATTTGGCTCCAGCTGTGTAAATTTGAGATAGTTAAGGAAGTTTTGGAAGACGGGCTAAGTCTGATCCAAACTGAGCATAGAGATAGACACACGTTTCATCTGAGTGAAGAGGGCATATAACCGCTCAACTCCCCATGGCCATTCATTAGGTACCGCAGGAACCTCTGCACATCCGTACTGCTTTCCCCATTTCCTCAATTGTCTGAATTTCCACCAATTATGTACATTGGCATAAATGATCCAGGAAACGAAGAAAAGTACAATAGCTCTGAGATAGAAGAACGACATCCTGACAACGACGAATATAACTTAGACTTTGAAGAACGGAAAGAGAGTATACGAGACACTTTACAGCAGAAGTAGAAATATGCACGATATCGAAGAAAATGAAATATCTAGTACCGTGACACTAAAGAAGCGAATCCGAAACACCTGCCATTAGCTTCTTGCGAGCCTCTTGGGAAGAATCGCTGCGAGATGCTTTGAGGTCACACAAGACACGTCGAGGGAAAGATATGACCAAGTACTTCGTTGGATGGAATTATGAGCCAAGAGCTGATCTAATTGGCTTGATCGTAGGGCGTCATTTTTCGCACTCGCTTCCGCTCGCGTGCGGCGAGTATTTACACCGTCTCTGCGTGTCAAATCTGACGTTGATAATTGAAAGATTATCGTGAGCGTAGAGTTATGAGACGCTTCCAAGTGACTGGCCGTGATTTCGCAATGAAATGTCATTTAATATGCAATGTGAAAGATCAAGTCAGATAGGTAGCCATCAGGGCACTTTCAGCAAATTAGCTGCATCAGATTGTACAAGTATTGATTGGCTGGATGGCGCCATTTAGAAATCCATGGGCTCCACTCCTTGCTTTTCTCGTCTCCGCTTTGATCTATCGCATTTCACCAGGTCAACAGGATAATAGGGAAAATTCGAGCAAAGAGCACGTTTTATGGACAAGATGATCTTCCTTCGACTGCTGCTTGTTTTTGGTTTCTTGGAGATTTTATGATATCCTACGACTTCTGGTCTGATCACCTGTGCCACTATCAAACGCTTCACGAAGCAGCATCAGGATTCTTGTCTTACCTGTGACTGATCGGCCATCCATTCGATGAACAGATAGTTCGAGATAGTGGGTTGATATCGAAAGAAGCTACATGGGACATCTGTACAAAGATGACATCATATCGAGCACACTCGCTCGCCGGTGTTAATGAGCGAATTCAATGTAGTGAATGGCGTTTGAATCGCCTTAACTGGATCTACCGTATACCCTGTCGGTGTCAACCATACTCATTAACCACATTCGTTCGCGGTTACATGTATTGCTACAATCGATACTCTGTATTTTTGGAGAGAAAATTCGCATGGTTATTGGTGGCATTTGTTTATATCACGACGGACAAATTGAGGAACGACACAGGATTTCAAAGAGCAAGCTATGGCTTCACAGTCTTCAGTATTCTATCCCCGCTGATTGGATGAGACTTTCTGCTACTTCTGCTTATGGTATTATTATCGTCTATTCTGGTAGCTACGAGGAAGTTCAAGCGAAAGATGGAGTTGGAGAGAGCGAGTTGCGCTGAGAACGATGCAATGGGGGCTGCACAATTCTTGTCGATCAGAGACGACTATCAATCTTGATGTTCTGATCTGAGAGATATAATTTCGAATCGCTCGGACGTACTTGGGTTCACGTTTACTCCTCCGTACTACTACTATACATTGCTGGAATTTGTGTTCATTCAATATCACAGCTGAACTAATGTAAAGTCCATCAACTATAGTCCCAGTGATCGCAGCAACAAAAGCAACAACAGCTAACACCTTTCTCTAAAGCATGCTTCGAATACTCATAATTACCGAGCTTTTAGTAATTCAATATAAAAAATCTTTGCCTCTACACCGCTACTTCAACGCTACTTCGAACACTTGTGAAGGTCGTTGCAATCTGGAACACCCTTTCTCCGATCCATTATTACCGTGAGTGATCCGTTGACTTCCATTCCTCCGGCATATCTAAGTGCCTCCGGAACATAGTTATCACCTCTAAGATATAGTGCTGGTCATCTGTGCTTTCAATGAATGGCTCAAGTTTAATTTTCACTGCCTTTTTAAACCACCTGTTAAATAGGGGCTCAAAAACAAACCAAACCATCTTTATTCCAGTTCATTCTAGTTTCAGGAGGTAAAAACGCAGATCTGTTTCTATTGCTCACAGCAGCATCACGTGATTTACAATAATTGTGAAATCGGTTTGACAGGTAGAGAACTACCCGTAAAAGTAAAATCTATCGTATTCGAAGAACAGGCTTTGACACTATCTCAACCTCGACAGTATCAACTCATGCATCGAGGACAGTACCTACCTAAGTATGGTACGCCCCAACCAACAGTCTCACGTGTCGTCGTAACTCACGTGTGATCTCCCACCAAAAGAAAATCCATATCCACCACATCCAGCTGTCAAACTCGGATCAGGGTTTTGACAGGTAGATCTCGACATGCAACAAAAGCTGTGAGCTATTAGAGGGTTTTCGCAGTCAAAAACACTTTCGAAAATACAGTTTTCCTGGCCGTGCACAGCAGAAACGGGTTTAGTCGTAGGGCCACCTAATTTCCACTAAAGTTCAACCTATTCCGTTTGTAGTAGTCATGTCCGGACTAACAGAGGAAAACTGTTCACTGTGAACAGAAAACTATCTGCTGTAGACAGTTTTTGAAGTCGTATAGATTAGGCTTAGCGTGCTTCTATTTCAACGTCAGCTAGAGTGTTACGGAGGCTAGAGATACTGTATGTACCTCAAATCGACGTTATAGACCATAATCAGCCAAAGCTAATATAACTCAGGAGTAGAGAATCGGAAGGTTATAAGGACTTTTCTCTCGGGCCACGAATCCAGATCAAACGTATAGCGATTATACTCGTACGGAACTCGATATCTTGGTGCTATAGCTTTCTGCTACTGCAAAAACCTCCTCCTTCGACGTCTCCTTCTGCGAATCTATATAGCTAAAGCAATAGCTAGAATCGTCTCTTTCTCCATAGTCGTCACAGTCAAATTCTAGCAATAGCACAAGATTCTGATATCACGGAAATTGAGCTATTTGTCATGCTTTACGGCTAGCAAGGAACCCCAGTCTGCTACCTGCAAAATCTGGTATAGTCTCCCTTACGCTAATTTAGTATTACAAGGTTCAGAAACTGTCTTTTCCAAAGTGTTCTCCAGGTGCGAAAACCCTCTATTGCTCAACACGGCCCAAACCGCCTTGGCCACCGAGTCGGAGTTTTTCTTTTGGCTTTGGTAAAAAGGGGGAGATTACGCCAGCGGAAGGTAAGGGGGGCATTACCGGTAGAAAATGAGGTAGGGGTCCGGAGTCTGAGCTTCACGAGTCAAGATATCTGCGCTGCGTGCCTAAAGGTAAGACAGGATCTGGTTTGGCTTCTGTGCAGGAATGCAGCAGAATGAGATGTGTGCGCCAGAATCGAAAGGACGATGAGCTGAGCTGAGCTGCTAAGTAATGAATAAATTTGTTTTTGCTTGAGGGAGGAAGGTCGACAGTTGATTCCCCTAGCTTTTGCTTTTCCTCACACATGGGGAAAGCTGGTTTAAGCGAACAGCCAAACAAGGACAAAACAAAGAGAAGGAATAGAAATCTCTTTGCAATTCCCGCCCGAGCTAGCAGCATGAGAAGGATTATTCAACGTCTTCCAAAATCAAGGGTACTCTCCTCGGGATATCTTCCTTGATCCGAAAGTCCGGCAGGGTGGTCGCTACGTTCTCATACCACTTGTATTAGATGAAGCTGCAGAGGTCTTGAGCATTTGAAAGGTTTGAGAGTTGAGGAATTATTAGATCAGTATCCTAGAGGAAGCTGATTGACAGGTAATGCGATGAACAAGGGGTCATTCTCTCTTTCTTCGAGAGAAGTCGTCCTGATGCAAAAGCTTTTCTTGCTGCCTTACCAAAATGATCTGAAGCTTTCTTTGTCATGAACAGGGTCCTATGAAGTACTATACAAGACTTGTAACATCGTGTATTCGTGTTCTCATCAAGCAAGCTGGTATTTACTCCATACCTGTATTTACCGACATGACTGAATATTCAACGTGGCCGTACAAATCCCTTCATTCTTACGTATGTCGGCGCTCGATTATGGATCCTAATCCGAATCACTATCATCCGAGTCGGGAAACCCTTTGAAAGTCTCTTCCTCATCACTCTCCTCCAGAGGGACCATCTCCTCTTCCCCTTCGATATCCTCTATCTTCACGCCAAACGAAGCGTTGACATCCCACCTATCACCCTTTGCATTCTTACTGACGTACTTGACAAATTTGAGAACTCCGCTGTCGCGAAGGACAATGCTCATTTTATTCCAGGAGGCTGGCATAGTAAAGAGGACGTTATCGTCTTGCGATTCGTCGGAGGTTTTGTACACTGCGGCGTCTTCATTTTCGTCTTCGTCGTCGTCGGCTGCCATGTAGACTTCGTGACCACCAACATCGTCTCCCTCATCGTCTCCCTCATCTCCTTCTTCCTCCACGTCTTCCTTGGGCGTTTGATCTGTAATTTTGCCGTTGGCCTTTGCTTCCCCGTTCTGCTTGGGCTTAGATCCATTGGCCTGTATCTTTGCCTCTGGTCCGTCTCCCTTTTCATTCCCCTCACTATTTTCTTCGTCCTCTCCATCTTCTGTATCTTGAGAGTCCATCTCTTCCTCATCTACACCCCAGCCTGGGGTAGGAGTCAAACCAAGACTGACCTCCAACCTCGGCTCACCATCATGACTGGTAGCAAGAGCATAATCAAGTCCACGCCTGAATCTCCTTGCCAAAATATCGTAGTTCTGAACGTTGCACTTCGTAGCAATCTCCAACCATAATCTGAAATGCCGACTTGGTAAAAAGATCTCCGTCAACTCCTTGATTGGATCATCCAAAGAAGCTTTATCGACATCCGAGCTGTTGAAAGGCTGCATATATAAGAACCGATGTTTATGTGGCGGCTTAGCAACTTTCCAAGACCCCTTTTCGATTTCAGCACTGCTGGTAGGAAGAGGAGATGCTTCTTGGGCTTCGATGTATTCCCGAACTCTAGCAGAGAACTTGTTGGACAGAAGACCATCAAGTGTGACTGTTGATGCATCCATAAAGCTTTCTGCCATATCTTCCAGCGTATCAGGTGTAAGATATGTTGGGGCCATGTATTTCAGCAAAAAGTCGAGATCGAATTCGGTCAATTCCTTCTCAGTCGTCGGCTCTGCAGGAACTTCCACGATAATGGGCTGTGGTTTGGGCGAATCGTATCGGTCTGGATTGCCTTGCAGTTGCTTCAAGCTGCTATTCTTCCCCCATTTCTCCTCTTCGCCTTCTATGTAGCCCTCCTCTCCTATCTGGGGAATGTGGAACCAGCCACTGATTGCCATTCTGATTCTACCACCATCTTTCTTCAATTGTTCTTCATTCTCGGCATGGTAGACTTCCTCGACATCGTGGAAGCTCAGGCCGGGCTGGACGGCGAAGAAACTCAGCTGGTTCCAGGCAGGAGGTATAGATTTCGTAGTATCGGGCGTGGGAGTAATGGTCTTGACTCCATCGTCCTCATGCGTAGTCGTAGGAAACAATCTCAACGCACCACCCCATTCCTCCTTCCAAGGTATATCTGGATCCGTCAGATACAGGATGTAACTAATTCTCCGACTTCCAATCACATCGTCGTGGCACAGCAAATGACATCCAGGAGTATAGACATTGATCGCCATATCGGTCTTCCTGCCGCTCAATTCCCCAGATCCCGTAATCGTAGATACGTATTTCCTGAATTTGGACGAGTACATCGCGTCTCTCAGCCTCAGCAGAGAGGGCAACTTCTCGAGGGCACCATCATCCAGTCCGTCTAAGTTTGCCAGATCTCCGGACTGGTGAATCTTGTAGATATCGGTTTCTTTCGGGGCGAATTGGACATTCTCTTTAATTTCATCGCGGACGGAACGCAGGAGTTCGTCGTTGATCAGGGAATTGATAACACTATGTTTGTATGGTTCGGATTCGGCATAGCCTTTGGTGTATTCCCCCAGCACATCTTTGGCAAAAAGCCCTTTCCGAAAACTTTTATGGACGTCTTCCTCTGCTAGAACTATTCGAAGCTATCAACATCTGGTGGGATGTTTGTGGGAAACTCAAGGGCCCATACCTGTCTTGGCACGTTTCTTAAGGATGCCTTTGCCATTCTGGTCATTCAATTGAGTATCTGCCTTACGCTTCATGATAATCACTCGAAGGTTGGATTGTTGTGAAGAGCATTTGAAGAAGTTGGGTTTGCCCAGCTCATATCAACAAAATTTGGCACAACGGCATCATCTGCCCATCCTTACCGACATTTTTAGCGGGGTCAACTCTCAGTGGTTTGCATGAGCGCTGAAGCGCTGGATGATTCACCCAGGAAAGGGGCGCTGATTGAACCTCGAATTATGGTTCTATCACTACTTGGCGCGATATGCGTGTAAGCGCTCGATTACAGAGACATCGTCAATGGACGATGTGGTTACGCTGCGATGCTTCACATCGCCATGCATCCGCAATTGGTTCAACGCGTGGTGGCCGCGAATGGTCGCGAAGCAACCACGAAATTGAACACGTGAAAAATACCACAAAGATATGGCCGAAGTCGGTTCAACTGCAATTCCTGGTCTAGCAAGAGCTCACCCCATGATTCTATATTGCAGTACAGCTATGTGAAGTCTTGAAAATGGATAAACACTTCAGCTGGAGGAACACGAAATGCAGTTCGCTCGAATCAATTCACCGGAGATGGATTGGCGACTCGGTCATCTCTTCTCTTTTCTCTACTCGGAAGTCCTTTTTTCTAAAGTCTCCTATAAGCCATAATGTATCATTATCATTCGTACTTCCTTTTAGTCCTACTAAATATACTTGGTTATTCTCCAGAACTGGCCTCCGCGTTTTCATGTATGTAGTCCACAGCGCGTCGGCCAAATAGGGAAGGTCAAAATTGGTGGCATAATGTCATTGAGACTCCAAGTGAAGAATGGGGGTGAGCAGCTTCCAAGTCAACAACCACTTTCCTGTTCGCAATCCATCTCACTCTTCGCTACAGAGTAAGTCATCATGAGCTCATTCGACATTGCCACTGCGAGGGATAAGTTCCCAGCATTGAATGAGGCACAAGTCTACCTCGACAATGCAGGAGGAAGTCAAACTCTGGGTACAGTGATAGATTCGTAAGTGACTTGCCCAATTGTTGAAGCCACCAGCTCATTTTTTAAAGAATATGCAGCTATCTGTCCAAAACCAATGTGCAACTCGGGGCTTCGTATGCGGTTGGAAAGAAATCTACCGCGCGTTACGCAAGCGGGTATGATGCCGCAGCGAAGTATATCAACACTTCAGCCGAGAACATTGGTCAATCACACCACTCAAATTCACAGAGAACTAGCCACTAACTCGAAGCAGTCCTTGGATCCTCAACTACAGTTCTCTTCCGTACCCTATCCTTCGCCCTCAATATCCCTACTGGATCAGAGATAATCATTTCAAAAGTCGATCACGAAGCCAACATATCAGCTTGGGTTGACCTAGCCGCCCGCCAGAACTTGACCGTGAAATGGTGGGCTCCCAAATCTAGCACGAACCCCAAGCTGGAGGCCTCTGACCTTAAGGAATTACTTTCAGAGAAGACTGTACTTGTCACATGTACTCACGCTTCTAATATTCTGGGCACGATTCATGACATTGCAGCCATTGCAAAGGCCGTCCATACTGTTCCTGGGGCGATGTTGTGTGTTGATGCTGTCGCTTATGCACCACATAGACAGGTCGATGTGAAAGCTCTGGGTGTTGATTTTTATTGCTTCAGCTGGTACAAAGTATGTTCATGCTGCACTGGAAAGAGTTCCCTCACTGAAGATACCAGGTTTACGGCCCTCACATGGCCATTCTCTACGCATCACCAATAGCTTTGAATCAAATCAAGTCTCTGGGCCATCATTTCAACCCCTCATCCACATTAGAAAACAAACTCGGCCTCGCAGGATCCTGCTACGAACTCACAGCTGCGATCCCAGCCGTGCTGGCTTATTTCGGCGACAACCCCGCCGAATCATGGGCTGCAATTGAGAAGCATGAGGCTAGCTTGCAAGGCGCACTTTTGGACTACCTGAATGCTCGATCAGACGTTACCATCTACGGAGAGCCGAGTGCCGATACCAAGAAAAGAGTGAGCACGGTCAGCTTTGTGGTGAAGGGGCGCAAGAGTCAAGATATTGTGGAGGCTGTGGATGAGTTGACCAAGGGTGAAATGGGGATTAGATGGGGTACTTTCTATAGTGTGAGATTGGCAAGTGAGATTTTGGGGCTGCAGTATGATGGTGTTGTGAGGGTTTCGATGGTACACTATAATACTCGTAAGTCATCTTTTTTGGTGTAGCTTCGGATGCTAATGATAGTACAGTCGAGGAGATCAAGCAGCTGATTGGATTGCTTGATCAAGTTCTGGGCAAAGTCTAGTGTCTCTATATTCTCATAGTTTTCAATCCCTAGGTGCAGTACATCAACTGCCGATGGAAGTTATGAACGGATATGATTCACAGTCGGTTAGGTTTACATTCGTCTTGTTATGAACTTTCTTTAATCGTTGACTCTCTGTCTGAGAATACCGATCAAGGCTTTTCTTATGGCTTTGGAGAAGTGTCTCGACGTCCTTAATTTAATGCCAGTGCTTCTGATGGGATTTTGCGAAAGCTCTGATTTTTTATGGAGTTTGTCAACCGAGACTCAAAGTATGAGGAAATCATGAGGATATTTTCTTTGATAACCTGCACATTCCAAAACAGGGCCGAGTTCCGTATACTTGATCTTCCCATGTTTATTGACACTCGATTGCCCTCTATAGGTCTTCGGTCTTCAGAAGCTCGATACGAAACATTCATCCTACAATATACCGCTTCGACGTAAAATCACCGCTCATCTTAGCTAAATCGCAGAAATGTCTAAATTCGCCACCCAAAACTGATAAGCCAATATCAACGTCCCAATTGAGCCGGATATCGCAAATGCAATTGCACCAGTGAACATGGGCGCCGGCTACGTCAACGATACGCAGCCTCGACCATATCGCTTAATCTAACTTCGAACCCAAGATCGGACTTGTGACTTGGAATTCAGCAGCAGGCAAATTCATCGCGGTCAACAAATCCATCATCATTGCAGCTGTCATGTCATCGAAGGCTATATGATGGCGGGCGAGAGTGACGCCGTCAAGATCGCAAGGATAATGACTGCTGGAAAGTCTTCGTCTCGGTAGCAGTCCTCTAGCCTGGGAAGCATGGTTGGAATGCTCGGTGGGTATTGGCCTGTGAAAGGGTTTATGGGGACTGTCGGGACTGTGCGACCTGTGATTGTGCCTGTTCTTGGTTGGGTTGTGAGGAGCTACTTTACCAGTTAAAAGCTATAGAGGTCATGGCTATCTATAATAGGTGATACTGGCGCTTTTGCGTAGTCTAGAGACGGTTCTTCAGTTTCTTTTGTTCAGGAGAGAATTCGTAGTTACGGTTTCTACTTCTGATTCTTGGATATCTTGTCTCACGGACAAATATACTTATATTATTACTGACTACGTCTCAAAGTCAATCTGTTGAAGTAGTATATCCGGCTTCTAGGTTGTTCAACCATCAAGACTTAGGCGGATCTCTTGAGAACAGGGGGCAAACGATCAAACGGAAATACATGTAAATATGGCAAGCATGACTCCTCGCCGATAAGAGCTGTTTTTCTGCATCACATTATCTCACACAGCTGACCAATGTGGTGAGGTAGCATTTAACCAGCATGCGAGGCGCGAGAGCGCTGACGCACTCGGCGCTTAGAGGAAACACTATATATATATCTAGCTCGGGAAGCGTTCTCTGCCAAATGAATCTAGCTAGAAACCCTGATACTACTCGCTCCCAAATTCGAAGCATCAGATAAAGAAAAGCGTAGCAATCATGACATCAACAGTAACCCACGGCACAGTCAATAACGAAGATTGCAACCTCGCATACTGGCACCAAGGCACCGGCCCCCTCATAACATTCATCCCGGGCGGGAACGGCCACGGCCGGCAATACAACCCTCTCATGACACTCCTCTCTTCACGATACACCTGCGTAACCTTCGACCGTCGCCAGATGTCCTCCAGCCAAGTCGCCATCAACAAAATCTTCAATCCCTACCAACAAGCCCGGGACGTCCTCGCGGTGATCAAAGCAATGGGTGTTGAGAAATCTATTGTGTTTGGGAGTAGTCTTGGTGGAGTCTTGGGTTTCCAGCTAGCTAGTGATTATCCCGACGTGATCGACCATTTGATATGTCATGAAGCTCCTACCATCCACCTCCTGCCCGACCAGAAAGAGCTAACCGAGGAGCTCTTCGAAGTGTACAATACCTATAAAACGCAAGGCCAAGAAGCTGTCGACGCGCTCTGGGGAAAGCATTTCGAGGTCATGCGTGACCCGGAGATGAGATTCCAGCCATTGGCACAGTCGGAGCCGGGTAATGCGAAGAACTTCTTTGAGAATGAATTCTTGGTGTGTACTTTTTGGAAGACGGATTTCGAGAAGATTAGAAGTGATGGGGTTAGTGCGGGTGTTATGAGAGGGGAGAGGAGTGGAGAGGAGTTCTTTGCGAGGACGACGGTGGAGCAGGAGAGGGTGTTGGGGTGTTTGTGGGAGTCTGTGCCGGGTCATCATCAGGGATTTGAGGCGGAGAGTGAGGTTTTTGCAGTGGCTTTGTTGGGGATGTTGGAGAAGTTGGTGAAGAGGAGGGATGAAAACATTTCTGAGCAAGGGGATAATTTGGTTGTGAATTAAGAAGTCCGACGAGGTCGTGTTGATTAGAAAGTGGATACCTGGGGACAATTGAGTGAGAAAATCCAGATGAGATGAATTATACTGAACAGACGAGAATTAAGCAGAGCCAAAGCATTATGAAGAGCCATAATGAAACTGACGACCTTCCCCATATTCAAACAATGAAAGTTCGGCACTATATCGTATGATGATCGAATAGATACGGGTCTGAGTACAACTACTCCATCTAAGTAGGTAGTAAAACAAGACTCGCTTAACGCAAGGTCTAAATAAACCAAAAGACCAATCGTCGCAGGATCATAAGTTGCCATGAACACTTCTTACGCTGGTTCCATGTTAGAAGCTCATCTCAAATATGCATTCACGGATACGAAGACATGACATTCGAAAACGTGGAAACCGAGAACGTAGATGCAAGACGAAGCCTTTTCCGCCTTCTTTCAATCAACCAGCCACGACCTACACTCAGTCTACCATATCTCCATTTCTCTCACTCACAAAGCACTGTTCACGCAAAACTCGATCACAAATATAGCATTCCAGTTCTCACAATCTATCCACACACACTCCACCCCAATCTCAGCTTCCAGAGCCCTCAAATCCCTTCTCAAGCACGCGCGAAATAACCGAGACCAGCGACCCAAGGACCAACACTCGTCAACATATCGACCGCCTGGCTTCCAAACCATTTCAGAATCGCATATTCCGAGTCCTTTTTCTCTTTTTCTGCCTGGTGGTCTCGCACGTGGGTTTTCTCGTGGAAGTCATAGTATGTTGTAGCAAATGCTGCCAGAAAAGGCAATATTATCTTCAAGATCTCAGGCACATTTATGTGTCCAAGGGGAGTCGGCGGAGGCGGCGGAGGCGGGGGAAGAGGCGACGGCGGAGGTACGGCTGGGGAACTGGCGTTATGTCGCTGGGAAGTTGTCAGGGGAGTTCGAGGACTTGAAGTTGTTCTGCCGCGTGCCGTGCTCTGTTGAGCACGTGCAGCATCGTTCCTTGAGCCGTGGGGTGGCTCGACTCGCGTTGGCATGGTTGGATTTGGATATATGTGTTCTCTGGTTTTGCTTATTCTTTCTCAGGATAATCGTCCTGAGATGAATAAATTGATTGACGCGATGTGGAAGGAGCCTGGTCTGAACACCATTAATCGAGGATCCTCGGGGAACATATACGCGACCAATTGCGGTGGCAAAACATGAAGTGAGTGTGTCGTTGTTCGGTGACATAAGACATTTGGATACTTGAAGGTTTCTTGGTTCTTCGAGAATTTCTTTATATCAGGGTTTCTGACCAAGGGAACTGTGAACCGCTGCACTCAGAAGCCATTTCGAGTTCACGAAAGGAGGTCTTCCCCCACATCTGATCAACAGCCCTGCTCGGCTTCCCGAAACTGCTTCAATACTCCTTGTTCGATTAATTGATCGGGAATGTTTCGTTTCCCTCTCAAATCAAGAGCCACATCCCGATGTCTTGCGTCCAAAAAAGAAACTCAGTCACGGACTTGATTCTCGGGGGGAAAAAAACTCCACACCTATTCTTCTCTCAGTTCAAATCAAAACACCTGGACTCTCCTGTAACAGACATCGAGAACTTCAGCAACACTTTGCCAAGCATCGAACCAAGAGCTTCCTTGATTCCGAGACCCTGCATCCTGCAATCAACTTCCCAAATCCCTAATTCCCAAATCCCAAATCTCCAACCCCATCCCAAACATCTCCAGCAATCCACAATCCCCTTCCCATCCTACCTCCTCCCCCTCCTCCACCAAGCCGCCATCTTCCAACACACCAACAGACCCAAGATAATCGGCAACGACACACAGAACTCCACAGCACCCAACACGAAAGAAGTAAGACGGTCAAGCATCGCAAGCGGAGGAAGTGTCACAAACGAACATACTGCGTCATAGACACGTTTTCGACGCGATCGACGCCGAGCTGATAGTTGTCGATTCTGATTCTGATTCTGATTCTGGTAGTGATAATGATAAGCAATCTGATGATGATCAGAGACCGAGGAGCAATTCGACGAAGAAGACGGTATCGAGTTATCATCCGAGAACGATGATGCTGGGAAAATATCTGCGTCCGACGGATCAGAAGAAGCGGAGGAAAGACGTCTTTCCATCTCGATTTCGATTTCGATTTCCACCGCACCTTTTTCCGATGTAACATCTTGAAAGAAGTCTTTCTAATAATCAGAAACCGAAAAGCAAGCAAGTAAAATGGTCTGTCTGTCTTTCAGCTCCGTTGTTGGTTTTTCATCTGTTGGGTTTTCCCTGTGCTTATCTCATCCCTTGCGTCGTTCGTCCGCCCTCCGCCCTCCCCCACGAATTCCTGCAGCTCGGACATTATGGGTATCACTCTGTGCCGTACATACCGTAGATTAGGCAACCGTACAGTATACATCGTGGTTGTATAAGTCTTACGGGGATGGCTGCAGAATCACGAATGATTATGGCTCCGTCCAGCAGCATCCCAAGTACGAGCTAGACCGGCTAATCCTCGGTCGAGGTCTACACTACGTACATAAACCATTGGACCAAACAGTCAGACACACACAAATAGATCCCCATCCCCAACCCCTAATTCTCAATCAGAATAATCACTGAAAACAGCATACATTCCATCCACTACCAGCATTCCTTTCATCATCATCATCACAAAATCCAAAGCTCGCAAAACTCGGAATCTACCTAACCCAAGCCAAGCCAGCCTCCATCCAACCTGGCTCCAAGGCCTTACTCACTATTTACATATCCAGTAAGTGAAGCCAGAAATGGACGAGATATATATATATATATATATATATTGAGACCGTGGTCCGTGGAGGATACACATGGCAGCTAGTGCTCTACAAGGGTACAGTAGTTTACATGGCTGAGAATACGACCGAGGTCCTATCAACAACGCGAGACTGTAACATTTATTCGCTAGGCTGCATATTTGAGAGTTTCGTTTAGTTCATCATGTGGAATCTACCTACGACATGCTTCTTGGTCTTTGGGATTCGAAGTGGGGTGGGTGCCTCAGTGAGTACCTAGGAATTAGTTGGCATTTTGAAAGTACGAGTTGAACAGCCATCATCTTTTGCTTGAGGCCGGCCTTGGATGTTTGCCGCTGTGTTGGATATACTCCAGCTTTCATGTAGCAATCGACCACACTACCATTAGATGACACATATCATCTGAAGAATAGAAGAGACGAGAAGATCGGCCGACAACACGATCAAATACGTCGGAACAAGCGACGACAAATTGCAATTCTGAGTTGTGATGTGCTTATATTGCAATCCTATCATAAACCCGTGGTACCAGCCAGCCATCAATTTGGGCTTCCGCTATCAATCAATTCCTGCATGCGAGATCTATCTCCTCCATCCAATTAATCGCATAACGACATCCCAGCCCATCCCATATCACCCCCAAAATTACACAGGGGTCTGTTTTCCATTCATCCCATCCATCCCCGGAGTCAAAAGAAGAAAGCTAAGCTGAAAGATGACAGCGACAAATAGCTAGCTAACTCGATTAGTCCCGTCGAGATTCCCCACCCGTCCACCAATCAGTCCTATCATAAAGTCGTGTTCTGTGCTCCACTCTCTTGCGAGAGACTGTATGAGTCCAATCATGCATCCGCTGAAATCCGCTCTGCCCAGGTGAGAAAGCAAATGTAACATAATGAACAGTCAAGAAATAACGCCGTGCTAGTCTCACAAAATCTCTTCTCTCGTTCGTTTATGTCGTACGGTGTATGAGGTCGTTTGATGCCTGACGGCCAACAGCTTCCACCAGTCCAGCTAGCACTTTTCTGTGCCCTCAGCTTTCATCGACTCATTCTTCTCCGTTCGATTACTGAGATCGGTACCCAGGGTTGAATTGGTCGTCCATGGACCAGTCCATCATACCCTGATAAGCATTTCCGGTGACTGCGGCGGTGCTGGCAGCGTAGAAATCCAGCAATTGTCGAGCAGAAGCACCGGACAGATGATTCATTGTGTTTGGGATCTCTCCAAACAGAGCACTCGGTGCGGTACTGGCGATGGTGCCTCCGGTCGAGCTGGGATAGAGCTGGAAATCATTGCCCAAGTTGCAATTGCTGGGCATGAAATCCTCGAAACCCTCGTCAACATCATGCAAGGAGGTGGGGGTATAGAGCATGGTGTTTCCATGGCCGACAGGGGAGATGTGTGGCATAGGA
Source organism: Rhynchosporium graminicola (assembly GCA_900074885.1). Lineage (NCBI taxonomy): Eukaryota > Fungi > Ascomycota > Leotiomycetes > Helotiales > Ploettnerulaceae > Rhynchosporium > Rhynchosporium graminicola. Next base: position 1,094,016 of record FJUW01000002.1, on the reverse strand, counting down.
TTGCTGAAGGTCATTCCTGAAGTCTCGCATGGGCTCATGTTGAAGATGTCATGAGAGGGTGTGGGCAATTGAACCCGGGCGGAATAGAGATCTTCGTTTTCGAAGAGGTTAAAGTCTGCATTTCCGTTTGGTTGGAAGTTATCAAAGGTGGCAAACTGATCGTCCGTGTTGTCAACACCTAGGAAGGGAGATGGACCATTTGAATTGAGAGGATCAGACACGGGCGAGTACTCGGTTAGTCCACCGTGACCCGGCGCGAACATCTCCTCGTCAGATGGGTACGATGGGAAATCAAGCTGTTGAGGATCCCATTGCACGGATCCTTCGTAGCCGGTCATGAAATCATCATCTTCAGGAGTGGCTACCATATTTCCATCGCTGCTTGGGGTGTGCATGTTGGTGACTGTAGGAGTGGGCAAACCGGTGTTTGGTGGATGGGTATTTGAGGTAGCGGATCCTTGATCACGGTTCTTACCATTGTTCTTGGATCGGACATAGGTCCAGCCGTGAGCCTTCTCCATGTGCTGCTTGCAGTTGGATTCACGCTTGGATCGATACGGGCACGGCTTGAAGTGGCACTCGTAAAGAGGGGGAGCGGAAGAGTGCTTGTCGTTGTGATGTCTGTCCATCTCCTTTTCAGTGGGCCAGCCATACTCGTGATACTTGCAGGATGCGACTGGGCACTTCCAAGGTCGAGAGTGAGTCTTCTCGTGTTTGGTCAAGTCACAGGGGCGCTTGAACTCCTTGTCACAACCGGGCTCACGGCATCGCTTTGGTGCGAGCTCTGCTGCCGTGGCAGATTTTTTGCGGCGGGCCATCGAGCGCAAGACGGCCTCGTCTTCTTCAGCTTCTTCACTCAAAGATCGCTTGAAGCGCATGGCGTCCTTGCTTTCCTCTTCCATATCGACAGGGAGACCTGTAGCGATGGAGATGGCTTTGCCGTTCTTCTTGACTCGTACGAGCTCTGCGGGACGACCGTTCTTGGTGAGACCTCCGTGAAGCACAACTTCGTCGGTTCTGTTGGAAGAAAGATTAGCAAAGTTTGATCGTTTTAGAAGGTAGCGAGGGCGAAAGATCGGTGAGTCACGCTCGCCAGATTCACTCTCGAAGCGACGCAAGGCTGGGAGAAGGTGAACGTACGACTCGGGATCCATCTCGCCAATCTTCTCTCCTTTCTCTTCCTTGTCTTTGGCGGTCTGAACCTGCTGGGCGTACTGTTGAATCTGATCGACCAGATCGATGAAGTATCCGTTAGTATACGGGCGATCGTGAGGACGAGTCTGTTCGCGGTCGCTGAGAAATTCGACCGTCGCTTGGATGCATTGGATTGACGTCAGACAGAAATCGAGATACAAGGCGATAGACTTGGTACTCTCCTTCAAACGCGAAAACCAGTGAGCAACTCCCCCTACAACATCATCATGGGTTTCACTTACGGGTGCCATGAATATCAGAGTCTTCTCGAGGTCACGAAGACATACTATTTCCTTGCTGTGGATCCTTCTGGGGCAGTCTTTGATGATCGGGTGGAAGTCTTTCAAGGACGGTTTGGAGAGCAGTCGCATCAGAATATGCTCGTTGATTCTGTTGCTAGCTCGTTGACTGAGTCGAGGAAGACTCTCGATTGTTGAAGAATGGGCAGCAGCCGATCTAGTTATAGCTGAAGCGGCAACGATTGACTTGGCGGAGCGTCCGTTAGACACGCTGGTGGGTTGGGTATCTGCAGCAATCTTTCCAGACTTGGAGCCGATCGAGGACCCGAGTCCGCTGTCGGAGCATCTCGAAGGTCGGCGGTTGGGGCGGGGACGAAGGGAGCGTCTGCTCGCTGCAGGATCCAGATCCATAACACCAGCCATGGTTGGACCGTATGATTTGGATGTCGGCGAAGCGACGGTGTGATCGAGGAACCCTTGGGGAACGGGATTGGCCTCGTCTGGAAACGATTGTCTGGTAGTTGGGGACTGATTCTCTGCTGCTGCTAATAGTCCGCGATCAATGTCTCCAAGAGTTAAGGCGACACGACGTTTGTGGGCGTCCACAACATCCTCCAGCGTTGTTTGAGAGCGACGAGGGAGGGAGGGGACCTTGAAGTGAGGAGGTACTTCACGCTCCGGAGTGGTGTTGGGAGAATGAAAGGTAGCTCCTTTACGGAGGGACATGTTGGTGTTAGAGGTGGGATGGCCTGCAACGCCTGACGAGGTGGGAGTCAGAGGAGACGATGTGGTCTTTGTAGTTCGGCGCGGGTGGTTGAAGGACATGATGAGTGGCCGTGGAGGGGCGAGTAGAGCAGAGTGAGTAGCAGGTCAAATCTGGTCTCTTCTCATCTGTTGGTTGTTGATTTACTGCGCGGCGGCACTGGAGCTGGGACTGGGACTGGGATATGATTAGCCTTGGTCCTGGTCTTTGGATGGTGATCCTGATTTCATGCAGCAAGCAATGTGAGTCACAACCCAATTGAGTCAAGGATCAGAAAGTCCAACCCGACCCGAGATGGACTGGCCGTTTGGGGCCGGACTGGGTGACCGATGAAGCTGTTGGAAGTTGACGAGTATATATCGGAACGATTTGCCAATGGGCCTCTCTGTTCTCAAGTCGATTGACCGATGACTGACGACTGCGGGGAGAGAGAAGGAACTGATGGGGGGGACAAGAGTGCAAGGGGGGCATACGCTTGACTGGCACCAAGTCCAGCACAGTCACTCAACCACGGCGATTCGGTTCGATTCGATTCGAAGCGAAGCAATCGTGGAGATGTCGGGAGGCGAATGTCTTTGATAGAGCTAAAGAATCGCTATTGTCGTCGTTCGAGCAGCACGGGGTGGAGGGGGAGGAATGGAGGCTTAGATCAAGAGACGATGACCATGGAGCAAGAGCAGTGGGGGGATATCGATAGGTAAGGCTCGCAGTTGCCTGGAGTGCAAGACGAGGCCGGGAGTATATAGGACACGCGAGATCCGGCGATGGGACGGACTCTTTCCAACTGGCGTCTTGGGGTTTCAAGGACGGTAGGATACACAAGTACGCGTTTTAAAGAGAGGATGCGTGCGTGGCCAGAAAAAGGAGGGAGTACGGAGGACTGTTGATAAGAAAAGGTCGAAGAAGTCGTGGAAGGCAGCGAATGGCGCGAGGGAGGAAGGGTCGTGAGATGAGGTTGGTTGTGTGCTAGGTATGGTCTGGCTGGGGATGGGAGTCTGGAGTCTGGAGTCTGGAACCTGGAATCTGCCTAAGCAAGAGCCTCGCGAGTCCGTGCTTACTTAGCTACCTGGTAGTGTTGATGACTGACTGCTGCCTGGAGTTGGCGTGGATGATGGACCAGGGCCAAGCAGGATCAGGATCAGGATCAGGATCAGGATCAGGACCAGGATAAGGACATACATACATACAATGCAGTACATACATTAGCGGCTATCTACACCTACATCGCCGCCCTGAACCTAGATGAAATTGGGGAAGGCAGGAAAAATGGAGCCGTGTCTGCTCTGCTCCAATCAAGTCAGTCCGTCAATGGTGCGTCGAAGCTGTTGGATGTACTGTACTGTACTACGTATTCCCTATGTTTGCTCATCGTGATGTGAAATGATATGATATGATATGATCGATCCTTCGAGTTGAAACAATCCTCCGTCCTTCACCCTGATTCTGTTCATACCATCCTTGACTATCCACGAAGAAGTAAGCATTGCGGAGATATATGGATGTACAATTCCCTCACTTCACAACTCCTTCGTACAGTACCTATCTGGCCGATCTCCCAGTCTAAACCTAATCCACGACGAATTCAATTCTTTCATCATCATCATCTTGACGTGAACCTAGCGCTGACCGAAAATCGCTTGGTGTCCGTACGTCAAAACTCGGAACACGCCCGAATGTGGAGAACAGCTAGCAAAGACTCAAAGAGGACCCCCAGCATAGATCATGAATTACGGAGTATGATTCGATGATAGCCGACCTCGTACCTTGATTGGCGTGATAGCTTCCATTGGCTTGGGTAAGACGGCCTTTATTTACGCCGGCTCGGCTGACTGCCCTTCATGAACACCGACCGAGCAGAGTCAGGAGACGGAGGAGGGAAGATCAAGCGGCGATGGGAGGAAACATGCAAACCCACGTCGTCTACTAAGTAAGTGCCTTCCTTGATGTACGGGACGTCGCGAGCCTCTATCTGTGGCAGTTTGGGCTCCTTACGGAGCTTTGGGGGAAGCTCAGCCACGCCGCGCCCGCCCTGTTGCTGCTGCTGCAGTATTGTACAGTACCATTCATTGATTGATTGAACGGTGGTTTTGCGTGCGTGAAATGGCTCCTCGCTCCCCAAGCTCGCTCGATCAGCAAACAGCATCGGCACTGGACATAGAATTTGCTCGATTCCTTCCTTCCTTCCTTCCTTCCTTCCTTCCTTTTCCTGGACCTCTCGGGAATTGGCCTATCAGTCAAATCTCCCCGTCGGCGTCGTCAAGCATCGGTGAGCACGCACTTCACCGCGTACAGAACACGTTAACCTGTACTGCACAGTGAGTACCTACCCTACCTACCTACCTACCTACCTACCTACCTAGGTAGATGGTCTGTTTGCTTGCAGTTGACCGGATCTGCGACTCGAACTCCACAGCAACATTTCCTTTCCCTGGTCAAGTATCGCGAAAGCAAACGCGCCCTTTCCCGCCATTTCGTCCTTCGTCCGTTGTCCTTCCTTCCTCCTTTGCGTACCTCCCGTCGGTACCGGATGTATCTAGGAAGGAAGGACAGGTACATACCGACCCCGACCCCGACCCCGACCCCGACCCTCGCACACCGAGTACAGCCTGCAAATGCCAACCAAACCCAGGACGTACCTACCTACCTACCTACCTACCTACCTACCTACCTATGGGGTAAGGTAAGCAAGCACACCAAACGCGCTCTCTCTTACGACGGAAAGTGACGAGTCCTCAGTCCTGCTGCGCTTGTGATCACGCGCCATTCTCCCATCAGAAGCGAGGAACCCGGATAAATGCCTTGCGATTGCAACTCAAGAGGACTTCTCGCTTCCCAAAATGGATGAATGCGTCTTCCGTACAAGAAATGCCTACAGTACCTTATCCACCGCGCTTAGAAACCCGATGGTCTTGGCATGGCAGTTAGGTTACGCCTGAAGCTTCTTGTGCAAAGTTTCCAAAGGCAGGCAAGCATCTACAAAACAAGCACATCACAAGGCTCTAGATTCCAGATCTCCGCGTCTGTAACCTCCCCCCCGTACTTCTTGCCGCGATCCAACCAGTAGATCGTGACTCCGTTCCCGGCCCAGCACCAAGCAACAAAGTGCTATACCCTGCACCCTGCATCACTCCAATCATCACGGCGCCCATCAAATTGCTGTAGCAAAGTGAGTCGACGCTTGCACTCACTTATTTCCTTTGGGAGTCTTGCAAACGGCAAACTGCAAATCAACCAACGACCAACCTATCACCACACGATAACCAACGAATAACTATTCCTTGCTCGCTCGTATAAACCCCGTCATTTCGATTCCCCGTAACCTACTTCCATGCAATGCGGGCGGGCAGGGCAGTACCTGACTTCTCCACGCCGCAGGGCTGCATCAAAACCCACCCACTTCCTTCCTTCCTTCCCTCAACCTATCTGAGGGTCCAAACATGCATATTGCCCTTTTCCCTCTCGAGAATTGCCCTTCCTTTCCGCCCGCCTCCTTTTTCCGCTTCTTTGCTTTTCCATCCTTCGCTTGCCACCCCAAGTAACCTAACCTCTCTAGCAAGGATTCCACATCGTACCTAGGTATATTCAGATATATGGACCTAGAATTCGGCAGCATAGTAAAGTAAGTGAACAACCGCAAGGCTGTGCATGCACTCTGACACACTCTGTCTCCATTCGTATAACCAGCCAATCAGCCCGTGAGCCCGTGAACGAAACCCATGCCCAGGCTAAGTAAGCTCTGTCTTGATTCTTCCACGGACAGATATGGGGTCTGTCTGTATATACACCACACACCGTAGGAGGGAATCCGATCTTAACTAAAGAATATTCGAATCATCAACCCGATCTCCATCCTCTGCGGTAATTTGGTATCTCTCTCTCTCTCTCCATTCCTCTGTCTTTCTCGTTCTCAGGAATTGAAGATTGTCGTCGGTATGCGATGGTAGACAGAGGATGAGCTTCTCTTCCCAGGAATTCGGTATGTATGTACCGATGCGATCGGTATCTGGCTTAGCAGATACATACGAGATCCGAGATCTGAGATCTCACGATCCACTACCTGGTATAGAAAAATGATATTCATACTCCTTCATCTCGTTAATCTTCCCCTATCATAGAGTCTGGGCGACTTGTGATGAGATAGAAGGAAACGTGATCTGAAAGTCCTCCGATATGTATCAAGTCACGTTTCTAGTGTTTAGGTGAGGATGCCTCTTCTTGAACTCCCCTCCCCTTCAACTCGATCAAAGAACCGATAGCAAGTATCAACACTACAATAAGGAGGACTTCCAAACATAAACTTCCCGAGTCTCAGCCGATCATAGTCACAAAAGTAAAGCCCAGAAGTGGCGAGTGAGTGAGATGGAGAACAAACACTCCACTGTAGCAAATACCAAATGATGTAACCAACTGATTGACCCAGCGGAGTGGAAACCTAACCAGATCGACAAAGAACGCAGCCACTACAGGTAATATGAATAGAACAGAATCTTCCAATCCATCTTTCTCGATCCGAAAAACATCAGCTCATCACCGAGCAAAACTCTGACCTGTCTTGGCAGCTCCTCGCGCCTTTCCCTTGCGTTTTCGCTTTTGAACCCTCACCACCACTATGCAGCAACAACAGCAACAACAGCAACAACAAACATTTTCAGCCCCAGCCCTAACAACTCCATTCCCCTCATGCCCCCATCCGCATCATGAAAAACAACTCGCACAACCACTACTATCGTACTTCATATGTGTAGATTAATTCGATAACGACACATACGACCATAGACTGGTGAGAACTGGGCATCCCGTCCGCTCTGCCATACACAAGCGCCAGATCGGCAGATTAGTAGTTGGGTGGGTGACCACCAGCGAATTCCTGCTGTTGTATGTTCGTACCTTATTTATTTTTGAATTGTCACTCTAGCGCGTCGAGGTCCTTCAAGATGATGTGCGAAATGTGAGGTTGTGTACATATGTATGTATGGATGGGTATGTATGGATGGGTTGTTGAGACTGCCACATCTACTTTCCTCATCTAAGCGAGCGAAGCGTTTCGAGGTACGGACATTACTGTAGTAGACAACCCTCACTCATTATGACTGAATATATCGATTTGGGAAGATCTTCTCGTTCCTACTTTCTTATTTTTCATGCTCCAAGCCTCTCCTCTCCTTGGGGCATTAATTTCACTCAATTGCTTACACTCACTCCATCACTTACCACGTTACCTACCGTCCCTTAATAATCTATCATGTTTCTTTTGAAAAAAAAAAAAATGAAAAAAGATCCCCCATCAAGCGAACGCACTAACGCGACCGGAATGGGAGCAGACCAGAACCAGACTACCAGGCTTGCTGATCTGATTACATCTTCTAATCATATATTCAGGAATTCGCCTACGTTCTAGTGAGTCTATTCACACAAAGAAAAAAGCGAAGCAGCGTACGGGTATATTACACACCATCATATCCCGTCCTACATGCACAGATGACAAGAAACGCCACGAGAAAAAAAATGAGAATGGAAAAAGAAACAAATTTTAAAATCCCATCCGTTGCAGTCTTGGATCATTAGCAAGCAACCGAGGGGGAGGGGGAGAAATCTTTAGAATTGGATATATACTTTGAGTTGCAATAAGGTAGCTTGTCTTTGGATCTTCTGTTACTCTTCTCCGTTCCTTCAACTCTCTGCTCATTCATATCCATCCATACATACAAGACAAGAACTTCTCCCTCCCTCCTCTCAATCGCTAACTTGCCGTTTTCACATTGGTGCGTGCGGACATGCACACTCTGTACTCGTGCGATGAGAGTGGAGAACGAGAAGATTCCATCCATCCATTTCTATCTACAGGAAAGAGTTGGATTCGAGATGATCCGGATGCTTGGCTCTGGTACTGTAGCCGGATATGTCAACACCCGAACGAAAGCATCCATCCCATCATCCAGTAAATATCGAAATTCTCGAGCTTCAAGACAAACATGAGATATCTGATATCAAAAGCCTGTTCATGCATCAAAGGGAAAAGTGAAAACGTGAGGCGCCAGCCAAAAGAAGCAATTAAGTAGGCCGACCCAGTGATGTAAAGTTAAAATGGTATATCCTGCCGGCCTTTGAAACGCCTGTACGCTAAACGCAGATCCGTCGAATAGCAAACACCTTCCCCTTTCCTTTTCGAGCTTTGCTTTTAGGTAAAGTCCCATACCGAGTAAGTAAACATCAAACGCTAATCCAACAGAAGCCCCCGAACAATGTACAAACACGAACCCACTCTAAACTCCAGCGAGACTAACTCCCTTTGAACTAGTCCTAAAGATGAACAAATCACTCTGGAGGAAGTCACTCCTATAACGTCTTTCCCTCCGCCATATTCTTCCTCAGCCTCTCAAAATAAGCTTTCGGCCACAGAGTCAAAAGCTCCGTCTCACTCGGATTTCCCGCCTTACACTTCGCCGCCACACTCAGCAGTATCCTACCCAGCAACTCCTCACTAATTGGCAACGCATCATCATATTCAACCGGATTCAAGAAGGGATCTTGCTCATCCAGCAACTCGGTCGCGGATGGTCGTTCAGCTTGATTTCTATTTAAACACCTTTTGAGAGTCTTGATGAGAGCGGAAGGTACAGGGACGGATCCCACGCCGACGGAGGGATATTCGATCTCATAGTTCCAGTTAATGATCGCTTGACAGCGGTGAATCGGATTCTGGATGTGGCCGAAAGGGGGTCGCCCGTAGGTCATCTGGTATAAGATACAGGCTAGACTCCAGATATCGCTCGGCTTGCCGAGTTTCATCAATCTAGGCTCATTATTCTGGATACGGCCTCTTGCATCGGGTTTGGGAGCGTTGGAATCCATGAGTGACTCGGGGGACATGTAGTTTGGTGTTCCGATCTGGTTTTCACGATGGACGTTGACGGTTTCATCGGTTTGGATTGCGTTGGCGATGCCGAAATCAATGAGTTTGAGGCGGCCTTGGACGAGAACGAAGTTATGGGGTTTCAGGTCGGAATGCACGATGTCGTGTTCGTGGATGGCTTGGAGACATTCGAGCATTTCTTTCCAGTAGTGACGGACGAAACTGGCGTCAAATTTGGAGTTCTCGGCCTTCAAGCGAAGATCCAACATTTTGTTCATGTCCAGCTCTCCCATTTCCATCAACTAGAACATGTCAGTTATGAGCGCCATTTGCTAGAGTGATCAAACATACCACAGTCAATGTCGACTTCTCTTCGTTAAGTTCGAAATCATAGAGACGAATCACTCTCTCCACCCCTTCAAGTTTCTTAAGCAAGTCGATCTCGCCCTTGAAACCCCTCACGGCAGAATCATCCGCATCTTCCAAGGAAACTCGTTTCAAAGCAAAGAATTTCGAATTCTCCGCCATCACTCGGTAAACCCGTGAGCTCCCTCCACGTCCAATACAATCTAACCTCGTGAAGTTCTTCCCATTGACCTTCAATCGGTTTCTCTTTCCGGCGGCATGTGAAGCTGTAGCCGCTCCAGCAGTACTCGTAGCAGCGTCCAGAATTGACATCTTGGGTGGTGGAGGTGCAGGTCTCCGAGGCGTATTCTGACTTCTGAGAGCCAAGGGTGGTCTCTCTGAAGGTGTCGCTGTACGTAAGATATCGAGATCCATGCTTGCTGGTCGAACGGGCACTTTTTCCATTTTGTCCAGGTGAACCAGCGGGGCTTGTTTGTTCCGCTTGAAGGTTGGAGGTGCTTCATTCTCCTGGTCATGGGCCGAAGGCAGATCTGGTCGAGGTGCTGGCACTTTGAAAACTGGCTGTACTGGTTGCGAAACTATCTTTGGTTGTAGAGAACCCGGCCTGTCTGAGCTGAATAGCGTCGGGGGCGGAGGAGATTTCGATCTCAGAACCGAATTCAATACTTCCTTGGTGCTAATGGGACTTCCAGAGGCAAAGTCTCTGTATGCTGAGGGATGATATGACCCCATCAATGGTTCTTTTTCCTGACTCGACCCAGCATTTTGACTCTGTGACTCGGGTGCTTGAGATTCTTGACTTTGAGGTTCCTGGCTCGATGGTGCAGAGTCCAGTGCATTGTCGTGCTCATCGACTGGGCTCTGTTCCTCTTCATCCATTCGCCTCCTCCCTCGACGCGCTGGTCCTCTCATGAAACTCCCAGCCACCTTTACGACTCCTTTCGTACGCAGGGAGCTTTCCTCTCCATACTTTGTCCTCCCAACTGTTGATGGCTGATACCTCGATACACTCCCTTGACTAGTCGCAAGATGCGATCGGGCAGCAGTTGTCGGATAATCTTGAGTATCTAGATCGTGCTCCTCATTTCTTGGGGCCGAATCCGCCCTCAAAGAACTCCGCCCTGAGGAACCAAACGACCGTCTAAGATTGCCAGAAACAGGCAAACGAACCGTCCGAGGTGCTGGCGCTGGTGTACTCAAGTCCAAAGGACTCTCTGGCTTCTCGACCGGCTTATCAACAGGTTTCTGTACCGCAGATAAAGATGAAGTTCTTCGTAAAGTCGACGGAGTAGCACTTAATCGCACAACTCTCCTCTTATAGGGATTATTAATCCTAGTGCTGGCTGCTGGTGAGATCTTCTTATCTGCACTGCCACCGGCACCTCCTGCTTTGAATTGAAACCCCCCAATATCCGTCGGATCAGGTGTAGTTTTCGCTGTGTGCGGAAGGGATGTCTCGACTGCTGGCGCCGCATCATTGAGCAAGGCATTGGTGAGTGCCGAGAACTTCATCATCGGCAACGGGATCTCATCGTCAGAACTATCGTTCAGCGAGTAGGTTCGCGCATGCGCTTCTGCTGGTAAGGGATCTCCACGAGTCAACTGCGGCCTGGCTATGGACTGCTTGAAATTCTGTCGAGATGCCGGTCTTCTGAGCGATGTGAAATGGGATGATCCCATAGGTGTTGGTGATGCCATGGCCATAGTATTGTTTGGTTCGATTTGACCGGAAGCGCTGATTGTGTTTATTGATTCTTGTTAGATGGCTATGTTGGCGAAGATGTTATTTTACCGCGTCGATTCATGTAATTCCATGGTTGAGCAAGAGGATGTCGAAGCAATCAGCTATTTTGCACGTCGTGGGCTGGAGATAACGCGTGGAGGATAAAGCTCAGCTCTGGCCAGGAGAATTGGATCGTGCAAGCAAGTATTATTTAGCCTGTCGCCTGAGCAACGCCAAATGCCCCTCAGGGCCCCCTGCTTCAAGAACATCCAAGCTTCTCTTCATGTGAACATGTCTCACCACTTGGTGCTAACCATTATAACACATATAGCCTCGTTTCTTGAACTTGGTTGACACTGGGATTAACCAACGTACTGAATTCTCCAAAAGGTTCCGATATTTTGAATACTTGTTGAACACTTGTATTGACTGTTGCTTGTTCGCTTCTTGACGTTACAGACTTCACTCAGGAAGTTGAAACCTTAAATTTATGAAAGTTCCGCGTCCATATCTCGTCACTACAGCTCGAGATGCTTCTCACTAATTCCCTCCGAGTGCTCTGCTTCGGAGACAGCATTACAGCCGGCCATACACAAGGCGGCTCATTATTTCATCCGTATGGGATAGCCTTGAAAGCTTCTTTGGAGAAGTCATTGCCCACATGGAACATATCGATAGACATTCAAGGGTTGGGTGGGGATCAAGCAGTTAGTCCGCCTGGTGTATTCTTTCCGAGGATGGATAAACTCTGTAAGTCATGGCTAGACTTCTAGATTGCTCTTATATTACTCGGAATCTCCACCATGACACTTCTCGTGATATAGAAGAATCTCTCCTTGCAATTCATCATTTCCAACGACGTCTCTTTACAGTTCCTCATCACTTCTTCTCTCTCTTCCTCACATTATCTCTCTCTATACAGGCCAACCTTAATACGATCTCTAACACAATGCCCAGTCTCCGAAGTCCACCCCAACACTCCCTACGACTGGGCCATCGTCCTGGGCGGAACCAACGATCTCAACCAGGACCGTCTCCCATCAGACATCTTCCCCGCTCTCCAAAAAGTATGGGCGATGCCCCTATCAAACAACACGAAAGTCTTGGCTTTGACTATTACGGGCTGTGGAGCTTGTATGCCTGTCGTACCTGAGAGGCGGGCCGATGTGAACCAGATGATTTTGAGTCATCAGGAGAAGGGATTGTAAGTTATATTTTGCGTGCTTATGATGCTTTGATGTGCTACACATCCTTGATCGATTCTGTCATCTTCCACTTCCGTTTCTAGAGTCTCAAGTCCGAGTATAGGACTAAAAGTTTGATTTCAAGCGATTGTGTTCACTTGACAATATCTAAATTTATATTGGTATTCTCACTCACACTAACATGTTCAGCTACACATACGACCTCCACAAAGCCGTACCGTACTGGGGAATGCCCATCGACCAGCGCAAAGAGATCTGGGACGACACTTTGCATTTCACAGTCAAAGGGTATGATCTTATTGGGAGACTACTTGCTGATCGTATTGTGCAGTTGGAGAAGGAGATTGAGAGGGAGGGTCTGACGAGGGAGATCGATGTTGAGGCGGAGAGGCAGGAGTTGAGGAGGAGAGCCGGGGTGAGGAATTGGAGGACTGCTGAGGGGAGGAAGGTGGAGGTAGGGGGCTGGGAGGGACGGGAGGGCCAGGAAGAGCTGTGAAAAGTTTTGAGTGAGAAATCAAGTCATTGGGCATGTAGGGATCACAGATGGGCTTCTTAAACGTTGCTGAGAACCAGAAATTCAAGTAGGTGCTGTAGATTTGTCTACGTCAATCTACTCACTGATCGTCGATGCTCTGCTTGAATGTGTGACTGAAAGCGTATAGTATGAAATTATATTCAGATCCGATTCTTGGAAGCGTGGAAGAGATGCGAAGCCTATGCTTATTTCAGTCCTGTGCAGTCTTTCGTTGGTATCATCTTGTGATACCCGTAACGCCGTCCATGTGCCAGCAAATTGCTTCCCTTCAATGCAAACCGTCTAAACGCCAGTCTCTTATTTGACGGTACCCACTGTTCTCAAACAACCAGATTCTTTGCAACAAAGTCCTAATCGTGTGTTAGCTGATGGGCTGTCTGCAGTCGGCGTAAGATACTCACAGGGTATACCAGCTGAAGCTCCGAAGTAACTTTCTCAACTTCCTCCGCCAAACCCTGAACATTTGAATCCCATCGCTTCAACTCTCTCCCCACAACACCCTCTGACCTCCCACTACCCTTCACACCTGTAGCCTCACCACCCTCAAACCATATAAACCTCTCAATCTGATCAATCCGCCCAACCAATCTCCCCTGCTCAATCATCCTAGCCGTCGTCTCCTCAGCCTTATCCCCATCCAGTCCAAGCAGCAATCCTAGCGCATCAAACCCAATATTGCTGTACAACCTCGAAGCACCTCTGAGATTATGTTCCACCACCGCTTTCGCCAAAACCGTACTCCCATCCGAAGTCTTTGCAAGTTGATGCGGCGCCAGACCCTCCGCGAACTTAGCTACCTCTGTAGGCGACAAGAGACGATCGAGGAACATCTTCTCCAGAATACTGTACTCCTCTAACGTACTCGTTCTCTCATCCTTATACAATCTTCCCAGCGCACGACTTCTCGCTGGTCCAGCAGGTGCAAGGACAGCACATTTGATTGCCATACTCAGCGTGTGTAGTCTCTCCTCCTCGGCAATAACGGGCATGAAGCTGATATCTTGATAACCTTGCGCAGCAGCCAGGAAGTTCCGTCTCGCATCCTGGATTCTGGCCTGGCAGAGTCTGAAATGTAGGTTCATGTCCCGGTCTTGGACTGTATATATGACATTCTTTGCCTTGTTCAAATACTGCTCTGCGAGCGTTGTATCATCAACCTCTAGGTAATTCCTAGTGATGCGGATCCAGAAACCGACTTTATCTTCATTCGTGACCTTTCTCTGCGAGCTGTCAAGCGGAATTCCAGCTAGGATCTTAGCAGCAGCCAGGAAGTCTTCATCAGCTTCGTAAGCCGTAGCCATAAGTTCGCGGACTTGGGCATTTTGTTCTTCGAAGCTGGAGGCTTGGATGGCGAAGACTGAGAGAGCGTGTTCGCCGACTTCGATTTTGGTTTCGTTGGATGGGAGGTCTTTGAGTGTGTTTACGAAGGAGAGTGTAAGGGCTCGTGTGGCTACTATTCCTAAGGAACTTTCGAATATAGTGTCGAGGATTGCGATGAGGTCTTTTGGGAGGTCGGTGGGGGCGGATGTGAACCGGACGTCTTTTAAGAGAGCTTCGTAGCCTTGTTGTGGATCTTGGGAATTGGGAATTGTGCTTAGAGCACTGGCGACCTTTGCAGATACCATAATCAAAGCGTATATGAGTTATTCGGAAGATGCTGTACTCAAGTTCTTACGGAGCGTTTGTAAGCTTCAAAGTGTTGATGAGGCTGAAGCTTGGATGGCGGGGTGAGCTTCGATTGAGCTCCAGGCTGAGCTTGGCACTAGTGCTCGCGAGAATCCCTGGAGTGGAGACATACCAGGTAAGCTCTATTTACTTCAATGCAATGATTCATAATTGAAGCTGTAAGTAATAAGATGATGTGACATTACATCACATTAGTCAGGAGTCATTAGAATTATTTATAATATTAATCAATAGATATTCATTGTGAGAACCTACACTATAGACTCCCGACTTGCTTACGGTGCATCGTTATACTATAACTTAAGTGGACTGGTATGATAACCCTGTTTATGGCTTCCTATCTTAGGAGACTTTGTGTGGTATCATACAATAAATTCCGGATCTTTTGATCCAAATTACCATTTCATGGGCCGTGGCCGTCATATTTTCTTCCAGAAACCGGAAAACACCGCCAAATACATAAGTGGCCCTGCCCGTCCATACCAAACGCCTGCCATACCCCCAATCCCTGGTATCAAACGTCCTCGAATTTCACATCTTCATCTTCTTCGCCATCTTCCTCGTCTGCCATGTCACTGTCCTCACCTCCCATATCCTCTGCTGTTGGCGCAACAGCATCACCCTCACCTGCATAATTTGAGATCCTATTTTCCGCTTTCAAGGACCATTGAGTAGCAAATCTTCCACTCTTGGCTAGTACCGCAACCTTCTCTAAAGTCTCTCGCAGGTATGCCTCGGGCTGTTGAAGTTCTGCACGGAGAGCTTTCATAGACCAGTAATTGTACTTTCGGAAACAGTCGAAAATGCGATCCAGTAGTTCGTTTTGTGGCATACGGGCCGTCTTCATCATCTGTGGACGCTCCTTGGTAGTTTGATTCTTGGTTTTCTGAAGGTTATTAGCAGTGAAATACTAAAGAGGAGGAGCAAAACATACAATAAAGTCGTTGAACGAATTCTGGGCATGGATTGTACCAGGCTGTATAAAGCCCGGTCCAAGCATAGCCAGATCCTCCTTGACGAACTTTGTATGGAGCTTCGGGCGCATAGCTTCAAGCGTTCGAACTGCCAGAAGATGTTGCGACTCTTTGTTATCCACGGCGATACAATTGATCTCATGTGCTACCTTGCCAGCGAGTGTCGTCCGCTCTATAGATCTATTAGCACGTATCCGCGGTGTGCAGCCAATGGTACTAACTGGGAATCGCTTTTCTGAAGTAGGGCTGGAAGCGCTTGTTTGGATCATATGGTTGTTTCGAGAACGGCTTGTCATTCTTTGGTCGAGTAAGTCTGGAAGGCATGTTGGCGCTTGCAAGGTCAAATTTCGCCCTTGATCTCGATTTGAAGCCTGGGAGGTCCTTTTCAGTGAACACATAGGTATTCTTGACGGTCTCATCAGTGATATCCAAGTCGTACTCCTTTGGAATATTTTGATGTTCGGCGAGTGCAGGAGTCAAAAGCATCTGGAGGCGCATCTGTACCAATTAGCGATGAATCTCCAACCTACGCAGGAGATACACACCTTTCCATCAGGATCCACGGATTGTCTAATAGTCCCCAGAGGAATCTCCGCATCGTCGTCAAGATTAGACCATGCCTCCCAGATGTACTTTGGCACACGCGCGAGATACAGCTTCTGGAAATCGGGCGAGGGATTGAATTCGAGATCTCCGGCGTCTTCGTAGATATCCTCCTCGCTCAGGCCTGATGGAGAGGCCGCATTCTCTGGATCCGGCTTAACTTTTACATCCTCCATGGCTGCGAGGTAGCTACTTTAACCTCTGGACCATGTAGTGGGCAAGATTCGAATGACTGCTGCGAGGTGTTTTAAGCAGACAGTTCCCTGTTCTTTGTCGTATTAAGCTGTAGTCCAGAAGAAGTGTGCAAGGCAAACAACTAGAGCCGACGGAATGTTAGCCCACCCACAGTAGCCTTACGGTGGTAGACTACAGGGGCCCATGCGGGCACTTGACCCTAGTCTTGCTTTGGTTAGCTCGAAAGGGAAGGCGTCTACTCGTACAGCTGCAAGGCAAGGAAGGCATGTCATGTCACCCTTCGAATTTCACCCGCAATTAAAGCAATCAAGCAACCAAGCACCCAACGCATCTACTTTCCTAATTATTCTTTCCTCCCTCAGCCAAGTTTGACTGTACAACCAACGACGCTGAATATTTCTACGACTAGATAACAGCATAGACCTGTAGTTTGACTAATCTATAGTTACCATGGCTTCAGACGATCATCAAGAAATGCTCAATAAGATCAGCCAACTTGCTGGTAAGTTGCCCCGCGCAAGTCGTTTGCCATACACACAACTAAACGCGCGCCCAGGTCAAATCAATAGACACAAGAATGGCCAGACCTCAGAGCAGCAAGAAAAGTATCCGCAGAGCTACGGAGGTATGCAGACACCGGAGCTATCTGCTCAACGCGATCTGACCAAAACCAAAGGATATCCTCCGTACAATTCCGGATGGCGAGGCTCCATCCGTGGCCGAGGCATTCGAGGAGCCAGAAGTTTCTCGAGAGGGGGAAGACAAAACCACGTTCATCGAAACAAAACCCTAGTCTTGAATGCCAGTAATACCCTCGCCCAATCAGCCAACGAGAACATCGCTCCCTTGATCAATGCAGGCACTACCAACTGGGTGACTAAGAACGATCGCGGTCATCGTCAGCTCATCAATCCCGCCGTATTCGAGGCAGAAAAGGGCTTGAGAGTCAAGTCGATGGAGGAGACCAGATTGTTTAAGCTGAAGAGGAAAGATCTACACGAACGAGCAAAACTTGAAAGATTCGTTAAGGCAGAAAACACGCGCCGGGTAGTCGTAGATGGAGGTATTTTCAGAGTCAGCAAGGGTGGCGCGAAGCTTGAGAGAATATCGGGTGAGGGACTATGCACATGGCATTGGATACAAGAGTTGTCGTCGTTGCGACAATCATACTTACAACATCTAGGAGCCCCTACCCCCAAAATCTGTGTCGTTTCAGGCATCAAGTTCTATCGGAGTAAGAACGGAAATATGTATCGGGATGCTTCCATAAAAATATCCGGGTAAGACAGCCTTTTGAGAACTGACTACACCTTAACAGCACTGACATGGACAACTCCAGAAAAGCAAAGAAGACGACCAAGCCTTGCAAGGCTTTCAACCTTACGGGTATTCCATTTCTCTTCGAAGTCCCCAGCTTTTGTTTTAAACTGGTGGGGAGCCCCGGGTTTCAGCTAACACTCTCTTCTAGGTTCCTGTTCTGCAGCAGATTGCCCATTTGTTCATGATCCACTAAAGGTGGCAGTATGCAGAGAGTTCCTTCTCAAAGGATCGTGTCCAAGTGGAGATTATTGTGACCTGTCACATGAACTAACCCCTGAGAGAACCCCAACTTGTATGCACTTCGCCAGAGGGAACTGCTCCAAGGATAATTGTCCCTACACACATGTTCGAGTCTCGCCATCTGCGCTGGTCTGTCGTTCGTTCGGCATCTATGGCTACTGCGAGAAGGGTGCAAGCTGTACAGAACGACATGTTAATGAGTGCCCTGACTTCAGCAATACAGGTACATGCACCACCGAGGGATGTAAACTGCTTCACCGGAACAAGGCCAGTGTCATGCGTAGCAACACAGACCCAACCAAACAGATGGACCCCATGATCGAGGACATTTCTAGCGATGAGGAGGGAATGGGAAGCGATGATGTGGACTCTGATGGGATGGAAGAATTTCTCGGCCATGACGGAGAGATTGACGAAGATATTCCCCAGCAACAAAATTTCGTCTCCATTCGATAATGGATTGCCTTTAGGACCTTGATTCTCTAGCCCATACTAGAAGGTGTTGATTTTCACTTACTTTCCTTGGTTTCCAAGCTCTTTTGATAGCGGGCTTCACCGACTTGAAGAAATCTGGTTTGGCGAGGAGGATGCAAATATACCCGGGTAGGAAGTGATTGCAGGGAGCCGATGCTCTCATTGCTATGATTTTTGTATAGAATAGAAAGAAAAAGCGGAAATGCAAGCAAGAGTCAATGAGAAACAATCATGAATGCATTCCTTTCTTTTCTTATGTCTTTCGCAATTTCATATTCATCACTCCATCTGCATTCTAGATCTAGTCCAAGTGGAGTAGGCTTCTAAATCGCATGGAGTTCTCATTTCCTTGCAACTGTACTTGAAGCAAAACCTGTTTGTAGTACGTCGTTTCACATGTTGAAGATGAATCCCATGCAGCATGAACCTTGTCACGAAAAGGCTCCTGTAGTTCTAGACATTGTATTGTGGCACTTCATCCTTACAACTGAAGCGAGGAACAGCAATCTCCTTCACGTACACAGCCCTCAATTCTGAATCTGCATCGAGCGGATGTCAGAGAGGGCCAAACTTCTATTGGGTCTCGCAGAGCCCGAGAGCATCTACATCTATATAAAGAAAATGGAGAAGGAACATATGTAGCTTCTAGCAGCGTTCGACGCCGGGTCTTTTTTTGCTGTTGCAAGCAACAGTGCAATGGGTGGGATATCCTCCTGAGTTCCAGCCCAACCCCATCGATATATGGTCCAGTGCGGGTCTGGCCCGATGAACCTCACTGTTCCCCCATGCTGTGAGCGAGGGAGAGATAGTTACTCATCGCAGCTTTCTTCATCTGGCTCAGGAATTCCCTGAGGCTCAGGCGCCGCCTGAGGTTCAGATTTCGCCTGGGGCTTAGAACTTTTCCCCTGTGGCTCAGGTTGCTTCTGGGGAGCAGGTTTCCTCTGGTGAGCAGGTTTCTCCTGATGAGCAGGTTTCTCCTGGGGTTCAGGCGCCGCCTGAGGTTCAGGTTTCGCCTGGGGCTAAGGACTTCCCCCCTGTGGCTCAGGTTTCCTCTGGTGAGCAGGTTTCCTCTGGTGAGCAGGTTTCTCCTGGTGAGCAGGCTTCTCCTGGGAAGCAGGTTTCTCCTCGGTCCCAGATTTCCTCTGAGGCTTAGGAGTCGCCTCCGCAGGCTTCCTAGTGCTCGTCTTCAAAGTCTGAATTGGTGCAGGGCCGGGGTTGACTGCTCCATCCACAGCGGCACCAGCGACAGCTCCAGAGCTTGATCCATTCCAGACATCTGGGCCCGCAGATGGGAAGTCCTTCATACCGTTGTAGACGCTGAAGTGGGCGTATGGGTCGGTGTCCTTGTATGCGCCAGGGAACTTGACAAGCGGGCCTGGGGTACCGGTACCGCCGTCGATGACCTTGACTTGCATGCAAGATACATATTGCTCGGGTTCGCCGATGTGACAGCGATGAACAGCTGTGTTGGAAGGCGAAGGTCAGTCGATATTTTGATGTTTGATGGTGAGTATGGAAAGACTTACCGATGTGCTCAACTCGGACGAGGTATTCTCCGTTGGGTGTCTCTTTGGGAATGGTGACTGTGATAGTATTCCTCTTCCAGGTGCACCAAGCGTCATCGGTGAGCCTACCGCCCTTGTTGCAGATTCCTTCTTCCCAGATCTTGAACCAGCTGCCCGATCCGTCGTATTCCTTGACAGAGCCCGTAGGGGCCAAGGACATGTATACCATACCGGTACCTGGGATACATTAGGTCGACGCTTTTTTCATGTACTACGGAAGAACGGAAGAAGAAGTACATACCTGGATGAGCCATCGAGGCATCAACACCAAGTGTGAATGTAATTGCAGTGCCAGCCGCGATAGTCATCACCTCAGTGGTTCCAGAAGCACCACCTCCCTGGTTGCATCTGATATCCGGTCCGTCGACATAAGAGTGATCACGAATGTCGGCAGCTGGATTACTGGAGAACTTGATGGGGTTGTACCATGTCGGGCGAGTGAACTTTCGGATGTACTGGTTTTTTTTGCTGGTGACGCCCCTGACATTGCTGGTATCGAAGAAGTAAAGAGCTGATACTACTTCAGCAAGGGCAGCAGCGACGATGATGGAGAGCTTCACTGTACTGAAGAGGTAAGAAAAGCTTTCTTTAGCTGGTATTGATCAGGGTTTGAAGAAACAAAGACTGAACAACTCAAGTGAAGAAAAGAATGGCAACACTAAGAACAATACAGCTGAAATAAGATATGAATGAGCGAATGAATGAATGAATCTCTCTGAAGATGCTCCGTGTAAGGGGCAAAATTGAGAGGAAAACCTATACTATTTAACATTTTTTTCATGGACAGAAGCCATCACATTGTGACATATATCTCTGAGGTGTAACCCTGCCCATCAAGTTTCAAACACCAAAACGACAGAACAAGACTCCCAAGGGGTACCTCATTTCGTCAAATCGTAGAAATCGACAATACACCAGCCAAGACTAAGAGGTAACCAGCAAAAGATGGAAGATGCCAATGAGCCAAGGACTCCTGGTCGACGCCACGAGATATGCTAGTGCCAGAATGTGGAGATGCGGCGTCGAACGTACTATAGAACAAACGAACGAGTTGTCACGGTGTAGCCCGATTTAGTTATGAACCTCATTCAAGTCGTGTAGGCATTTCCATCTATATTGGGCCAAGCACTAGATTGAGGCTCACGCTCTCCTGGGAGTTTATGTGAAACGGGCGTCTTCTCTACTACGAACACCCGCACGGACGGACTTCGATGAACACGAGACGAACGCCTGAAAGCGAGTTCGACGCTTTGTTTCCTGACCCTGTTGACAAGGCTGAATTAATGGAATGTTTATAGGTGTGTGAAACATTCGGAAGATTAGACACTGTCTAGACTCGTCTGGAATGATGGTCGTGATCCGAGGTTGAGCCAGTCGGAGCTAATGAAGCGAGTCAACACCTCGGAGTTGACATCCATCTCGCGTAAAAATACGAGGCGATATTTGTGACTTCAATATCGTACACAAATAAAAGCTGACAATCGCTCCTTGATAGCGATCGAGACCCGGTCGTGTTACTGTCGACCTTTTACCACATCCCTGTTTCACAGCTTCCAATAGCGTCCTGCGCTGAGTAGCAAGGGATGACTTTCTCCTCCATCACTTCATCAGTGTTCGCGATGATTAGCGAACACTCACTGTATCTGAATTCCAAAGCTCAAAGTGAACAGGTCTGCAGATGAAGCATCCTCTGATCTGATCCCAAGCCTCCAGCCAACGATTAGCGAGCTTCGCCAGGATGTGTCTCGACTTCAGGGTATCATCGACGGAAATTTTACATCTTCCGGAGCTCAGCAGACGCAGCAGCATACTGGTCATCAGTTTTTACTATTTTGCAGACTTTCCATTGAGCTCCGGCATATGATCTGTGCGTCTTCCGAGAGATATTTCCTCTTCCTCTCCACGTCTGGTATTGTGCTAGCTCAGATTACATGAAGGCGGCGTCTCCATGCCACAGAGAATCCTTCGGGACCTTTTGGTTCTGAAAGATTGACGAGTGCTATCCTTGGCAAATTACAGCTTATTTGATAATGTTTACCATCCAAAATGTCACAGAGTCTTTTCACATACGTGAGTTGCAAAATTCAGGAGTAATCGTGCAGACGGCAAGCAGTGGCTGATCTTTTTGCTTCAGCACCCCGCAAATCATTGCAAACGTCGACTCTGATATCAAAAGTCCGTCTATGAGTCCCAGTCAAGTGAACCGAATCATGGAAGCCTGCCGAGAAGCGGAGGCAGTCGGTATGAGTTTCCAGATCCTATACTTAGAATACAAGATGTGGAGCACATACAGGCTATTCGTCAACCTGGATCGCGACACCATTTATCTTGCGAGTGGTCACTGCATTCCTCAAGAATTAAGATATGGAGTTAAGGTGCAGGACTTGCTTCGATCCAACTTCATCGGAGGCCAAAGACTCTCTTACGACCATCGGGTGTAGTCACGACCTGAGACTTTTCCGGCTCGCCATACCTAAGCACCATTGTGGTCTACCAAATAGACGGAGCTGGAATATTATTGAACATGTCAAGAAGTTCAACGGTCTCTCAGAATCCTGTATCATAGCCTTACCTCAACGAGCCACCAGATGTTCTGCTGCGAACCTCAACAAGTGCACTAGCTCTGTCGCCGGCACGAAGTTTCAGAAGTTTTTGACGGAAGCCTACCCGGCAAGAAGAATCCAGTGGAATGGAGCTTTGTGCAGCTCTTGCTTTGGGGATCGGGCAAGCGTTCAAGATCAATAAAGACCAATTTCGTGTGAGCTTCAGGATGGAATATGGGTCCGAGCGATGGTCACCTCTCTCGATACAAATCTATAGTGCAGATACTAGAATTGCAATGATATACATAGTCCACAAGAGAACATCACTGGACAGCAGAATTTGAAGCCAGAGATTCAAAGTCGAAACAACCCACGGGTCGCTTCCGCAAGTAATTATTGTTGAGGCGGTCGGTACCTTCGCGTGACGCCAGAGACCAACTCACTATCCAGTTCAAATTCTGCGCCAAAGGACGCCATTGAATACCAGGAATTCATTCATTGCAATAGTGCTCAATGAGGTGTATCGCATACGTAGATTGCATGATATCACCACGCCCCAGCGTTTGTCCTCGCTTGCTTGTTTACCGTAAGCTCTTGAATCCCAAGCACCGCCGCTTGTGCTATTCTCTTTGCGTCACCGCTGTACGCGCATCGCGTAACGACGAAAAGGACTGACAATCGCGTGTGTTCTGTAAGTGGTTCGAGGATGAGGAGTGCGGCGATCCTTGGAAACATCGTCAGGAGAAAGAGAGAGAGGGAGAGAGAGAGAGAGAGAGTATGTTAATGGAGGATCGGGGTCATGTGCACTAACTTCATCAAACAAACACGTGGGATCGTGTTCCTAGAAAAGCCATAGATTGCTATATCAATACAAGAACCCTTCTCTCTATGAAGATGCCTGACATGGCTTTCTATCGACGCAGGCTCGAGAGGTTCTTTACAATGGAGATGTTATGGATACACGTGATCATGTTCCTCTACCCATCGCGCAGCCTTCATCTTGCAAGCTCTTCACTCGAAATCATCGTCCTCAAGCATCTCATCGCGATGAACACCCTACGGAACATCTTTCGCAGCCCGTGCATATCGTCAGTGTTGTCCCCCGCAGCACCGATATGTCATTATAACATCCTTTAAACCGAGCATCCTTTCACAGCTCTCGCACGCCTTGATTTCTCTACATTATTTCGCATCTCATATCACAAATCTCTCGTGCATAATTTCCAAACCTTCTCTCGCTATAATTTCTATTTCCGGAGCGATGCTCGAGATCCTTCCTGCACGTATGCGTCTTGTGCTTTTGCTTACGCCGCTTTGTGCTGCGGATAGTCTCAGGTCAGCTCTGGTGTTGTGGAAGGAAGATGTGAGGGAAGTCATAGCAGGCGTGGTATTGATATATCTTCCGGCTTTACGGAATCCCGCTGTGAAACGTCGTCATAGAGTGGTTTTCGGAGCTTGTGGAGAGGGAGAATGATGCAGGCTAGGCTGGCTGTAGGAAGGGGAAGGGGAAGGATGTTCAGCACATCGTAGTTTCTATGAGGCATTCACTTTGTTTGTGGATATCTCCAGGACGGAATCAGGTATCATGTTGTGTCTCTTTCTTACCTGTGAGGCTCGTTGGTACGAGTTCTCCTCCGCCAGAAGGGGAGGTTGAGTGGCTGGGCTACCACTGACCAAACCATGAAAGGGAGTAGAGATTTGATTTGTCATTTTGTGGCGCGGCAATTACCTCTTCCTAATATCTACGTATTTGGTCATGGCTTGCGTAATTTGGTTTCTCGCCTATGATCTGGAAGTTAACTTTATTGAAGATTCATGCAGATCTGGAAGTCCAGAGCCTATAATCGACACAGCACCACCTTTTCTCCAAAAGTCAAGAGTTCTTAATTCAGCCTTGATATACCCTCTGAAAATCTAAGCAGAGGGGGGCAGTGCTTACCCGAGATAAAGGAGGGTAGTGCACGATCTCCAAGCATTAGGAGGGGGTTGATCGACCCCATTTTGACGCTCGTGGGGGGATGTTCATTCGGTAAATGTCGATCGAGATCGCATAGGAGACGTAATCTCTCGGTCAAAGGCAGGATGAAAACTCCAGCCAAAACCAAATCAATAATAGGAAAGCTATTAAGTAGAAGGTGGGAAGTGGAGAGACGCCTCTCCAAACTCAAAGCCTTATGAAGGGTTCGGACGTTCGAATAAATTCGGCTGCCGTAAGAGGCTATAAATAAAGAGGGATACCCAAGTTCGAGGAGGCTGGGATCCCTTACAAATGAGTCAAAGGAACTGTTCAGATGGCAGGAAAGATGGACGAGTGACTGGCGTGCGTGGAAAGAGATGGGATGGAGGGATACCCGGGCCCGTGGAGCTGGGCTCTCCTTCCTTTAGATCGGATGGAGAGTTTGGATGGTGGGGGTTGGAACGAACGGAACGTTGGAAGAACAAATCTACGGCGTATGAACGTCAATGCGAACCTAGCATGTTCGAATTACCAGGCCCGGGATCCATTCGAAATGGGGAACTTGCAAAGAAAACTCGGATCTCGAAGGAGGAATTGTGGATTGAGTGTGATGGGATAATCATGCCCGGTGAACCATCCCGGAAGCGGCATTCAGACTTTGGACAATTGCATGGAAGAGAGCAGCGGCATTTATCGAAGCAGAAAAGAAGAAAATGAAACGAGATGAGAGGCCAAGATCCGGATGCGGCATCATCTCTTGAAGACCATCTTATTATCCCTCTATCTTGGCGCTGGCCATAATCGAGATCTCATTTTGTATACCAATGACGAGCGAGGGTCGATGGATAGGCTTTCCTGGAGCAGCAGATCTGTAATCTCCTCGGATGAACAAGGAAAGAATAAGGGAATATTCTCTTGACATATTTAGGGCTCGTGTGCCAGTCACACATCCCGCCAGCCATCGACCCCATCCATATTCACAGCTCGCTCGCTTCGCTCAAACACACAACAAAGAACTCGCAACAAAGAGCCCGAAACCAAGAAGCAGAAAAAGAAATTGTGGCTGGAGGAGAGTTTGGTCAGTGCGAAAGGGGAGCCAATGATTAGAAAAGTCAAAATGGGATGTCGTCACCGACACAATCCTAAGGGACCTAAGGGAGCCCAAACATTCCATATCAAGTGTCGCATAAGGGAAGGCTGAGAAGGGATTCCTTGTTCCCACTCACCGCTCCAAAGTGAAACGGAAACCTCTTACGAGATTAGAACAGAACGCACAAACGAACGTTTTGATGCAAGTAGGACAGGTTGATTCCCGTGGGGAGAGCATGGCTAGTAGTACATCCAACTGGTTCTGCAATGTAGCAATAGCCGTGTCTTGTGTTTAAAGGTGGGTAGAGTGTGACCGCTGCAGGCTGCAGCGCTCCGGGCGGGTAGGTTGCAGTAGGCTCGCTGCACAGCACTGCACAGCACTGCACTGCACTGCGGCGCGCCTAGGTTGCATCTGACGGTAGATGTTTGCGCGATGTGAATATGACAGGAGAAACGAGGGTCGCGAAGTGGCCGGAAAACAATGTTGATGATGCATTGTTGTGATAGTCTTTTCAATACCGGCCTGCCGGCGTCAAACGAGGAGATTTTCAAGCGGATTCTCGGAGTGAGACATAAACTTTCCTGTCTCACCCAGACCGACAGCTAAATTGTCTTTCAGCTTGTTTGTTTGCGGATCTGGAATATCGAATGTTTCGTTGCCTCAGATTAGATATTCTGGCGGTGTAGTCTCTCATGCTGCTCGCCAGAGTTTCCGGATGAGAGCCGAGTGATTCCCCTCCTGTCGATTCACACAATTGTGGCCTACAATCCACAACCCGCGTGCGTTTGAAGGGGATGATGATGAGGAGGAGAAGCCAAAGCGTGTCGATTGAAACGGGAGTGAGTTCGTTGTTTGATCATACCAACCACTCAGGTTGTCTATTGCGGAAAACTTGCTGTCGCGTATCCACTGTTGAGTCGAAAGAAGGTTCACCGCTCTGCTTTGTTTACTCCGGCGATGTTCTAGAAGGAGCAGATCTCGGCAGACGGAGCCTCGCTTCCTCATGCCCCTCCCTCCCTGTTCGAGATAGGAAAAGACCGAGATCCCGAAATACCTGGCTGGGATCATCGCCGAAAAGTCACTTGGTGCAATTTCTTCAAACAGAAGAAGTCTGGAAGTCAGTGACAGTAACTATGCCGTCATACACGCAATCGTGATCTGGGATATCTTTATGCCCCCACCTCGGAAATGATTGCAGAGGGAGATGTTGACTTACGAGATCGTGGTAGGAAGGAAACAGAGTTGCGGACAATTAAGATGGATGCCTGGTATGATCTTAAGCAGTGAGGATCTCCCGGTCGATTCTGGAGATATCTCGTCCGATTAAGGTCGTTCGGCAAGGGTTGCCCTGGTCTGGCAGGCAGAGAGAGGCTATCATGATCAGCGAGCGCTTTACCTTGATAGGCCGATATTGGAGTGAAAATGCCCTCGAAGGGGACGAGGAGAGGAAGCTGGAGTTGATCCATATCGACTTGTTAAGTTTCATTCATCTTTGTCGAATCGTCCTGTCGCCCTGACCGTTGGGCACGACTGTTTGTTTACCTTCGGGTAGCCATGACCATTTCCGTAGACTGTTGCGTCGTGAAGTCTGGCAGTCACCTATCATATGAGGCTTCCAGTGCGACCGTTCCTGCGGCCATGGCGAGGCCGCAGCACAGTGCGTACGATGCAGTGGTACGAGAGGATAAGAGGCAATTGCTGAAGATTTCAAAGATGTTTGTTATCAGGGGGCTGGTAAATCCGGCGATAGCGACAGCGTGACATGACGGAATTCACTGAGATGATGAGGATGAGAATTATTTCTGCCCAAGGCGCAAGATATACATCGTACAAAGGATCCATGACCTCAGACAGACAGACTCCTTCCCTCCCATTCAAGCTCTGTAAAACATCCGATCTGACGCGTGACGGAGGGCACTTGAGCGGCCTCTTGTCTCTGACCTCCTCTCCTCACGTCTTCAGGCACAAACGGACCTGGCTGGAAACGAGAGGTCTCGGCTTTCCTTCTCAAGATGGACGACGGACACAAGGCGAGCCGAACGAACGTTTGTTTCATTGGCCCTCCACCGCCCATTCATTCATTCATTACCGTACGAGCCCTCGCAGCCAACCAGCAACTCTAAACAATACCCTTCCTCTGGCGGGCGGGCGGGAGTAGATCGACAGATAGACAGATAGACAGATAGAGCACGAGAGGCGCGACGACACCAATCAGCGCGCGCCCGCGTGGCCTCGCCAAAGAGAGCGTTTTCTTTCTGTTGCGCAACACAAACTTGGCTTGGCTGGCTGGCTACTTCGGCCCTGGTCATGCAGGAGGATCACCGTGGCCTATCGGTGAAGAGGGCAACGACTGGCATGAATGAGGAGAGGAGCGAGGTCAGCGACTGAGAGAGAGCGAGGTCTGTCTCCATAGCTGCCCAACCTGATCAAGGGCACGCACGGGAGTGGTCTGAGAAATGGGAAGTTACAGAGACGGAGAGGCAGTTTTGGAGAAATCTTATTAGTGAGTGGGTGAATCATGGCGATGGGGGATCGAAGCCACTGAAGAGGCCTGTCCGGGTTCACTGTTTATTCGACCCGCGGATGCTGGATAACCAACTCCCTACTGGAAGTGAGACTATTCCCAGTCGCTTAGAGCGCTGAATTGGAGGGAAAGTTTTCCAATCGCAAACCGATGTCCGATGAGAAGAGTCATCCTCCGATTCTGGACTCCTGACTGACAAAAGGTCGTAAGACACGGTTTCGACCTGGTTGTTCCGCATCTATTCCGAGATGGGCGATTGTTGGGTTGGATTTCTTGCATTAATTCAGTAGTACTCACTCCGTCAAGACATTTCTGTGTCCGTTTCTATCAGTAAGAGTTAGCCTTATCGGCCTACGTATAGCATGTAGTGACTTGCTTGGGTCGCAGGAATGATACATTGAATGGATTGCGATTATAGGATGTTTTGGTCGGTCCACCCGTTGGACTCTCTCCCGTTTCTCGAATGATTTTAGGTGGAAGTGTAACATTTCCGGCTCCGCATGTATCGTTTCTCGGAGCTTTATCTTCACAGCTCCTACAAAGCTCTCACAGAGCTTCTCTCCTGCTCGGGTTACTAAAGCTTATAGTTGCCTACTTGGGCCACTGTACTCTCTAAATTCCGTTCCGCTGCTAGGCATACCTCCAAGGCCATACTACTCATTCATATTGCCCAACCTTCACTTGTACTGCGCCAAGTTCATTCATTATCACTCCATTCAGTAACTCTACAGCCCTTCCCCCACGTTACCTTGCGGTATTGTATCGCTTGCACCCGTAGCCGTCGCCTTGCTTTTTCTCCCGTCTCTTCCTAGCCTCAGGACGGATTCCGATCTTGATCTCTCTTCTGACATCCTGATCTCTCCTTCTCCCGGTTCTGGACATTCGAACCATGGCGCATGGAGAGCCCAGCCAGACGGAGAATAATGGCATGGGTCTAGGATGGCATGGGACGAGCAAATATGACATGGGGGTACCCCCCTTCCCCTTCCCCTTCCCTCTCTCCCCTCCCCCTTCCCTCCCTGCACTCCCCTCTATCTCAGTCCCACTCCCTCACTTGACTCTTTCGTAAACTTTTTCGGGTGGGACGAGGGACAGGACGTTTGCAAGCCAGAAGCCCTCCCAGAACCCGCTGCCACTGCGGAAGCCAACCATAAACCATGGAGTAGAGCCAGCCATAGAAGCCGGCGGCCCTACAGTACGAAGGTAAAGTAGCAGCAGCATAGAAGTAGCATACGAATGAATAGCAAAGCATAACACAAGACAAGACTAGCTCGTACGCACGCACGCATACACACGCATATGGGATAAGAAGGCAGCGGGCCCGTTCGCTATCGCAGCTCTCGATTACTACTTGCCAACGGTACTTCAACAGCTCACTCAGTTTGTCTTCAGTTACTGCTAGATTCGCAGTCTGAAGCTCTTTGCCAGCACACGAAGCTTACGAACAGACGAACGAACGAACGAACGAACGAACGATTCAAGTCTCTCGATTGTCATCAGAGATTCTTCATCATCTATTATTCCTCACTCGCTCGCTGCTCATCTGCATCGATTGTTACCTCTCAATCATCGTGATCGATACTCACCGCTACACCATAATCCCCAATCTCGGAAAACCCGCTTCCCCACCATCACACCACAACACAACATTCGCAATGGCAGCTTTTTCAATGCACAACTTTTACAGACCTTCGTTGTTGACGGTCGATACGCATACTCACAACTACTTTGAAGAGGAGGAGGGAAGCATCTTGGACGAGAACATCCTCGACCAGAACGCACTAGACTCCGGACTAGAGATGTCTCCACCCATGAACGGGAGCCGGCGGGATTCCTTTGCAGTATCATCTTCATTGTTCTCACCGAAGACTGATGAATGGCAACATGTAGACATGCAGCATCAGCCGCAGATGGCCTCGAACAATCCTTTTGTTGAGCCGAACAATAATCCCTTTATGCGCATGGAGGCGCAATCGTCGTTTGGCCAGAATCAGAATCAGAATCACGGATGGTCGATGGGCAATGCGTCAGGCATGAGCACTCCAATGCGAGGACATGATGGATTGCCTTCTGAATTTGAGGTTCCAACATTCCAAAGGCCTATGCAAACCCCCTTCACCAATCCCGGAAATCAGCAACTACCAGTCTTCTCGTCAGGAAATACCAGCAATGAATCTTTGCCGACTTCGCCGCAAAAGGGATGGTCTGTGGCGGACGCTATGGAGCATCGGTCAATGCCCAAGAGGATGAGGCCGCACAGTCCTACTCTTCGATCCCATCCTGACATGTCGAGGAGGGGTGATGGTATCCGAAAGAAGAACGCTCGTTTTGATATCCCCGCTGAGCGGAATCTCAACAACATCGACCACCTCATCTCACAGTCTACCGACGATCAAGAGATCAAGGAGCTAAAGCAGCAAAAGAGGTTATTGAGAAATAGACAAGCAGCGTAAGTGAATGTCTTTATTATTGCAGCAGTATCACCCACTAACTCAATTTAGTCTTGACTCTCGGCAACGAAAGAAGCAGCACACAGAGAGGCTTGAGGATGAGAAGAAACACTTCACTAATGTCATCAATGAACTTGAAGAAGATCTAGCCGAAGCTAAGCTGGCTCTCGATGACTGGGCTCGTAAGGAGCAACAATATCAACAGTATATTGAGAGCATGCAGCTCGAAAAAGAGGAGATCGTACGAAATCACACTATCGAGACAGGTGACCTTCGCAAGAAAGTCAGTGTTCTCACTGACCACATCCAACGGTTAGAAAGTGCCCCAATGGCCCCTGTTCCCACCACACATGCTTTCCCGGACTACAACGACATCGACAGTCTGGCTATGGATGGTGCTTGGGACAACATCTCCTTCCTCAACGACTATGCTCCTGAGCCAGAAGTCAAGGTTGAGACCTCTATGGTTCCTGCCAAGAAATCCGAAAACGCTCTGCTCAGTGAGCCCGAAAAGCCCGCCGCCCAAGGTCTCCTGTTGATGCTACTTCTCGTTGGTGCTTTCGTCGCATCTAAAGGTTCTTCACCCGCCATCCCCAAGATGTCAGACGATGTCCAAGCCGCTTCTGCTACTCTCCTTGAGGACATCTTCAAGGATGCCGGTGTTTCTAATGCTGCTTCATCAGTTTCCGAAGTCATGGCGCCTCTCCCATCTGGCAACTCTTGGTCTTCGTCGATCCCGTCCATGGACAGCAACAACATGATCAGTGTCACACAATCAGCCCTTGGAGATCTCGTCGACAGTCTCTCTCAGCCTACTGAACAACAAAACAATGAACAATTATTTGGCCTCTCGGCAGCTCAATACGATGGGCTCACCAACCACGATTTCCTTCAAAATGCTCCTCAACAATCCACATCTCAAGGACGCCGCAACCTCGGTGAGACACTTGCCGCAATGCGTCTAAACAGTAAAAATTCTGCAGCAGAAGTCTATACGAGATCACTCCTATGGGACCAAGTCCCCAGTGAGGTTGTGCGTAACTTCGCAAAGATGGTCTCGGATTGCAACTCGCAAAACAGGAGTCCAGAAGAGTGCGCAACTGCAGTTGGGTGAATCACTCTCATGACTTCATGATACCCATACAAAATCTTTCTGGAGCATATCCCACGTTACAATCAACGGTTACGACTCTTGCGACATATCGCACAGCGACAGCAACAAAGATACTGTTTGCTCACGCAGTATTTCTTTTTGACCTTGTCAATTTTCATTTGTCCAGCGAACTCAGCGAAGCGTTTAGCGTTTGATTAATTCGTTTTTACCCAATCTCGTACTTCATGTTTGCTCTCATATTTGCATCATCATGGCACAGCGACGGATCGGATTGGATTTTTCGAAGTTTAGGACATGGAGGGGATCGGAGGGACGGGAAACCGGATCGGATCGGAATCGGGAAAGGCATATTCCCAAACGGATGTGTCATTTGCTATGATTGCTCACGCGATCGCGAATGACTCAGCAGAACGGATCGAGCCCATTATATACACATCGGCGGCTCGCAGCAAACACCAAACTCCCCCAACGAATGGACAGATTGGACATATGTAAATTGGAAAAAATGTGTTTTCATTGTTTAGTTTTAGGATCTTAGTATTAGTCTTAGTCTTAGTTTCCTTACTTTTCTTTTGAGTCTGGACTGGTGGACGAAAGGAAGAACGAGCAATGGCATCAAACTTCGAACCCACCTCCTTGGAACCGATGATCACTGGATCGAAGGCCTACCTGATCACATCCTGAAACCTGCCACAACCTCTCGCCGTCCCATTAATTATCCAAATCATTCCTCCACACTCTACATAACGAACATCACGACCCTTATGACCAATCAATTTAAGATACCTCTATATAGCACCGGCACATACTGCCTCGTCTCTCTCCTTGCATACAACTACAAACGAACAACACGACTCTCACGAACCGAACGAAATTACACCACACATGCCGCAGTACACAGCTGGCACATTGTTCTCTTCATTCCCCACTTACTCCATAGTAGTCGGCACAAAACGACACGAATACAAACGGGTACGAGAATATGAAGGAGGGGTACATTTACGTCATGATACGTCTGTTTCAATGATCACCCATGATCACCAATGATTGCATCTATTTCTTCCCATCCAGCGACCTGGTTACTGTTGATGATGATAACGACTACCATTTCTCGAGTTTGAAGTAGAGAGTTTGTATCTAGCTTTGGAGGAAGGTAGGAGGAGAGCTGTATTTACTGGCTGGTGTGATGATAAGGATGAAGAGTGTTTGATATTATACGTAGATAATTAGTTGCAGTGAATGCAATGTATATCTTTGCATTTTACTTTCATGGAACACCTCAATATCCACTCTGTCCGTGACATTGTCTTTGACAATGGATGACTCACCTCAAATATGTAATTACTAGTTCTTCAAGATCCCTTGCTGTGGAAACTACGATAGTGAACGAAAAACATGTCGAACTGTAAAAAACACATCGAGCATATCCGATGGATGTCGTATGGGTTGACATTTTTTCCGACGATCAAGATCGTACCCTCTCATCTTTCCCATATCTCTCTCTCTCTAAGTCCACTCAGATCCTCCAAGTTTAAACATCAATCAGAATCCACCTACATTTTCAGAACCACCCCCCCCC